>OZ020515.1:38287197-38292197 GCA_963971425.1 Bryoerythrophyllum caledonicum | reverse complement strand
AAAAACAAATAAAAATACATATACACACACAAAGACAACAACACACCATCAACGTAACACATACAGAGAAGAACGCCGGTCTCCGAAGAAGGCCGGCGTGAATCGTAACACATACATATACATTCACACATAGAAAAACAAATACATACAATCAATAAAACACCAAAGTCACATACAAAAACAAAAAAACTTTAAACAAAACAAAAAACCCATCTACTACAAAGTACTAATATTAATCGGAGGAGACATAGAGTCTAATCCGGGACCTATGCCAAACGTATTAAAAAGACACCCCACTTCACACAAAAAGAATGCCAAAATATATTTCATTCCAAATACCATAAAACTACAACCCGAATACGAACACATCGCCCAAAAATTTGCCCTCCTTTTCAAAACCACACATATATTACATCAACAAGATAATAACGCATACCCACATATCGCCACATATATAAACCAACACAATGAATATCCTCCATCCCACATTCTATATGCCCTAGCCATCACTATACACCCCAACATAGACCTCTGCAATCAACTCCTAAACACACAAAATCAAACCATCACCCAATGGACCAATACACTCCTTCACACTCTACATAATCTACAAAATCCCCCCGAAAGACACAATAGTACCCCACATCCTCACACAACATTTCTTGAATCCAACTTAAACATCATAACCCACAACACATCGATAAACAAAGAACTATATGACTTTATACACAATCAAAATACACCCCCAACAAATGACATATTAAAACAAAGATTTCCCTACCTCCCTAACACTATCATAAATGAGGCACTAAAATGCCTAAAACCCCCCCGGAATACACTCATCCACCCCCACCACCAAATTACATCCTACCACAAAACCATAACCCACATACAAATAACAACAACACAAGCATAATAAGATGGAATGCCTCATCCCTAAACACTGCGCTCCCAAACCTACAAAACATAATTATACACACTAACACACCACCAGCACTCATAGTCATACAAGAAACAAAAATATCGACCACAAAATCTACAAAATACATACAAAGACTATTTCCCGACTACAAACTTATTTTCAATAATACACATGCCCTAATACGATGCATACAACAAAGAAGACCATATACACCGGGCCGAGGGGGCCTCCTCATCCTCATACACAAAAATTACGCCTTTCCAGGCAATGCTAAAAAAATCCCTACCCCAATGAACATATCCCCATACCTCCAAATTATGGAAATCTCCAATCACCCATTACAATCATGGCTAATCCACCACATATACATGCCATCCTACCCCGAAGACATCAGACTCACCGAGGACATCAAAACTAACATCACCACCCATATCACCAACAATCCTAACCACAACCACATCTTATGTGGTGACTTCAATAGAGACATTGCCCTCATAGGTAGACAAAACTGAAACCAACACACACCACCACAAATAATAGACCTACAATGGAAACAATTTACTGAAAATCTAAACTTCAATTATATTCCCACAAACACTACACACTCTAGACAAGGAGGATACAACTATAACAACTGGAGCCTAATTGATGGATTCTACGTACGTGCAACTAACCATACCACTTTTACTTCGACAACAGACAATAACATTCAACTGAACACTGATCACTCACCTATACAACTCCACATTCCAAACAACACATTTATAAACCGTACACCAACCAACAAATCGAACATCACAACAAGGTGGATATTTACCCCGGAAACTATCTAAAATATGGAAACAACATCTAACCATTTACCACACCATACCGAAAACCATAAGAATCGTAAATAACAACCCCCAATGGCGAAACCACCCTATTCTCAACGAGCTCCAAAACCTTCAACACACACAAATCTCTAATCCATCCCCCATACACCTACCTCACGACACATGGATAAATGACATAGCATTAATTGCAAAAAATGCCAACATAGAAGCCCGAAAAATCACCACCAAACATACCCAAGAAAACATTCGAAAAGCCATCTCCAAATACAGACAATTATATGAAACTAGCCCCAAGAAAATAAATAGAAGAATATTCAAAAATATGGAGTCCCCACCATTAGACTGCATCATCGATCAATATAACAACATACTAACTAGCCCAAAAGACATTGCAAACGAAATATTTAACCAACAAACAAAAAACAACACACCTACGGTAAACACATGCAACTATCAACCGGACCACCGCACTACATGCACATGCGCAGTACGACAATATCCATGGCATGACCTAGATGGATTCACATTAGAAACAAGAAGAGACCCGGAAACCCCACTACACATACTTTAAACAAGCTACATATGACACATGCCTACGTAACCTAGGAAATAACAAAGCCCCCGGACCGGACCGCATACCGAACTCTATCCTAAAAAATATGCCCCCAAGGTTCCGCAAACTACTAAACCTCTTCTTCTCCCACTGCTACAAACAAAGACAAATCCCCGCTTCATGGAAAACAAGTGCAACGATCCTACTATACCAAAAAGGAGATCCATCCATGTTACCGAACCATAGACCCATCGCACTAGCCAATACCATCTATAAACTATTTACGAGCACATTCACATCAATACTATCATCATATGGCGAAAAACAAAAAATATTGCATGATAGTCAATAAGGATTCTGCGCAGAAAGAAGCACTGCTAGACAAATCCAAACAATAATACCCGCATTAGAAGATGCACAATTTACAAACCAAGACATATTTATACTATATGTCGACTTTAAAAATGCCTTCGGCTCTATTGACCACGCTAGACTTTTAGCCATAATGACGGACCTTGGATATTCCAAAGACGCCACTGCACTAGTGGGAAATATATACTCCGAATCCTCAACTTCCTACATAGGAGAACACTATGGTAAAACTAAATCCATAGCCATCGGGATCAATACAAGGAGATACCCTAAGCCCATATTTATTTATTATATTCCTAGAACCACTACTTAGATGGCTAGATAGAGGCAACAATGGATATACATTTGGGACATCACAAACCACCATCAACTCCACGGCATACGCGGACGACCTTGCGGCCATAACTAACAAAATCAACGCCATAAAAATACAACTTAACAAATTCGATAGGTACTGCAAATGGACAGGCATGGATGTAGGGGTCCCAAAATGTGCCGTCACTGGATGCCCAAATAAATCAAAAACAAACCCCACCGCATTCAAAGCCCTAATACAAATCTCTAACATTAATTACCGAAACCAACAAATACCCGTTCTACACCAAAACGAACCATACACATATCTAGGAATAAGTCTCGTCCCCTCCCTAAAATGGAAAACCCAAATTCATGCCACCACCACAAAATTAATCAAACAATGCAAAGAACTAGTAGCTTGTCCAGCCACTATGAAACAAAAAATAAAAATGATCGACATAGTTTTAAGACCGGGCGTGGCATACAGCTTCTACGCAGTACCATACTCAATGCCCGCCATAAAAAAACTGGACCAAAAAATAACTACCACACAAAAAACGGTATGCGACATGCCAAAATGTATGTCTAACATAATAACCCAACTACCACACAACCTCTTTGGACTAGAAGCCTTCTCACTAAAAAATGCATACCTTAGATGCATAGGAGAACAACTCCAGAACACTCTAAATGACAGTGGCAGACTTGGGAAAATATACAAGGGCCTAACACATCACATCCTCGCTCAATATGGGGGGGCTGAAAACATACCTAGAATAAAAAAGACAAATTGTACAAGATCACCAATAACACGTACCTTCTTCTTACTAAAACACGTAGCAAAAATCCACCTAAAAAGCACTCTCCCCAACTTTCTTACAGAACCAACAACACTAGAAAAAGCCTGGACTCTTGAAACACAAAACCATGATACACTCAACACACAATTATCTCAAAAGTTATTACAAAAACTCCTAACGAAAAATATCTACGAACTAAAACAAATCTCCCTACCCAACGGAACACACATCATGAACAATGAAGAATTTAAAACCTACCACTTCACTCCATCAAAACTTATTAAAAGTGCCCTAAAAATTGCACGACAACTCTTCTGTCACCCAATATATCCCCCCCCACCCAATACACATACATACTCTCATACAATTAGAGACCCATTCATCACTATAAACAATGACATCACCCCAAGAAATATCACCACACAATCGATCCACCCTCCCCACTCCCACCCACACCACCCCCTCCCCCCAAACCACATCCTCAAAAACCCCACCACCTATCCCATTAACAACATCATACACCACGAATACTAGCAAAAAATAGATAAAAACCAAATAGAAAACAATTACACTACATATATATGCCAATGGACTCACAATAACCACACTTACAACAAATGGCTCCCCCAAAGAAACCTCTTCCCAAGACACAACCAAAACACCATTTCACATAACACAAATAAATTGACACAATAAACACGCAATTAAGCAATTATGCACTTAGCCAAGTGCACTCGTTGCTGGTAGAAAGTTGCAAGTTATTTGCTCATAACTTTTTTTTAAATCAAAATTTGGCAAAAATTTAGTATGTTTTCTGTCAAATTTTTTGGGTGTTTGTCATGTCATACCTTGGCATCTTCATGTTCATATCAGTAATTTATTTTTTACATTTGCTACCTTTTTTTAGAAAATATATGATTTCTAATCTAGTTTACAAATCCTGCTACAAAATTATAATCATGTGCCCAAAGAGATTATAAATTTGTTATGAGTTATTATAGGATTTTAGAGTACTGCACTACAAATACAATGTGTAAGAGATACAAAAATATATATGGGATTTCCTAAGACAGTGTAAAGTACTTCACTGTATTTTATAATGCAAAAACATACATAATCAAGCAATTCTACACTATTGCTGAGGAATTCTAAAATCAAACATATCATATGGACCACCCAATATATAAATATATACCACCCTCACCTAATCTGCGTGCATGCTC
>OZ020515.1:37972502-38286997 GCA_963971425.1 Bryoerythrophyllum caledonicum | reverse complement strand
AGCTGTAGCCTGCGAGCCTGCAGGCCGACGCAGAAGATTTTCGAAGGCCGGCGGTTGAAGGACGCAGCTGCCGTGCCGCCTTCGAAAATCTTCCCATCCATTTCGACCTCGCCCACCGTCTTCAAAGATCAAGCCCCCCAATTCGACCCCGCCCATCGTGTGAAGAATGCCTCGTCGCATAGCTCCCAACTCATGGTCGCCGCCAGATCGTTCGTCACTTTTGGCTCCACCTTTCCCTTGTTGTCGAGGATCTCGTCCGGATATGTTGGATGGAGGAGCACCAGGAGTTGGGGGTGTGCGCGCGCACACCCCTAGTCCACAGTTACTCCAAGAGGCGTCACGCGATTTCCACGAACACGTGGTGATTAGGGTTTGGGTTGCAGCGACTAGGGTTTGGTGGTGGCGGCTAGGGTTTGGTGGCGGCTGCTAAGGTTTCGGTGTGGCAGCTAGGGTTTGGTGGTGGCTGCTAGGGTTTTGGTGGCGGCTGCTAGGGTTTCGGTGTTGCAGCTAGGGTTTGGGTGCTTGGGTGTGGCGGCTAGGGTTTTAGGTAGTGCGGTGATGTGCCGTACTGAGGATTTAGTGCCATATTATCAGCTACTCTCTCGACTTTAGTTTGTGTGGTGTTGGTGTAATTATTTTAGTTAAACGAAGGCTGAATTCACTAGTTCACTGCTACAAGTGTATTTATTCGACTTTGTTGAATTTGCAATTTTGTACATACTCAAGTTGTTGTCCTCATTTCTGTATTCAAATATTGGTACTCACCTAACACTATCGTAAATCTGACTGAACTTCAATCATCATGTACGTAACCCTGGAGTTTCCTCTGCAGAATTGAAACTGAGTTAGTAGCTTACCGAAGTCGCAAAAATCTCCTCGATGTGCAAATTTCCTCCAATCTACACAGTACACAAAGTTGACAGATATTAGTGAATGGAGTATAAATGCATATGGCGTCAAGGTTTCGATTGCAAGAGAGCTCACCTTTGAAACTGGGAAGAGAAATGATCTCTAGATTTGCATAGAAACCTTATATCCATGTTGGAACCTTGTGCCTCAAGTTTACTAGTCAAAATTTGACTTTTGAACTTTGGACCTTTTGCTTTGTTCCTCCTTATGTTTAAACTTTTTATATATTATATTAAAATTTCGGGCTATATGTAATACGAACATACTTAGGAGTTTTTATCGCATAGTTTACCATATAAGTTTTATACATGTGTTGCAGGTAAAGTGGGAAAGGTTGAAAAACATGTTCAACTACGACGACGGAATGGTGATTTAATGTTGAACGCCATCAAGCATCAGTGCGTATACCGCTAAAACTTGCAACGTATCTTCAGGTAAACATTTATTTTTATACAAGTTTAAGATTGATTGTTGATTGATCTTCTATTTTATGTTGTTTGTAGAATAACCTTTATTGAGGATGTACAAACCTTATTTTTTATTAGCGATTGTAATAAGTTCCAATGGTGTCGGTAATAACAAGTAGACAACATGGTTCATTTTTTTCCCTAGGTTCACTGGATTCCCTTCTTTTCAATTCACTTGGATTCAAAAGCTCGCATGACACATGATCTGAATTCATTATCATCATGTCAGAAATGATATAAATTCCATTTACACCAATGTTTAGGGATGCAGAAGAGGTGTAGCATATTTAACCCCTAAAGGATCAAGTGTCAAAAATGGGCTTTTGGAATGTTCGGTGAGGTTCCTATGGTGTCAATTTCCACCATTTCTCTTTGAATTTTTTTCCATAGAAAGACATTATGAAGACTTTAGTGGGATAACAATTTTACCCAAATTGGACATTTGATAAAAAAAAATTAGGATTTTCAATTTCAAATGGGGAGAGCAGGCAAGTCGGGCACGTCCAAAAACTTTTGCTATGACACTCTGTTGAATGTGAGATTTTCAGAACTTGCAAGTAATATTATTTCCCTTGATGTTGTCAAAAAAAGTTCTTGTCTTTAGTGAAAAATAGCATACCAACCCAGGTCAAACAGTTTCACACATTGTCAGTCACTGTTGGGCAAGGTACCAAAAAACCTTCTTCTTTTCCAATTAAAACCTAGAATTCTTTTGATTTTTCACTTTTAATTTTTTCCACAACAATATGTGGTGTAAACCTTCTTATTGACCATTTGGATTACCAATCTAAAACATATTAAGTTCACAAACAATTACAGTGTGAATTAACAAATTCCGAACTTCCACTCCTTACACAGTTGTTTTGAATATGCTACACCCATTCTCTATCTCTAAGAATTGGTGTACAAGGAATTAACATCATGCTTAACAAGATGGTTATGGATTTAGACCTTGTGTAGTGCCAAATATTGACATCAAGTGAAGTCAAAGTATGTTAATCCACTACATGCAAGGAAAAAAATGAACCATATGCTTGACTTCAAACACTATAATCTTTCAATCCGTACAGTCACAGTTTATGAAATTTTGTTTAAATATTACTTAATAAGTCTTAATTGAGATCCTACGGTAAAAACTAGAAATAAAAGTTTTCGTTTCTTTTTTTGTTCATTGCGCTGGAATCCAACAATTTTAAAGTGTTTTTGGTGTAAAACTGTCATTGTATCTTCAGGGTTAAAGACTCCGTGTAAGGAGTTCATGCTCTACAAATTCTTAATTTTTTTAATTTCAAAGCTATTTAATCAAAAGGTCCAATATCATCATCATATTTTGAACATTAAATATGTGTTTAGAAACATGTCAATTGTCAGATGAATGGTGCTTTGAAGGTTAACAATTAGTACATGTATTTTGACTAATGTGCAGCCATAATGTTCCTATTTTTTCAATACTGATAATGGAGAGCCGTACGATTGAGACTCCTTCGATACGGCCACACATCGAAAGGGACAATATGCCTTCTAATAGCTCTGTGGGGGCCCGATTAGTACGAGCAGCACGTGCAAGGCAAATTCAACAGAGATCTGTTGGGATCATCACTTCTGAATTGGAAAGGGCAGTAGAATTGCTTTCAGAAAGAGGAGATGTGGTGGGCTTAGCAACCAGGCAGCATGCATTCAAAAGTGGCATAGAATTGAATGGATCGAAGTTGTTCCCATTCGAGGTGGCGGTGCGTATCACTAGGGTAGATGATGCATTGCATTGGACCGGAGAGATTGTAGGAGAACGCCTTGGCATGTGTGTGGGCTTGATCATTTGTTGGCATCGATCTTTGCTACGTGTAGTGGCTATAGGACCTGATATCACAGGTGTCCATGGTGACATTGGATCACAGATAGCGCCTGCAGAAGCGATGGCCCCAGAATTTGATTTTCCTGAGTTCATCAATACACTAGGATCCACCCAGAGGTCTCGACGTAGTAGTCATGCTTCAAACGCCATAGATTAAAATTCGCCGTTTTCCCAATCTACCCCCTCAAATATCCAAGATTTGCCCCATGTAGATGGATTTACTTATGTTAGACCAGCACGTCGTACATATTCTATGCAAAATAGGAGGAGAGATTCAAGGGAGCCATCATTGATAGAAGTTGCACCATCTAAGGTATCGCTTAGAAGCGTGCAAATTGCAATGGCACAAGGAGGATGCAAACGCAATTGTTTGAGGGACGTTCCAGCAAGGTATCTATTGAACATGCGATATAATGCATGGGGTAATGAGTTTTCAGTACGAAGTACGTGGATGAGACAGATGCTGGTTTCTTTTTACACAAGGACGGAAGGAACTCGTCGAGACAAGTTTGTAACAAAGTTAGATGGGAAAGAAGTTTGCAATGCTTGCTATGCTCTTGGGGTTGGATATTCACAGAGGCGCTTTAAGCAATTGAAGAAGGACTGTCTAATATATGGAAGACTGACATCGATTCACGGCAATACCCTTTCAGATCCGATCAGAGAGAGTACTAGAATGTCTGCAGCAGAGGCTTGCTTTAAATCGTTTGTCGATGAAGCTGGTTGTCCTCAACCTCATCGATGTATTCGCCGTAAGAGTGACAATGAAGTCGTGCCTCTCATTCTCCTTCCTATGAATACAACCAAATTTTATGTATTCAATTACGTAAACGAGGAGGACAAGAGAATTTGTAATGGAGAAATCATTTCTATGAGTTCGCTCCGGAGGATGTGGCGCATGAAGTATCCCCACGTTCAGGTACCTCTATTCTCGAGATTCTCAAAGTGTTATCATTGTTGGGAGTATAAATGTGCCATGGAGGGAACCACCAATGCGGATGCAAGGATAAAGATAAAGGAGTTGTTTATGTTGCATCTGCGCAACCAGATGGAAGAACGTAGGCATTATTGGATATTCAAAAGGTCGTGTTATATTAGCCCTGAGTTGTACATGTGCATCATAGTGGATGGCATGGATCAAGATTCAAAACACGACCATGGTACCGAGGATGCGTCAGACTGTGAAGAACATTGAACACCGGTTTGTGAAGACCCATCTGTGTGGTGCTCTTGTACATGGAATTGGTTTATATTGCGACGTGTGGTTTGGGGCTCACCACAAACACGATAGCAATCAAGTCGTGAGTACATTGTTGTACGTGATTGGAGATGTGCTGCGGAGGAGGGGCTTTTTGCCACCAACACTGCGAATTCAGGCCGACAACTGCACGCGTGCGAACAAAAACATTTACATGTTTGCTCTATGTGCTACATTGGTGGGATTGGGGTTTTTTCAGGAGGTGGAACTATCTTTTCTTATAGTCGGCCATACCCACGAAGATTTTGATCAACGCTTCAGTTGTATATCAAATACATTGAAGAGGTCGGACGTCGACTCGTTGAAGGAAATGATGAGTCTTATAGAACGAGGAACATCTCCTACGGAGGCATTTGTTAGCGCCCGGCTGCTAGAGAATGTATGGGATTGGAAATTGTTCATAACTCCTCACTTACTGACAAGTCAGGATTCATTGGTGGGCATAATATTTCCGCACCACATGCGATTCGATATGGACAATCGAGAAGGGACTCGTGAAGTACGAGTACAACGCAAGCATTATTGCAAGGATCCATGGGGACCGGAGGCAGGGACGAAAACTTTGAGGTCGTTGCCAAGTAGGGATGAGCGACCATCGTTTGCGGAAGTATTTGGAGTGGACGAACGGGAGTTGAAGGCGTTGGATGACTTCATTGCATATAAACAAAGGTGCATTCAAAGATTGCAGCATGAGGACAAGAATCGTGAGACAAAAGTAAAGGCTGAAAGATTAAAACTCTATTTAGCTGAATTTCCACACAAAGATCGTAGCAATGAGCATTGTTCCTCACCGTTTTGGCCTTCAGAGTTCTCCAACACCATACCTACAGAGACTGCATCTTTGGATGTAGTGGATGGTACAAGTGAAGAAAATCGCGAGATATATGTCGTAGAGCAGGTAGTGGTGATGCTTCCAAATGCCGAGGCTCGAGGATACTTTGGCCCTCGTAGAGGAAGACCCTCTAATCAAGCACTGCGCAGGGCACAACGAATAGAGCGCAACTATGTTGAGGAAAGAGCCAAAGAAGGAACAATGTATGAAGGTAATCACGACCCATTTCCACCATTTAATCCACAATCTGATATCTGTTGTGGACAATTTGTAGCCTTGAGTGTTGATAGAGCAGAAATAGAAGGCGGTGTACCATTCTATGTGGGGAAAGTGATTGAGGAAGGAAAAAACCGATGGAAACTTAAGATAAAAGTTTGTTGGTATTGGCCCAGCATCCAAAGGGGGGTTGTTGATGTACATGGGTCTTCTGCACAACGGTATGCAAATTGCATGGACTCAATATGGGAGCCATCTGGGGAGAGCCATAGTTGGGTAGAGAAAGATGCATGCATTTTTTCATGGATAGACTCTCAGGAAAGAACCATGTCAGGGGCCAGCGGGAGGAGAAAGCGCAATGTATTTGGAGTGCAGGTTGAAAGCAGGATTCGCATTCTTCAATCGGCAAAGGCTCACATACTACAATATATTGCAATGCAAACCGAAGCTATCGATGACGACCGTTTGCAAGCAACCCTAAATTCTATGGAGTAGATAGTGTGCCTTTTTGAGAGTATACTAGTTGTGTATGATAATTGATATATAGTGTATGTGTAAGAGTAGTATATTCTAAGGGTGATGTAAGACGTTATGTCATTAATCCTTTAGAGTAAAGTTGTGTTTACTATTGGTGCTAAGTCCAATTGTTGAAGCATCTATATTTAGTTTTCACCATTGTATGCATTATGTACTACGTAGAATATCTTTTAATCAATTGCCAACCCTTGCATAAAGTATGTTTTTTTGTAATTACGCTTGTTTATATACTACAATCCTTCAAATCTATCTTTGAAATATTGTGAAACTATATTAAATACACATTTATCTAGTATTAACGAGGGGCCACCACAAATTAGTTGAAAATGCCAAAAAATCGCTTCCAATATGAACAACCATGATTGTACGTAATATTGTTGCAGGAACTCAATTTTTTTTTCTTTGGAAAATAAATAAATAAATTTATTTATTTATTTATTTTTCAATTTTGCCACTTTTGTTCGCAATGGCCGCCATTGTACCCAAGTGCACTTTTAAATGGCCAAGTGCATAATTGCTTAATTGCGTGTTAATATTATCAAAGAACTCAACACAAATTCTACACCGAAATTATTCAAGCTCACCACCCACAAAACCAACCCCAAGACACAAGGTCCGTCACCCCACCTACAATAATCCCCCTACTAAACATCTACACAACGGAATGCAACCCCGAAAAAGACACTCTTACCTCATCTAACACTATAAAAATTGACAAAGACCAAGCACACTTATACGAAGAAGATAGAAGGCATCTTTTTACCATCCCAATTACTAGGCTCACATGGTTGTGGAACCAATACAGTACTAAACTACAAACCCCTACAAACATTGAACCAACAACCCAACCGTTCGAAATTGAAGTCATTTGGCTATACCAAAGATACAAATATAGAATACCAAAAAATAACCCCCTTAAACTTACACAATATACACTACCCATACCTATACTTAATTCACTAATCTCCACATTCAACATTCAACACTCATATTTCTCCTCCCCCGTCACATGCCCCACCAAACTCAACAAATTTTACTCCCCCTTTGAAAGAGATAAAATATTCGGATCACTAGGCAAAGCCTTTGACCACAAATGGATAGGTAATGGTATGGCCCACCCACACAATGAAGAAGAAACACAACAAGCTCTACATTGGGCCCGCCTCGCGGCCAAACATGACCCAAACCACACCTCCACCCTAATCATAACCCCAGACAAAAACTGGTACCAAAATCATAATCCACACCTGGGCCCCTTTCCCGATACACACATCATCACAATATTCGAAGCGGATTCAATAACACATGAAGAACCCACCATCCCACTAGATCTAAAAAAACCCAGAATTGAACCATCCACTCTCCAAATAATATGCATCCACCACCAAAATCATACTCTAGGCACACAAGAACAACTAGAAGCACTCTCCTCCATAGCAAAGACTCTAAACGTACACCGGATACTCACAAAATTGGCCCCACCAACGCCAATGCAAACACCCGTCAACAGAAGCAAAAAATGGTCAAAACTACACTACAATAACAATACACTAAACTACACCTTAACACCCCCACCCTCCCGGAGTATCAAACTAACACCCCACCTAAATTCAACCCCGAATATAGCTACTACATTGATGGCTCCTTCAAACCACCTGAACAAATTAGCCCGGGATCTTGGCGTAGAGAAAAATCCGGTTATGGAATATACAACGCTACGAAAGAAATCAAACTAGCCAAAAGACTACATGGACTGCAAAATATCCTCAGAGCAGAATTAATGGCCATCCACAAAACACTAGAAATCGTCTCAACAAAATACAACAATGAACCGGTGCACATATTTACAGATTGCATTAACGTACTATATTTATTAAACACCCAAATAACACATTCTACCCTCCATAATAGTCACCCCGACCGAATCATACTAGAATCAATGGTCCAAATGATACTAAAAAGAGAATAAATCACAACCCTCCACAAAGTCCAAGCCCATGCTAATATTGATGGCAATGAACAAGCGGATAAACTTGCAAAAGAAGGAAGAGAAAAATCACACAAAAATGCCAAAGACCCACATGAACACGCCCATGCCACCCCTTACTATTTCCAAAAAGAAGATTGGCCCTCCAAAGAAGACACCCTCGATAAAGGCCCCGTCAGATTCCTGAGCAAATACCTCAAAAAACAAGACCTACATAACAATCTTGACACAATCACAGACAACTTTCCTAACATAGAAAAGTGGACTAACAACAATGACATAGACAATGAACTCTCTATAAATTTTTGGAAAAACCCCATCATCACCGATTCACAAATAATATGCTTTATCAAATTCCGTACCGGTCAATACATGGGAAACGCCCGTAAACAACTCTTCTTTGGAATAGAAAGATTTCCATCCATAACATGCCCCATATGCCCCTCAACGGACCCCGACACATGGCTACATGTTCTACTCAAATGCCAAAACCACCACATACACTCCCTTATTGTTAAAAGACATAACAAAGCGGTATGGGAAGTCCGAAAACTAATCACCTCCTACAATAAATCGAGATGTTTTATACTAATGAACGCCGGCACTTTCAATAACAATCCACAAGAAAATACGGTCCCCCCGTGGCTACTCCCATGCTCATGTACGACCCAAAGATGTCATTGCAACGCTAGGCTCAAACCGGACATCCTTTGTGTCAAAGGTTTACCATACAATGACCCACCACCCGATAAAATCAACCAAGACTACACCATTCAATTTATTGAATTCACATATTGCAACGATAGATTTTCCCGGAAACAATCCAAAACAAAATAGACAAATACCAACCCCTTATTGACGACATCATTGCCCTCGGATGGAATGTCGACCCCCTTATGGTAATCACATCCGGCGCTCGGGCCACCACCTTTATCCCATCTATGAAAACTCTAGAAGACACCTTCAAGATACCCATTGAAACAATTAAAACATCCTTTAAAAACATTAACACCATAGCTATCCAACATGCCATGTCCATTCTTCTACATAAACGCAAAATCGAAAACAACCAAGCCCTCCCTGATACACAAGACCCCCCCTAAATTCTCCCCCCGCCTTGATTTTCATGACTAGTTGGTTTTAAGGTTTTTGACTACTTGCCTGGTTTGTGGTTAGTTTGTTGGATAGTTGCTTGGTTTGTGATTCGTTGGTTGGTTGGTTGACTTGTGGTTCTTTGGTTTCTTGTTACATAGTGTCTATCCTCGAGAGAGGGAAGTAGTTCCAGCTTACTAATTCCTTGTCCTGTGGGCATGGTCTTAGTAGTGGAACGAACAGACACTTTATTCACGCCGGCCTCCTTCAGAGACCGGCGTTCTTCTTCTTCTTCTTCTTCTTCTTCTTCTTCTTCTTCTTTCGAAGCAGCTTGCGAGTATAAGTCTGTTGGTGGAGGAGAAGGCTTCCATCTGCAAAATACTTGACCTGTAGGCCAAGGCAAAAAGTTGTGCGGCGGAGAATCTTCATCTCAAACTGTTTTGTTAGTTTGAGCTCAACCTGTTTGGATAAGCCTAGGGTACCTATGGAGTTTAAGTCATCCACATAAACGGCAAGAATCACGAATTCTGCCTGTGACTTTAACACAGAGATACAAGGAAGGGCTTGGTGATTGGTAAACCCATGGGACAACAAATATGTCTTGAGGTGGTGGTACCACGCACGCCCAACTTGTTTCAAGCCGTACAAGGCTTTGCAAATCTTAAGCCCTGAGAATTGTCCCGGCTGTGTAGGAGGAAGCCAGGGTAGGAATTCTGGGGGTGGCTCGATGTGGAGTTCCGTATCTAAGTCTCCATAGAGGTAGGCGGTAACCACGTCCAACAATCGGGTTTTGAGGGCGAGTTGGACAACAAGACTAAGGAGGTAGCGAAACGAGGTGCTATCCATAACCGGGGAATAAGTCTGCTCGAAATCGATGCCAGGTTTCTATGTGTAACCTTGGGCTACTAGCCTGACTTTGTACCGAAGTATGTTGCCATTTTCATCTCGTTTCCGGGTGAAGATAAATTTGTGGCCTATAGGTTGAGTTCTGAGGTTGCTAACGAGCGAACCAAAGATGGTTCGTTTCCTCAGTGAGTTGTACTCAGCGTGGAGGGCGGCTTTCCATTGTGGCCAATCAGTTCGGTTCCTGGCGTGTACTAGGTTGATCGGGTCTGATTCTAAGTTGGTCAATGTGGTGACAAATGACTCGTAATCATCCCATGGTATGTCACTAGGTTCCTCTGGGTTGGGGTGATCTAGGTGAAGTGTTGCACGGGTTTTGCGTTTCTTGGCTGGGGGTGCGGCTAGGACGGGGTTTCCAGAGCCTGGAACTGGATTGCATAGTATGCGAGGTCCGGACTGGAATCCATCCGGCACCTTCTCCGCAAGGCTTTGAAGGTCTAAGAGTTTCCGCACCTCTGAGTCAGTGATTGCGGTACGAGGATCAGGGTTGAGTGTGAGCGTTTCTAAGGCTTGAAAATTCAGTTGAGTTTTGGGGTCTCGCAGCTGGATAGGGTTCTGTGCGCTCGGGAATCTGGTTTCTATGAACTTACAGTTCTGGAAACGGGCTTTGTAGATGTCATCGCGATTTGGAAGCTTGTATTGGACTATGCTAGGGGAATCAAATCCTAAGTAAATACCCTTGACTCTATGGGGTTCCATGGTTTTCTGCTTGGGTTCAGAAACTGGGACCCAAACTTCACAGCCAAAAGTTCTAAGATGAGCTATCAGTGAGGTTCTACCGGATGCTAGTTCCTAGGGAGTTTGAGTTTGAAGCAAAGTGGGGCGTAGCTTCAGGAGGGTGGCAGTATGGAGTACTGCGTGCCCCCAAAAATGCGAGGGAAAATTGGCATGGAAAAGTAAAGGTTTCACTATGAGTTGGATTTTCTTTATAAACGCCTCAGCTAGGCCATTTTGGGAATGTTCGTAAGGAGCTGAGTATGAAAGTTCTATCCCTGTGGCTGTGCAATAATCTTCGAAGGCTTGGGATTTGAACTCTAAGGCATTATCCATTCTAAGGTGACGAACAGGGTGATCTGGGTAATGGTTTCGAAACTTCAGTAACATTGCTAAGGTCTTTGGGAACACCATGTCCCGGGTGGTTAAGAGAGAAACTTCTACATGGTGTCCTGATGCGCCTACTAAGACAAAGAAGTACTTGAACATACCTGACTCTGGTGTGATTGGGCCGTACCAGTCCCCTTGAAGTCGGAATTGTGGTGCCGGCATTTCCGTTGGGAGTTTCCAGCGCAAGGGTTGACGTATCAGCTTCCCTTGGATGCACGCGCTGCAGTCCTAGACATGCTCCGCATCACTTGAGCACATGTCGTGGCCTCCTAGAAGTGGTATCATGCGGCGCATCATCGTGGTCCCCGGGTGGCCCTATCGGGTGTGCCAGAGGTCGGCACGGTGATTCGAGGTGAGAAATGAGGCCTGAGACATGCTGGTGTAGTGGCATGCGCTCCCTTGTCTAGTGGGCTGGATGGCGTCAGTAACTCCTCCTCGAATTGGGAGCTCGTACATTCCGTTAGGACCTGCACGGGCTAAGGCAAGAAGGCTAGGCCCTCGCCTAAGTTCCGGGAATTTGCTTCCTTTCTCATGGGCAGTGGAGATATGGATTTTGTTGGCCCTCAAGTCCCGATAGTTGATCAGGCTACGGAGGGCGCCAGGGGCATACATAGCCCGTTCGCAGGTGAGGGGGGCTCCCCCCGGGCAACACTAGGTGTGCCCGGCCCTCATGAAATCAAAAACTACGTTTCCCTGCGATTGTGACTAGGTCACAAGTTTGCCAAGGCTCGTTCCAAGTTTTGAACGCAAAGAACGCTTGGTCTTGAAGAATGGTGTGGGTGGAGGCACTGTCAAGGAAGGCAATACTGGCCTGATTGGCGGTTTCTCTACTGTTTACCATGTAATTCTCTGGATCTATCTCAGTTAGTATGAGGGAGGGGACATCGAGAGTGTGAGATTCTCTCTTTGTCCCCTTCAGAGCTTGCAACTCCTCGTAGATGTTAGTAATGTATTCGGATGCACGGCAATCCCTCGCATAATGCTCGGTGTCCTGATGGAAATTCTTCCATCATGTAGATATTAATACCAGTGTAGATATGTTTTGATTACAGCTTTCGGTTAGATGAGGTAAAAAGGTTTGGTCGTGGTGAGAACCACGGTTTGAGGATTTGGGCAAGTGTTAGCATGTAGGTGCTGCACCGTTCTTGTCACTGCTCAGGGGGGTAGGTAGCGGGTTGACTGGTATTTTTCCTGCCTCACTAGCGAGCCAAGCCGTGGGCCGCCCAACCACTCGACGGACTCGATCGGATTCGAACCCGGATCGGCGGCGGCCACTGACCACGACATTTCCAGCCAACCAAGTCCACGACTTGGCGATCAGGTTGTGCGAATCAACACCTTTATACGTCCGTACCATCAGCTATCTTATGATAAGTTTTATTTTTATTTTGATTTAGTTATTTTTTTATTTTACTTATCTTGTTGGTTGGAAGGTCTAAGTTTTTAGTCTTCCAATAAATAAAAGACTAGGGGATTTTATGTGGTTGAAAGTGGAAAGGATAAGAAAGTAATGAAGTACCTTGTGGGGTACTTTGGGTAGGGTGACATGGGCTGGAGTGCCCACGTCCACTTGAGGGGGAAAAGGGGGAAAAGAGATTCCTTAGTGAGTGTGTGTGTGTGCGGGTGAGAGAGGAAGGGTTTGGAGCAGAACTTTGACTGTGTGTAACTCGTTGAGCTTGAATGATATGGAATTGAAAACTTGTGATCTTGTTCCTTGTTTCAAGAGCTTTTCATATTCGTTTTAAATTTTGAATTTGGAGTTGTAGAGAAAAAGTTATTGAGGTTTTAATTCTGTGAAAACCCGAGGCCATCCATTGAGGGGCAGAGGTTTCGAGGAGCCATAACTTTTTCTCTAGTTCTCAATTTGATTTGAGATTTTGAGGGACTGCATTTCTATCTTGGCTTTCTAGAAAGATATTGCAATTGAGATTTGGAGTTGTGAGCAAGAAGTTATAGAGATTTGAATGAATAGGGGTAGGCAGAACTTTGATTGTCCATAACTTTCGGACAGTAGTTTAGATTGACTTGAAATTTGGAGGAGTGTTAGTTGTCTAAATTAGCTTTCCAAAGAGCTATTACACTTAGTATTTGAAGTTTTGAGTCATCCATGTCACTTGTTTGAAGGTTACAGCCTTGGTGAAACTTTTCCATTGTGTTTTTGAACACTTCTTTTGAGTTTCTTAGTGTTTTTGAACACTTGAAGACTTTGGAGTTGAAGGATGGAAGAATTGAAGACTTGAGGCTTGAAGAGAAGAGAAGATGGAGACAAGTGTGTTGTGGCTTGTGGTCCGATTTCTTTTTTTGTGATTCTAAGCCAGCTTTGGAGGCTAGTTGTATTTCAATTCTGTTCTTGTAAACTCTGTTGCGGCGAAGTGGGGTTAATTGCCCACACGGTCGTGTTTATGTTGTTCCCACCGGTGAGGCACGTTTGCTGGTCACCGTGGGTTTGAATTTTAGGAGCCAATCTTTCGGACGGTTTCAGCTTGTGGTCTGGCCGTCCCGTTTTACCCGTCCGAGGCCGTGGTTTCTTATCACCCACCTTTACCTTTAACCCTTTAAAGCCACCACAGGATAGGCCAACTGGGAGGAGTTTGAAGACTAAAGACTAAAGACTGAAGACTGAAGACTGAAGATCGAAGACCACAAGATTTGACTGAACTCCGTAGCAGAATATACGAAGTCGCAGCCAGATACCTCGCGTATTCTCAAAGCGTACTCCTCTCTACACGACATCGGGTCTGCCACATTTGTGAAAGTTGCCCTTGACTGACCTAGTGGAAGATTGAGACGCTTGGTCAGACCTAGTTTTGCCCGCGTACTTGGGGTTTCCAGAGTTGGACTTATTCCACTGATTTCGCGGTTTCACTGAGTTGTTTTTAGGTGTGCATCGCGGCGCCTCCGAGTTGTGTAACTCGTGGTTGTTGATGCTGGATTTGGAGGCGGGGGTCGGGGTATCAGCAGGTTTGGTTGTTGCTGGAGACACTTCGATGTTGTGTATCTCCTTAGCTGGTCTTTTTTTTGCTGTCTACAGTAGGATCTGCTGCTGCTGCTCCCTGACCTGCAGGTATTTCATCAATTCATAGTATTTAGTGAACTTCATGTTCCGGTACTGAATAGATAAGATGGCACAAGCAGGAGGAAATGAGTTCAGAGTTTTGTTGATGAGCTCGGCTTCAGTGATGGGGATGCCGCATAGCTTGAGTTGAGCAACGATTCGGTGAAGCTCCGAGTCATAGGTGGTGAAGTTCGGGAAGTCCAGAACGCGGAGAGTGCTCCAGTCCGCTTGCGCGCGAGGTAAAAAGATTGTTTCTTTGTGCTTGAACCTGTCCTCCAGGGCAGCCCACAGGCGAGCGGGACTCTCCTCCGCGATATACTGCATCCGGAGGCTTGAGTCCATATGGCGGCGCATCATGAGTATGGTCTGCCACATGTATGGAGTCGGGATCTCCTCCGCCGGGTGAAGCTCAAGCGTAGGGTCGAGCTTATCTGCAGACAAGGTGGCGTGGATGTTGAAACTCCAGTCGGTGTAGTTCGACCCATCCGGCTCTAACTGATCAAAGATAAGCGGCACTGTTCTGCTTTCCTTGCCGCTGCGTGTCTGTGTGGACATGGTTACTCTTTTTATTGTTAACGCTGGCTGCTCTCGAGACTGCGTTCCTCACTCCCTACTGCGATCACTACTACGTGATTGAAGGAAGAGAGAAAAGTAAAAAATTGAAAGAAGCAAAAAAAAAAATTAAAAAAAAATATATCTACGGTAGGTCCGATCAGTAAGAGAGCGTGAGATACGTGCTGATAACGTGTTAAGAGTGTTAAGAGAAAGGCAAGAAGAACATATGAGGAGGTGCCAGAGAGAGAGAGAACAAATAACATAAATATATATTTGAAATATATTAACTATTGAGAGATCATCCTACTAGAGGCAAAAGATTGTTTATATCCTGGTCTGGTGTGATACATGCTAAAAGTAGAAGAGGAAGTTGCCAAGTACTGAACTACGAGTTAACTTAACTACGTGTTAACTAGGCGGAAAAACCTAGGTGTAACCCTAGGATTGGTTATCTCAACAGGATCAACCCCGGTCCACCCCCCAGTATCGTTATCTTGAGTGGACCCTATACAAGGCCTAAACCTCGGACACCCCTAGATGCTGCCCTTTGGACTCAACATCTGGGCTGCGAATATTCTCCCCTCTACCTTGTAGAGCATTGCAAGAGCCGGAAAGGTATGGCACTTGATCATCCCACGCCGTACAAATGAGCAATCAGCGGACGAAGTTTTGGGCCCCAAAACTTCATCCGTGCATAACTCATCCGTGCATAACTCATCCGCACTTGGTCGGAGGAGAAACTTGTATATACTCCCGGAATCCACATTTTGACGCCGAGAGCGTGGGCAGATAAAAACGTGCATTCTCAAAATTTGACCTGCATTTACAAAGGATGGGTTACACCGGTGTAACCGCAGTGTAGAATAGTGTAACCGAGTAACCAATAACGCACTGCATTCCTGGAACTGCTACCTTTAGATACAATCAAATCCCCAAAATAAAAAGTCAAAATGCTCTAGGACACCCATGTAAACCCTAAACTCATGAAAGTAAAAGTAAAAAGCTACAAGTGCCTCTAAAAGTAAGTGTAAAAGTTTAAAAAATCAAAGTCAAAGTCAAAGTCAAAGTCAAAATTTCAACTTCATAATTTGTCAAAAGCAAATACACCTTTTGAATTCAAAACAATCAAATTAGTGGGGGTATGTATCATCAGAATTCAAAAATAATCATTTTACAAAAATAGTCAACTATTTTAAGCCAAGTCAAACCCTCAATATCTCACAAATGAAAAACTTGTAGAGAAAAATAACATCGCCACTGGATTGGTAGACCCCAAAATGGGGGGGAAGGTCAAGTCCAAATCCCAAAATAAAAACTCAACTTCCTCTAGAATACCCATGTAATCCTAAATCCTAAACCCTAAACCCTTAGCCCTAAACCCTTAACCCTAAACCGTTAACCCTTAACCCTTAACCCTTAACCCAAACCCTAAACAAGACTCTGGATAGAAAAACTTTGAAATTTTTGAGGACCTATAATCCTCTTTCATAACCTTCATCTTCATCTTTATTGAATTTTAATTTCGTACTTATTATATTCTTGGACAACATTCTTATTTGATCTATATTTTTTCATATTCACAAATTATTAATACAACATAAAATATTAGTTGTTCTCGTATATCTATATATTTTCTTTTGAAGTTCACATTTGCATCCATGATTAATTATTGTAATCTTAAAGGAACCATTTGAGTATTTTCACTAAAAATACATGTTTTCTAGGAAGTATGGATTAGTCTTTAGCTAAATCGTTTAGGAGAACAAGTATCCTGTACTAAGATGATGGAGTCCAAATAGTGCATACAAGATCTCTTAAAGCCCTGTGAGATGATGAAAATTCCTATGCTAAAGTCAAATTTCCATTTTTGAAAGGCTTTGAATTGCTATATGCATTCTCTATGCCTTTCTAATGCATGAAGGTTTTGTTAAAGTTTCAATCATAATAAGTTCCAAACCATTAAAATATAATAGAAGTCAAAATGCCACAATGTTCATATAAACTGCAATTTTCATATCTAAAACAATTGTAAACATCACTATTATTTATCTGCTATCTCCTATGTTGATGACCAAAACATGATGTTCATCCAATTAATTCTTCCTAAGATTCCACTTTCCGCACCGTTTTCCATACCAACCACACTAAAAATGCATAGCTCATGAATTTGGAACATTAGGCCAAATTAACAAGTTGTCCAATTAAAAATATTCCTAATGTCGGCATTATCACTAGTAGTACTAATACACCAATATCAAATCTCTATCTCCAATATGTACAAAACAAAGTCATCTTGTCTCCTATATAAAAGAACTTGTCTCATTACATGAACAAAGACAATCAAATATGCACTTATTAAAGTCTATACAGTATATCACCTATGCTGACACCTAGACATGATATCTCTAGATAAAGTATCTCCATGATAGGATATTTCCAGGACATGGTATCCTCTAACACAATATTCACAAGATAAGGTCTTGTACCAGGACACAAGCAAGGGAACCTATCCCTGCCCCCATCAAAGACAAAAACTATACACATATGAACTATAGAACCAAGCGTCCAATCCAGTGAGATTCTGAGAATAAGAACCAAATACCTTACCATGAACATAAACTACTGACAAAACCAATCTATGGTGAAGTCAATCTAAAAATGAAGAAAATTGACGAGCTACATGATAGTTATCTCATCTCTTAGGGATGCTCTGGCCTCGTGTTGTAATCCCCTGTCCAGTACAATTGTTGAAATGAACTTCACCCCTTCTTGCGTTGGCTTTGCTACTATCAAAGGTAATTTACTCAATTCAAGATGCCCACCACTATGGAAATAACCCCCATAATCCACAACCAACAAAGTGTCTTCTACTCTCAAATCATCTTCAACTGCTGCATTGGATTGAAATGCAGAGATGTAAGTACGTTTACAACATAAGCCAGGGCAATTGTTCTCTTTCGTGATGCCTATAATATAAGCCGATTCATCTTTATACAGGCTCATACTCCATACTCGAATAGATTGGTATTGTTGCTCCTTATCCCAACCATATTTTTCCTTGAGCACATGTGTAATCACAGTCTCAGGAGGTAATGAAGCAAGATGAGCCCATACTTCGAGTAATTCTCTAGCCATGGACTCCTTTCCTCCCTAATTTATTTCAGTAGAGTCAAAAGCAACGAGTTGTCCTGTTAAAAGTTTAACCATCTGATCATCATGCAATTTCTCCTGCAATAGTCTATATCGTCTCTGGATCCATCCACCAGGCGCTTCCGACAATTGCTTTGGCCCTATCATTGCAATAATTTTCGCTTCAAAGACAAAAGGATTGGACACCATTAGTCCTTTGTTCTCATCATATGTGCAATTGCTAGCATGGATAATATTTCCAGAACATAATTTCATCATATGTCTTTGAAAACATTCCCAAGTTGGCACCATGCATTTCCCCATTTCCTTCAACTTAGGTCCAAGCATGTGCAGTAGATCCATTTCTTTGAGGTTATTCACGCACTCCTTCATCATCGTAACAACAAGCTCCTCAGTAGACGTCTCATCATATGCAGGAGTGATCTTCACTTTAGGAAGAAAGCCAAGAACACCATACACCCTGCCCTTTGCCACATTGCATTTGGCATATTCGGTGCCTTTAAGGGCTTCCCACATACTCATTTTTGTGCCAAATGCCCATCTACGAATGAAAGTATACATGCTCCCTATTCGAAGCAACCGCTCGGCATCCAAATTGTGAATAAGATTACTAGCAAATTCACTTAGTTTTAAAAAGATACTGTAGCACTCTTTGAACCGAGACACATCGTAAGCAATGTCTCTGTCAACAGGGGCCATGTATATCGTCGAAGCTAATGCACATTCTTGCAACGTCCATAGCCGCTCATACCACTTATCATCTCCCAACTTTATGCACAATTCGAGAAGCCTCTCCCAACCACCATCTCTCATTTCTTCATCGAGTAATGTCAATTCAACTCCTCCGGGGAAACGCAGTAGTATATCCATGACCGAGGCCAGGGCTTCTGACTGTGTACTATCCAACAAGACCAACGTTGCTATGGTGTCCCGATACACAGAACCCATTTTCATGAATTCCCTCGACTTCTCATCGGGATCGTCCTGGTTGATACAAATGTTGTCCAGCCACAAATTCTCCCACCCTTTACTTTTAGCAATGTTCAAGATCCGCTCCATCTTCTCTCGGCTACTTATCTTGATTGCATGAGATGCACCTTTCACATTCTCCACTAGGCATTGCGCATCACCCCAGACATGCGACACTGCCACCACATCTTTAATACCTCCACCAAGAGAATCCACTTTCTTCACACTAAGGCTGGCAATCATATCGATACCGTCTACCCTGGCGCAGCCCCATGGTTGTATCTTGAAATCTACTCGCAAGAACTTTGACATCTTATAGCCTCACTCACAGAACGGATCGAACGCACGCAACCTTAATCGATAGAGTACCAAAGTCCAACTTTACGAGCTAGTTTCCGAAGTGGGTTCAGAAGATGACTGTAAGTTTGGAAAGGACGATAAGTACATCAAGTAGAAGATATGAGCATCGCCCACAACGTGCTGACTTATCCCCTCATCAATCCGTAGCTTGCCTAGCTCGTTCAAGAATGAACTGAACCAAAGATCACCTGCAACGTCCATAAATTGCACACCAAGTGAAACCCCGAGTAAGAACAAACTACTACTTCGATTGCGGGGCAGACAAAACTGCAATTTCTAATGCCACGCACCGCAATCTACTTCTTGAATCATTGAACCAAACGTTGAACAAAGATAGCGAACGAGCAGGTAAGTTACCTTCGCATCCAAGGAGCCGATCCGCAGCTGCAAAACTAAAGCCGATGCTTGACTAGAGTCAGCGAGAGCACTCCCCCGACAACAACCAACACCAATACAAGTGTAGGCACCCAGGAGCATCGATTACCGTTTGATTCACAGTCGGTGCACAATATTTGGAAATACTCAATTAATTACCAGTCTTGGCCTCCGCAACGGTTGTGGTACTCCAGATAAGGTAGATAAAACATCAAGCATCGACTCTTTCTGCAGACAACTCCAAAGAGCTAGCACTAATTGCGGGACGATCACCCACGCCGAGCCGACTTATCCCCTCATCCGTAGCTTGCCCAGCTCGTTCAAGAACAAACTGAACCGAAGACCACCTGCAACGTCGATATACAGCACACCAAGTGAAACCCCATGTCAGACTTGAGCTTCGTGTGCACTTCCAGAACAACAGTACTTGCAGCAGAAGATCATACAGATCACACAGCTGGAAACCCTGAATCTAGAGACTCACCAAACGGAAGCTGTAGACACACCAGATGGACGATCGAGTTGCACTCCGAAACCCGTTCCAGGTCGATGATATCAATATTGACGTGATTAGGCCATTCGGGATCAAAGCCGAAGTGAAAGAAAGCGCTCGGCCTCGCACTCAACTCAGAACCTCTTCGAAGTAGACACAGCGAGAAGCCCTAAACCCTACTCCCAGAAGCATGAAATCATACTACCACTCGCACTGAGAAGGTTACCACATACATCAGCAAGAGACGCCGAACGCGAGTGGGAAAACCCGGCGGCACTGGAACAGCGAATCACGTTATTGAACAAACGGTCCGCGCACAAAATGGCGCACGATCACGATCCCGCGAAGCAGCAGAGGAAGCATCCAAACCCACCGTGGACCTCATCAAATACATCGTCAGCCCTAAATAGACATGATGCTGAATGTGGGACCATAGTAGTCGTGGCAGCGCCTCCACAGCTTCGCCTCCGCTGCTTCCATGACGCTCACTCAGGTTGGAGCACCAGAACCTGTTGTAAGGTTGGATGACCTATAACCACCAACTTAAGCTTGCTGACCTATTTATAGCGTTTGTATACATGGTGAGACATTTTTTGGGAATTCAAAATAGGATTTCATGAAAATTGCAATCGTCGTGACCGTTTATTTATTCATATTGAAATTGCTACAAATTTTCAAAGTGGATAGTAAGCCGTGACCCATACCTCGACAAACAAAACTCTCTATTTCCACACTTAGTTGTACTAATAACCACTTCTGCATCGACTAAAAACCGGCAGCTTTGAACCAATCATGAACTGACATGTGCACACCACTGGTATGATGGTATCTGCAATGAACGGCAATTGGTAACTGAATTTGCGGAACGTCTCCGCGTTACAGTCAAAAGACTTTCGCTCCGCTCTGCCCCTACCTTCACCTTCGTTCATTCCCTCTGCCTTGCACGCGTTTGGGAGAGCTTTCTGCTTCAAATGTGTTGATGCTGGTGAATGCAGACTCGCTGGTACATGAGCGCCTTGTGTACAACTCTAGTGCGTTGCAGGAGAGAAGATCGAAGTTCCGCGATGCTCTTTGCTTGGCTCGGTAAGTTAGTATTATCGCACCCTGACATGTGGCAAACTATTCGACGTGGTCTAGTATCTCTGTGTGCACTTGGTGGTGGTAGTTTGTTGACACAGCTGATGTGAGGATTTACTTTTGCTCGTCTACGCCCTGTAAGATCATTAGTTACGGTACTATCGGTGGTCGTGTATTAGTTCCATCTGTTCGGATTTGTGTTGACGTGAGAAGTTTATCCACTACTTTGGCGTTGTAGATCTAAATCTAGTATCCGTAAGTTCGCTGTTGTATCCCTCGTTGCGCCGATGTGATGACGTTCTGTGCACCTCGTTGGTCGGCATCACAAGTACATGAGCTTCACAAAGAGATGTATTGAGGTATGTTATATATACTCTCCGTAGGCCATCTCCGCCTACTGCTACTTCAACAGCCCAAACCCTCGACATGTCTCACCTGCGATAGTTTTTGCTTCTAGAGTCTGCACCTGTATCGACAGCGTTGCCGTTCTCGCTTTCCCCCCACGAGATCCGCACCCTGCACACCTTGCTGTATTTGAGAGGGTTTTGCATCTCAGCCCGCATCCAAGTGTGCACATGTTTCGGAGCGTTGACGAAGTGTGGTGTTGTTATCTTCAGGGTCACGAGATCAAGGTCAAGCCAGATTGTTAATATACTTGAATTGAGGGAGACATGTGGCATGTGATGAATAGGTACAATCCATTTAGACCCAATCACGATGAAGAGATCCCCTCCAAAATTAACGTGTGTAAGTACTAAATATTGGTTCACTGTAATTTACGGAATCGGTAAAACCGGATTGCCTAATCTTGCGAAAGGACACAAGAAACCGACCCCTGTATGCTACAGGGTCGGTAGTGTGAATAGGATACAAGAGAGCCAACTCAAGTCGGCATGGTCATATGACATTTTCACATGCCATCTGATGTGGCCACATAAAGAAAATGACCGTAGGTGGATGGAGATGAAATTGTGCTGAAATTACCAAGTCCTCTATTAAAACCACCACTAACTTTAGACCTCTACTAAGTTCTCACCACCTCCATCCACCGGCGCTACATTTGGTTATAACTTATGGGAGGGATGAGTGTACTGTGTCAAGCTTATTGCATTGCGTGCAAGCGCAAGACACACTGTCCTGTGCTTGCCGACACATCCACGAGATGCCAAACCAGTTCTCCTCAACAACAAAGACTGCTAAAACTTACTCATTCATCTAACGCACACTTGCTCCGGATGATGCATTCTTTCTCAATCACTGTCGTCGCCATTTTGGCTTGCGACGTACTCCACAACGACCCGCACCAACTGCAGAATCTCAATATTAATGGCTGCTCGCAGACAGTGGCCCAAGTAATCTGTCCACTGCAGGAGCCGCGTTGAACTGGAACACTTCAAGCACCGAGGCCAAGAGATGAGGCAGCTCTCCACGCACCCAGAGACAGTCCGAAAGCGTCACTCTGCAACACATACCCACCCTGCTACTGTCACAAAATCGTCAACCTTTCTAATACTGGTCGCACAATTATATCATAGATTCTGATTGCGAACGAGTGATGCATGATCCTGACTGCATAGTCATATCATTCCTGATAGGAAGTTCTGACCTACGTGTTTCGATGCACTGTAGTACTGCCAGGCCCGGTCGCCACATACTTGTATCTCACGTAATCCGCTGCCTCAGTATTCTTCACCGTCTGGCTCACCGAGGAGGGCGACTTCGCCTCATGCCGCAGCCAGCGCCACTCCTGTTGCGCATTCACAAACTCGTCCGGCTCAGCAGGCTGGTGCCACGTCGAGAGGCGGGGTCCAGAACATGTCTCGTCGTCCTCCGACTCCTCCTCGCTCGCATCTGAGTCGTCACCTTCATTGTCCAGAACCAAGAGCAGCATACTCGCCATCATCTGCGCCGACCCCGCCATGACGCCCTTGTGGGGCGGAATCAGCAGGGAATCGACAGAGGGGGAGGACGAGAGGGAGGATTTCGACGTCTCGCTGCAGGCGTCCTCGTTGGGGTCGGGCGCTGGTTGCTCCTCCACCACAGCCACAGGTGCATCCCTGATATGACGACACGGGATTATTCCGGAGAAAGGCGCCACCGCCTTCCGGTAGCGCAGGAGCTTCTTGAACAGCTTCTCTGCGAGATGCCGCGGCGAGGGGCGGAGCGCGACGTCCGGCTCCGGCTCGAACCCGTCCGGCTGCCAGCGTCGGATGGTTCTGTGCAAGTTCAGGCAGCCGGGCGGGGCGTGAAGGGCAGCGCGCGGCAGCGCCATCGCCGGCGCGGTGTCGTAACAACCCGACATGGTCGATCAAACTGAGGGAGAGGACTCTGCAGCTCTGAAGCGAGCCTTGAACCGTCCGGATGTGGAGCTAGACGTCCGGATCAGAAGTTGAACCAGCAGGCACAGTCTCTCGCTCGTCAAGTTCGCGCTAGACATGAAGTTCGCTACTACTCTACGTCGGTGTTCCGTTCACTCGGGTTTATGGTGCCCTCTGGGAATGTTGCCCGACAGATCGGCTTCCAGCTTGCGCGTCGACGAGGGTGCACACAGAGAAGACATGAGTTTGGACATTCTGGCCTGAGTGCTCATTCTCGCAATCATCTCACAGTCCACTCGAAACTTTCTCATGAAGGCTAGAGGAAACTAGAGGAGGACAGAGGTATAACTGTACGTCAACAACGTCAAGCTCAATATACAATCAACTAGAAGCAACGATCATGGAAGAAACACATGGTATATCAGAAAGCTCCCAAAAATCGTCCAGAAGTGGAAGGCGTCCAGAAATATCGATTAGAACTAGAAATCTAGAACTTAAACATTGATCGCGAGATGTCTGGAACTTAAGATGTCCAGAGAATCGATCAGGAGATCAGGAACTAGAGTTGCTAGAAGGTGTCGATCAGGACTCGAGCTAACTGGCCGCGAGAACTAGGAGGGAGGGAGGGATTGCAAGCTTGTGCAGAGACTAGTGACCGACGGAACGAGAGATTCCTGGCTTGCTTGGAAATGATAACATGAGTGCATGTTTGCATGTATAAGAGTTAGACATGCTGGTGTGGGGGCGACTCTCACGTCCGGGATTGGATTTGCTTTTTGCCGGGGCTGCGGCGGCCTTCTCTGCGAGCTCATGGTCGCATGCACGTACCTGACTGAGCTTCCAGTGCCCTCCGAGTCCACTGTTGACGGGGGAGATTGTTCAATGAAGGTTCCACTGTTGTGGAAGTACACTATGCACAGCACCTAACTTAACCCCAAATAATTCTCACTGACTGCAATTATCAATTATGTATGGTCAAAATTCACAAATCTTTTACCACATTCTCATATAAGTTTAGGAGAAGGTTACATTCTCAAAATGTTCACCTTAGCGATTGAGCAGAGATTTCTCTAATATGCCTTGGTCTTTTAGAGGTTAATCTATTGACACAAAATTTTGGCTTTCGTCGGCTTGTTGGTCTGAAGTCGGCCTCGTAACATTGTGAGCTTTTTCTGTTACTTCTAGATACCACCTAGATGCTATTTAGATACCATCTAGATACTGTATGAATGAATACCACTTAAATACTATTTAGATACCACCTGTACCACTGATACTATGATATGTTTTTTTTTTTCTGTCACTAAAGTCATACTCTGTGATAAAATCTAGAAGTCTATGCATTTTGAGAAAGTGTTTGTAATAGGTGATTATTCACAATTTTAGTTATGTCCTGCACAAACCAACAAAATTCTTAATTTTGAGGATTGCTTTACACTACAATGGAAAATGCCACTAGTCAAGAGGAACATGAGTGGCTGAGAATGTGAGACTCTTGTTTGGTGGAGGTTTCACCATGGTGAAGAATACACTCGTGCAGAACTTTGCACATGGATGAGAAAATGACATGACTACTAATGTGGTTACAAGAGGAACGGTCTCCGGAGGTCAAGTTTCTTGGGGAACCTCAAAGCCTTGGACAATAAATTTAGCCTCTGGAGAACTCCAACATGAATATTAAAAAAATCATAACCTTTTCATCTTCTTCAAAATACCACCCCTGTGCATGAGATAGCAAAACCTTGGGTTGAAAATATTGGCCGACTAGCCACTTCTCCACCATAGTGTAAAGCAGCCCAAAATACACATTGCATTACCCTAAATGAGGTTCAATTTCAACACCTAGGTACCCAAATAATTATATTCTAAAGGGTGACTTTAGCACAACGGATATCACCTAGGCATGACATGGGTATCACCTAGAGTCCTAGACAAATCCCCTGAATTTTCCAAAAAGTTTGGACATTCTCCATCGTGAATTAATTATGTACCAAAGTGACCTGCAAGCGATTTGACAGGAAACCCCCCACGCTCAGACTTATCAGGTGGGGGAGGAGGTGGTGGGACCAAAACCTGGCCCCTATTTTGTTTTTGGATGGGGCCCTAAATTTATCCAAAAGAGGATCTCGAGACTAAACTGGAGCCGTGGGCCTCAATTTCGTTAAAAAAAAGGCAAAAAAAGCCTCTGACCCCCTCAAAATGGGAGGGCCAGAAAAATGAGCCCATGCAATTAAGACGGGGGCCCACCTCGGTTAAGCCCGAGCTTGGGGGGTTTCCTGTCCGCGCCAACTGCAAGTGGGGTAGATTGTAGCCAAAATGATCTTTCTTAGGATATTACCCAAGTCAATCATACATGATTCAGAAGGTGTTCCTAAAAAAGAAGGTTGGTCATATTGAATGGCTCCAACTGTAGCGTCGAGGATGTGTGTTCTAAAACAAAAGCCACACCAGGCGCCCTTGATTGCAGGGTGATATTTGTATGGACTTGCTTCAAGGAACATCACATGTAGAAAAGGCTCAACAGTACTGGGAACTGAACAAGTTCTTGAACCGTAATGTGCATGCATGTTAAGCCATTTCGCTCCTATCTTAATTAATGGGGAAGTGGGATCCTATCAAACAGTACAAACACATAGACCTCAGAAGAGGGAACTCAAGGATGGTAGTTGGTGTTGATTTTTCTTTTAAAAGCCAGATAGATACATAATGAATGTGGCTGCATGAGCGCTCTCAATGCAAGCTGGTGGCATTGATGGCCATGATCAGGAATCTCTACTCCATTGATTAAAACCTGCGAAGATGAACTTTGTTGTCTTTGTTTTGAAGAGACTCTCCTCCTTGAGAACACAAAAATATCTTGTGTTTTTTGTGACATGAACAAAACATTAAACATGTGGTGTCATCTCTGAAAAATGAAATAAAAATATTTCCGCTTATATTTGATGAAGAATTAGAGCACATTAGAATGAAAATCGGAATTGATGCCACGGTCATAGCTCCGTCCTTTAAGGATTAATGGCAACTGTAGCTTCTGGTAAGTTGAGATGCGACTTACTGCTGTTGTTGAGCTGAGGGTTTATGGTAGTTTTAGTTAATGAAGGTTTATGCTTTGTTAATATTGTAGTCCCGGTATTCTTTAGAATACTTGCGTGTGTCTAGTGTGCTTTGTTTTTGTGATTTTCCTCCTTAATTTCTTGGGATATCATCAAGGGCAAGCTTTACACTAGAGATGAAGAAGTACAAATTCGCAGGTCTTTTTGCATGTTTCACAAGATAGGATTGTTGGCAATGAACATCGGCCTACAATAGTACTACAATGAGAATCGACCGGAGAGAGAGCAATCAAGATGCTCGTTGGAGACAAAATTTGGCCTCAAAAAACAGCTGTTAGCCTCTTTTGTAGTTGCCGTTTGCATGTAGATTCATACTAAAAAAATTAGGGTTTAAAGGTGTTTTTTATCTATAATGTAGGTCTAACACCTGCTCTCAATCCGTGACCTAGTTTTAACGCTGACACATCAAAAGGTGCCACTTATTGGATTGAAGATTCAATAAGTTTTTCAACTAACATCTTTCATTTGGAGGTCATTTCATAATCTTAGGGCCACTTTACACTACAATGGAGAGCCCCACGGTCGATCAAGAGGTTTCGGCCAAGACATGGTTATTTGAGGCAAGTTGTGAATGATGTACAAGATAAAAAGACAACAAAATAATGCATGAAGAAGTCTTGACCGGTTTGTAATGTAAACACCATCTGGTTGAAGTCCACCGGAAAACTTCACCACCAAGAAAGTTTAGGCTAGTCGATAAGAACCATAGTCCTCAATGGTCCCTATGGACATATTCTGTACGTTTTTGGGCTCCAGCCAACTTTGAAAATCTATAACTTTTGCATCAAGTGTCCAAACCTAATAAAAATTGTTGGAAAAAATGCGCCTACTTATCTAGGTTGTGTGGTAAAATTTTCAGTTCAATTCAATATACAATGTGATTTTGGAACTCATTTTAGTACACAAGGTTTAATTCTACTCCTTGAATGGAAAACATAATCAAGGATGGAGAAGAGATATCCCACATTCATTGTATGAAAAATTACTCTTCTCCACTATGTAGTACATGTTCTCTTCTTGCTCCTCCTCTCCAAGTTTCCTCTATTTTATATTGGTCTAGCATCATGGATGGTAGAAGGGAAAAAATCTTACTTGCTCTTGCAATTCTTATGGTTATCAAGCATGTCATTGTTTCAACTATAGTGGTCCAGAAAGTCATTATACATCAACACAATGCTTCAATTATGATGATGGCCTTCTTTAGATTTGAGAACAAGGGCTCTAAGAAAGAATGGACATTTGATTGGCCAGGTGGATTTGTTTCACAATTTCTTCTTGGATCATATAGTGTGAAAATGTTCAAGAATCATATAAGGGTGAGTTGACCTATATTTTTGTACTCGTGTAATTTTCTTTCACCCATTTTGAGCAAGAAAGATACATAACTGGCACATTCATTTTCATAGAAGATAGAAATTCTTTAACCTGGCATCAATTAGGTTCTGGTGATGCTTTGCAAACTTGCCAATTTAAATGGAATGTCAACACCAAGTGCTTCAAACATTGTTAAAGAAACTTGTTAGGGAATCAAAAGTGTTCTGAAGCCGTTGGTTTTCCAGAGACCTACATAACCTCAAATGAAGCAAATTTGAGCAAAATTTGAGAGTTTGCATGGAATTCCTTATATTATTGGAACAATAGACGGTAGCCACATTTTGATTATTGATCCAAGTGTAGATCCTGCCTCATACTATAATTGTGGGATGGAATTTTATTCGATATTATTGTAAAGTGTGGTGGATTATCAGTGCAAATTTTGGGATTATGAGTTTGGTTGGGTTGGAAGTGTACATGATTGGACATTGTTTCTAAAATCAAAGATTGGAAAAGAAACCATATCGGGAGCTTTTTTATTGTATAAATTGATTGGAGATGCTACATATCCAATGCGCATATGGTTCCAATGACCTTTCAAGGGAGAAAAGACAAGTTTATCAAGAGAAAAGATGCATTGGAATTTTATTCAATCTAGTACTAAAATAGTTGTTGAACATGCTTTTGGCATTTTAAAGGGAAGATGTAGGATATTATTGAAGAGGATTGATATACCGCTTAGAAATATTCTGGATATTTGTTTCAGCTTGTATATATTCCTATAATTTGTGCAAAATACATGGAGAGGAATTTGATTTGGATTGGACAACGACTACTGAAGAAGATATGAGAAAGGCTAGAACACAAGCATTTGGTAATTGAAGAATGCAAATATGTTCCATGCATTTGAAGTAAGCATATTTGAAATAAGAAGCATCCAAAAAAGTAGTGTAAGTAGAATCCAACGATCCTCTGGAAAATGGTACAACAAACTTTGAAGACATAGATATTAGAGATGAAACAAAACTACATTGTGAAGGGAGGGTCAAAGCTATGTTACAGGAAGCAACTTGAACTCACATCATGCTGGCCAAAAACCATTATATGGACCATCTTGAAAAAACATCAAAGGTAACATTTCTTGTGAACTACAGGTTATGACTTAGAAGAAAATTTGAATTTGTCAATGAGAGGATCCATTTGGTGATCTACCTTCTGTTGCAATTTGTTGGTTTTGCTAAAATGCTCCAACATTGTTGCTCCATTGTCTACCATTTTTTCAAATCAAAGTAGAGCTTGATCTTGGAATTTGGCTTTTCTTGGAGGTGATGAAGATTTAGGTTGGGAGGCATGATCCTATGATAAATCTTGATATTCATGGTAAGCCACATTTTCACTATCATCTTGTATACCACCATCTACATTGTCCATTGTAGTTGCACTCACATGTTTCATAATAGATCATGCTTGATGCCACCATTGATCTAAGAAACCATAGAACTTACATTCTTGTTTGTCGTTTCCCGAGATTAAATAGCAAGCCTGTCCTCTTTGTAAGACTTGAAAATGGTCTCAAACTTCATCCGGCATGCTTCAGGAGTGGGGAAAAATTCACGAATTGTGGCAAGCATTTGTGCTTGAAGTCGAATCCACGTATCCACACCTGCAAAAATGTAGCATCTTGTTAGAAAGATAATTGTTTCTTTATGGTAATGCACATTAAAAATATACATTGCCTAATCAATACAAAATTATATGCACCAAAATGATTTCCAAGATTTTAATACTTGAAATCATTCAGAAAATTTAGTCACAACAAATGAAAAGTAAACCTTGTTTTAAGCATTCTTCAGAAACTTCGCATGCGGTTCACCTTGAATTGCAACAAGATGCTCAACCTTACTGTCCAACCAATTTTTCTTTTTCTCCTCTATGTCTTCTTCTTCAACCTTTATTGTTTTGGCTTTTCTCGTTTCTAGAGTCTTCCTCTTTGAAGGTCCACCTCTTCCCTTATTTGTGAGTTGAACAACTTGACAGTTTTTTGATTCATCCTCTTCCTCCCCTCCAACATCCAAATTGTTCTCACATGGGTCACTTTCGCCAATCAAAGTTGTGTTGATTGAAGAAAGATGTTGAATGTAGGTCTGAAGGCACTCTCACTTTGAATTGCAGGTTTGAAAAATTCTCACTACCCACATACGGTTTTTCTTGGCTGCAAGTGAACGGTAGTTGCAAAAATCCAACCGTCTTCAAGGAAAAAAAAAGAATAATAGTGAACTTTGTCTTCAAACACAACTCCACAATCATGTCACTCACAGTTCAAAAACAACTGAAATTCAATGGCAATACATTAGTCTATGCAAAAATGGCAGCCAACCTCAAAAGCACAGCATGGATCAGAATGCAAGAACCTCAATGGCAAGAAAAGTTGCAAGAAATTCGTCTAAGGCTAAACCACTTTGTACAAAATTGCATGCTAGTCACTCAAAATGCATTGGATTGATTTGAAATTTACACCACTAAAACTAGACACAAATGTGCAACTTTTGCAACAAAAAATATCAAAGTGGACCTTGCATCACAAAGACACAACATGCCAAAGTTGCAGCCTTTAAAACTCACCCAAAACCTCCTTGCAATAAATTGCATGTCAGTCACTCAAAACGCATGAGATTGATTTGAAAATTTTAAATCCTTAAAACTAGACACAAATACGCAACTTTCATATTAAAAACTTATTGAAGATGGACCTTGCATCACATAGATAGAACACGCCAAATTCACAACCTTAAAAACTCACCTTGAAACTTCTATGGCCGAACCTCCTTGCAGTAAATTGCACGCCAGTCACTCGAAACCCATTGGATTGATTTGAAGTTTAAACCATTAAAACTAGACACAAACGCAAATCTTTCACAACAAAAGTTATTGAAGATGGACCTTGCATCACGAAGATACAACACACCAAAGTTACAGCTATAAAAACCCACCCTGAAACTTCTATGGTTGAACGTCCTTGCACTAAAATGCAAATTAGCCACTCAATGCGTATTGAAATGATTTGAAATTTGAATCACATAAACTAGACAAGAATGCACAACTTACCCATCACCTTTTCTTCAAAAATGGACACTCGAGGAAGAAGAAGCAAGAACTTGAATTTCAGTATAGTCCAAATTTTTCTCCAATCATGTGGCTCCATTTCCTTTGAATTCTTGATTGGTGAATTCTTGATAGTTGCAAAAGTCCAAAGTTTGTGGTGCCAACATATTCGACACACTGGACAATTAGCTAGCTAAAGCCTAGAGAGTGCCATCCTCTGTACCATTGTTTAGCCAATCTGTGGCATTCAAATTTCAATGTTGGAAATTATGCCCAGTGAGTTCAAATGCCTACAAATATTATGCTTCCCAATGGAGATTCAAGCCAGACTGGTGATATCTAGATTTGTTGATTTTGTCACGCATGGATCGACAAGTTGGCCAATTCGTTCACTGCGTTAGTACTGATACAATTGCTGCAGCACTGGGTTTGAGGCTTGAGCAATGGCGCCCATAGCTGTTGATGGTCACGCAATATTGCTGGGATTAATTGTTGCTGAGGCAATTTTGCCATGTATGGGCGCGGAGGCAGCGTCCACAAAGTCTCGTCGTCCTTCTTCTGCTTCTTGTCCTGGACCTGTTTGGACTATGAAATATATTTGGAGAGAATTGATGATGTGTGCTTTCTCTTGTTCTGTTTTGCCTGATCTTGATCTTGATCAGGCTGGTGCTTTGCCTTGCCACCAGGAAGCTTGAGGAGGAGGAGACCCTTGGCCCCAAATTCCCTGTCCTCCGGAATGGATGGCAACGTATGCTCATAGTGCCCCTTTCGCAAGCACCATCTGTGATCCTCGCACTTGTGAAGCAACCTGTGACGTCGTGCCATGATTGCTGATAAATTTACAGTGAAGAAAAATGATAATTGCCTGCCACCAGAATTATGAGACGAGGCAATTTGGTGAAAATTTGGTGAATATGGCATCTGAATGGGGGAGTGAGAGCGAGAGAGAACTTGGAATCAATGTCAGATTGAAAGAATGAATGAACCGTGGTGAGAGCATGTTTCATTTTTGTACCATGCCCATGTCAAGTTTCAACTTGAGTTCAACAACTTGTTTTGCAAGTAATCAGCTACTAATTTACTAATGTCTAATTTTCAACTTTTTTTGGGACAAGTTTACATCCATTCCTTCTCATTCCAACTAGTTCTTCTTAGTTTGCATCCTTCCTTTGTAACCTTTCTCATTCACTTCTTCCAAATTTCATCTACTTTGTTCATTTGTCATCCCATGTAGTTCATATTATTTTTCACATTGAGCAGCGTCACATTGAGCAGCGTGACACTGTACTATGTTCAACCAGTCGTCCCCATTGCAGAGCACTTGACTACCGGAAGTGTGATTCTTTAGGCATCACTCACAAATTATGCCCATTGGTAATATGCACATCTATACAATGCATATACGCAAAGCATACTAATGCATTCTAGGATATACGCAGGCTAAACTGAAAGAAATCATAAGCTGATCATTAACAATTTCAAAAACGCTGATTAGATTTCTCAGTTAAATGGTAGCTTTTCAGACATCATAAGTCTAGTATATTACAGTAACCTTACCAATTTAGCAATCTACTCGGTCGCAATGAGCAAGCTACACAAATTGTCCAAAGCTCACTGCCCGTTAAACACAGATCTGAATCAAATTTGGCAAGCCAAAGCAGACACACACCCCCGTACATTGACAACATCATCATGGACAATTTGCATGTCAAGCTTTATAATTCACGTTGAGCAGAGTGAGATTGCGCATTGCATTTTTACGCAGGACTGATCCCCATTGCAGTGCAATCACATTATACATTGAGGGGTGCCTTCTTTACAGGCATGATTCAGAATCCACCCTTGAAGCAGTATGCACATTTTCTAGTATTTAGCATTGACACTAGAGCATACATAGATTGAACTGGAACAAAAGTTTGCAATTTGTCATCTGATCAACATTTTCAAAATTGCTGATGAGTCGTGGAAGCCTGGCTATTAGATTTCTCATATCTGAATTATATCATAGAAACTTGATCAGAGTAAAGTTCTCGGTTACAATGAGCAAAGTGAGGTCTTGGAACCGGTGACCTTCTCCATCGTAGTGTAGTCTGGCCCTTATTGTAGGCAAATCTTGTCCAACATACAATCAAAGCACAATCTTGAAACACTCTTTATGCCATGAGTGAACCCCTGTACAGGATGGGCAATGGCATATTTAGGGCTATGCTACCGTAACAAAGTATTATGTTACATTATTAATTAGTATTATTTAGGATTCCAATTATTTCACTGTCTTCGAGTCCCTCCTCCCATGTTCCAGTCGATCAGTCCTGCACAAAAAAAGTGCTCAATTGTCACATACTTATGTAACATCGCAAAGTACATGCTTTGGTTTTCATCCCTTAAAAATTAAAAAAATCGAAATGGCTTTTTATGGGTTCCTGGAAGAATAAAAATTTAGTCAACTTTGACCATTACAATCTCATAAATGTGAAATCTAAGATGTTTTCGTGAAATCTATGATAACACTGGAAGCAGATGCGTCACATTTGACTCACTGAACATTTGGAAAAGTGCCAAAAAATGCCACTTTTCCTTGTCTGTTGTGGCAAACTTGACTCACAAGCACCTCCAACGGCTCAAAATAGGAATAAAAAGCGACACATTTGCTACTAGTGGAAGACTCAGTAACCATGATTCTGTTGTTTCAAAGGAACGCTCGATATTAACAATAAACCTTCGCACTTTGATCCTTGCATTACGATCAAGAGAGATTATCCACACCGCAATGAAAGTTCATTCATTTAATTAGCGTCACTTATAACTACGTGAACGGAAATTATGATTATCTTGTATGGAAAACAACTTACTATAGTTTCGCGTCCGACTCCAGTTTTGCGATCAAAATACTCCTCCATGTCCCTCGGTGGTGGAGATCCCACATCTGCCAGAAATAGTAAGAGAGAATTGTTAACCCCAAATCCTCACAGTCCAGTAACAATCTTAGAATCTGTTCCATTTCAAGCAAGTTCACATTCCAAGCAAGAAATCACGACTTGTCATTTCAAACATTAGTTACGGACTATTTTTTTATTAAACTCTTACACTCCAATTTTGATATCACACCCAGAAGTGTGCAAACATCCAAATCAGCCACTTCTTGGCTGTTGCCGTTATATTACACCAAACTATTGGCCGGCTTGTCCGAGGCTTGCAAGCGCAACACCAAACTTTATAAGTCCAAAGAACCTCATATTGTGCCAATTTAACGAGTTCATTTTGCAGAGGCCAAATCTAAATGGTATGAAAAGCCAAAGGAATTCCGGACAAATGTTCTACAAGCACCACAAGGTAACATAGAAATAAAATTACCACACCTAGCAAGCAGTGCGCCAACCATTTAGTTGGTGTCAGTACTAGAGATAGTAAGTGTATTTTATGACTATTCCACAATGACTCCAATGAGTTATGAACGACCAATTATATCTAATTTAAGGCTGTTTGAGTAAATGTGGACTAATCATATATGTACCTACTAGAACTACTGCCCATCAGGCTTGTCGGTGATGTCAACCCTTCTCTGTCGGTAAGGTCAACTCTTCCGGCAAGCTTGCAGTTTCTTCCCAAAAACTTCTACGCTGCAGCCTAGGTTCATGAATCATGAGAATTCAAAAACGTCCTTACACGGGCTTGCATGATATCGAAGATACTTACTCATGGGGGGTGTTTTGACCGAGGTACGAGTACTCGATGAGGAGGCCCTAGTTGTGGAGGAGGACCCAGTGTCCGCCGATCCACCAGAACAGCAGCAAGCGTAGAGGACACATGCCAGGATGGCGGCGAAGAATATGGTGCCGGCTACTCCCGAGAGCCACGATACAAAACTGTCAACAGAATAAAACCACCTTCGGCACAGTTACTTATAAGATCATTAGAATTAGAATACTTTTCACAAATGTTACGTAATTCATACGGTTCAGGTCAAACCCGAGCCACAGCCCCACTAGAGACTAGACTGACGGCAACTGGCATTAATATACATGATCAACATCGAACGGATTCATCGTCAAGCCTGCTGGTTACTTCGTGTCTACAGGTTAGAACTGTAAAGAATACTGAAATGCGTCTTCATCCAATAATTTTGGGTTAAGTCTTGCATCCTAGCTAGCGACAGTACGCACCCCATGGTGATCGATAACGGAGTCGGTGTAGCAAGAGCTCGCTCGCTTTCGAAGCGAAAGTAAACAATGTGTTCCTATTAATTGACTGAGTTATGTAATGAGCGGTCTTGCAGACAAAGTTTCGACGAGGTACAAGTATATGGTACCGACTACTGTTGCCACTTACAGTACTTCCGCGAATTTTTCCAGATGCGCAGGGTTTTTTTATAAATAAATCCAGTAACTGTAGTCCGGAGCTGATCCGGACGATTACGGAAACTACTGGACAGTACAGTACTTACTAGCTTGACGGTACCACTTCCTTGAGGAGTAACCTTGGGTGAGATTCTGAGCGTCCAGGCTTTCGTTCGGTTACCGACAGCTCCCATCTCTCGATAAGTGACGATATTCCAGGTGTTCAGGGCTTTGATGAGCATCGCCGGAATCTCTCGTGGACTCGTGGACTTGAGGAAGTCCGGCATGTATATTCTCTTGAAAGCAACTTGTTATATGCGTTCCAAGAGCGATCCATCCTCTTGTTCCTGCCACTGGATGGAGGCATACATGGAGCATATGAATGTTGCTTGACCAGATCGCCCAGAAACCATCCTCGATTCCTGTGTCATTCTTGGCGGTCATCCCAAGAATTGCACAGCACGTACTGGGATCTATATTGCCTGCATGGGTTGGGCAAATGCATAAAACAGAACCGGCTACCCTCGAGTAGTCCCTTGATAATGTAATTTCATCAGTGTTGTTTTATTCAGAAGCAGGTGCCCACGAGAGTCATAATAAATATGGACTTCAAGCTGCCATGCCAAGAGTATAGTAATCTCAGCCCAGTGAGCGTCCATCACTTCTATCCCGCTGTAACTTGTGCCTTTCACTACAAGAGGCCGCCCAATTAATAACATTTTTGTAACGCCTTCTTTGTGACACATTTGTAACACATTTTCACATACAATTTTGTAACATGTTTTCGTTCTAAAAGGGTAATAGACTTGGTTCGCATTTGTAACAGGTTTTTGTCACATCTCAAACTCTATAAATTCTGGAAATCTATGCAAGAAGTCCAGCATATCTTCGTCATCCACCATATCTTCGTCATTGGGAAAGTTCGATTTCTTCAAGATTGGAAGATTGCACCTGGGACACGGAATCTATGGACCTGTACATCTACGAAACTGTGAACCTCTGAAGGAAGCAGAGGAATTGTGCATAATTTCCGTTGGTGGGCAGGGTTTACTGAAGTTGTTGAGATGTGCACATACAAAGGCCAAATTGGTTGTAGAAAAATATAATTCATGTGAGGAAACTCTTTTGGTTAAACTAATTTGATTGATCGCAAAATTTCAGGCGCTGCTCTAGGCGTTCTCACAACCGCTTCTTGACGAGATCTTCAATTGTCTCGAAAGCGCGCTCACCATCGCCACCGCCATTGCTCCTTGTTCTAGTACCACATGGGGTAGTCATGGTAGTTTTGACGTTTGAGGATGAAAAACTTTTTCATTTCCACATAAAGATTAGAAATCTTGGTCTTTTTCTCATTTTATATTTTCAACTTCATGAAGAAGCATGACACTTTGTTTTTACCGTTTGGATTTTCAGTGTATGAGGAAGTAAATTTTTTTACAAATTAAAATGTGTTTTTGCAATTTCTAAACCCCATTTCATTGCACAATTTTTTTGAAAATGCTTTATTGATCCTCTACTTCTAAAAAGTGGTGTACAAGGAACTAACGTCATGTACAACATAATGGTATAAAATTTAGACCTTGTGTAATGCAAAAATTTGACACCAAGTGAAGTCAAAGTCTGCTAGTCCTCTTAATGCAAGGATGAAAAATTGGCATTTTCTTCACTTTAAACACTATTATCTTCTAATCCGTGCCGTCAAATGCTATGAAGATTTGTGAACTTAGAGATTTAGTAGTATGAATTAAGATCTTATGATTGAAAATGGAAACACCGACTTTCAATTTCTTTTATACTCTTTGCACTTGAGAGGGTAGTTTTGGAGTGTTTTTGGTGAAACATAGTCAAGGATTTTTAGGGGTTAATAAAAACCCATATAGTTATTCTCTACGATTTAAAATTAAGAGTATGTTGGCTCTCTGGAATATGCAATTTGTTGAAGATTTTAGGTAGTCAACATACTTTTTATTTTGGAACAGAGAGAGTAATTACTAATCTATTACATTCTTTGATGATTCTTCTTAAAACTATTTTTGAAAGATATGATGCAAAAAGAAAGTTTATTCGATTTAGGCCAAAAAATTTTGGCTTGTGCTACAGAGCTACATTGCAACCCTAAAATGAACATGAAAGCTTCATTTTAATTATTATTGATCATTCTCCAATTGAAAGCATCCAATCTTAATGTAGTCAAACTTTGTTAAAGGTTATCTTGATAAAAGCTATTTCGCTCTATAAGTTAACATTTCGTACTTTTAAAAAATTTACAAGGTTAAAAGTTATGTTGTTTATAGTTATCTTTCTATATTCCCTTTAGTGATTAGTGCTACTTGATAAAATTGATCATTTTGTCAATGTAGGCGTGATCATGACGTATTAACATTAAAAGTTGAACAACCACCTTTTTCATATTCAAAAGTATTGCAAAAATATTTGTTTGCATTTGAAACAACATACTAGTGATACTAGTAGTTTGTTATGAAATTGCTTAAGTAATGAAAAGTTATTTCAAGCTCATTTGTCTAACATGAATGCATAAATGAATTTACTCTTGGTCATTATTTTCAAAATATGTTATTTTAATCAGTACTTCAAGCCACGAAAGTTTGTGATAATTATGTATTAAGTCAATTTAATAGATAATGGTTGTCTTTTTATATGTTATGTACATATGACCACTACCTCTTTGAGAGTTAATAATTATACCTCACTATTAGTTATAAAAACATTACTTCCAAGGCATAACCTTTATAGACGTTTACCTATGGTTTGGTCGTGTTGTTGTTGGGATGCTAGACAAGTAGAACAAGAAGCAATGTTGATTCACTTCCTTTGAAATGACCTAATAACTTTAGTTGGAAGAATTTGGTTCCAACACAAAGGCCAGGGCAAAACTAAACCCATGGTGGTACCACCATGGAAAGCCATGTTTCTTAATTTAAAGGGCATGCAACCCAATTTTTTTTAAAATGAGTTTATTTTTGGAATCATAGACCCTAAATTAGTTTATGAGAATCCATTTGGTTATTTTTAGACAAATTAAACACCAACAATCAAATTACAAGGGGTTTTTTATGATACGAGTGGGTGTGGTTTTGCCCATGGGCAAGGCCGATGGTTAGAACACTCCGGTGGGTCCTTGTTCAAAGTCAATCGGATCAGATGAAGAGGGGCCTCTCACAAGTAGCACAAAAAATTCAAGTCAATATGTTAGGACCCTCCGTCTAAGCAACGGCCATTGCTGCAACAGAAGAAGTGCTCCCGTACCCGCAGCCATGATACAAAGATCCAACCCGGTACCCATGTTGATGATATCAAAGATCCAACCCCACTCATCCAACAATTGGTGGTGCCTAGATCTTCAAAATCAAGCACACTATTCATGTGGTCATTTGAGGAAGAAAGGGTAAAAAAGAGTGTTTCCTACACCACAGGAGGCAGTGTTTGAAAGTGCATCAGAAAAGAGCAAGTCCTATTGGCTTCAAATGGACTCTCATGCCCCCCCCCGACATTCACACCTGAACCCAGATGAACGTGCGTTGCGTTTTCTGGATTGTGGGAAGGTGAATCGAAGAAACTATTCAATAGTTTAAGCTTTTGTCTTTTTCTTCTACAAGTATTTGCAAATCCCATGTTGAACCTTACTTTTGTTCAAAGAGCTGTGTCTTCAACACTGTAGATTACACAAAATAAAACTCCCTCCGTCCCAATACCCGTACCCCCAAGCAGCTTGGGCACTTTTATGCCTATTTACTAATTTAAATGCAAAAAGTGGTTAGGTGGCTCAAAATTTAATATTATGAAAATGGGCAACTTCATAAAGAAATTAAAAATAAGTTAGGCGTTCATCCAAAAAGTCCAAAAAAATTTCATACAAACTTTATAATTTTCATCTATGGTGCCTAACCAACAGATGGCATACATATCCTAATTGCTTCTTTTAACCCTTAAAGGACATTTTGCCCCTTGGGGAACAAATCACATTTCGGGCAAGTTCTTGTGATGTCATTTTTGGTCATAAACTTTAGAAACTTTTTATCAAGATGCGACATAGTAGTAGCTTCATGGGAATATTTCTTTCTTCATATTGGACTTCTAAAATGAAAGTTATACTACTTTAGAGGCAAATTCTTGGACTCCAAAGTTTTGCTAAAAGCTTCCATTAACATTGAGATTTTTTACACTTATAGATAATATTATTTTACTTAGAACTGCCAAAAAAAATTCTTCTCTTATATGAAATATCCAATTCTAATGCAAGTCAAACATTTTTACACTATGTCAGGCAGGGTACAAAAAAAACTGCTTATTTTCCACAAAAAAATTAGAGATTTTTGTATCGTTTAGTTTTTTTTCTAGTGCAAGATGTGGTATTTGCCTTCTTTTTGACCATTGGGATCCTCATTCAATAACAATATGAGCTCACAAAAAATTAAAATGTCTATTGGCAATTTTTGAACCTCTATCCCTTCCACAATTTTTTTGAATATGCTACACCCCTCATCTACCTCTAAAAATTGGTATGCAAGGAACTAACATCATATATTCCATCATAGTATTAGTGTGGTTTTACTTTTGGATTTACCGAAGGCATTAGCATGCTATAGAAAGTGGCGTTTTTAACCCTGAGTGTTTGTGAAGATAGTAATTACGTCATAGAGCTACACTAAAAATCACTTTTAGTGTAGTGTACACTAAAAGCAAACCTGTACACTAATTGTGAACTACGCAATTAGTGTAATGACAAAACAATACACTAAATGCCAACTACTACAATATTTATAAATTCTGGTAAAGATTGCAATATAATTTTTTTTACTTGTGCACATTTAGCGTAACAAGAGTAGAAGAAGATTGTGTGTACAATGATTGGAGGTCTCATTGATGGTGTTGGCGGCCAAACACTAATTGTGAACTTATTCACGAATAGTGTGCAAAGGTAATTACACTATTCGTGTCACTACACTAAAAGTGATATTTAGTGTAGTACATATGCTTGAGGTAAAAAATGTCAATTCCAATAGCATGTTAGAGCTTTGGGTAAATCCAAAAGTAAAACCACACTATTTAGAATAAAGAGTGTACTTGTTGTTGTCCCACAGTTATTTAGAATAAAGAGTGTACTTGTGAAATCAGGTAATAGTAACAACACCAATAATCATTGGGGAATAGTTGAGTTGTTCCAATGGTCAAATATCAACTGTAGCGAATCTTCAGCTAATACCCCAGTTATGGGCCACCACGATTTTGACGTGGTTGGAATCTGCTTGGCTGCCACGTGCGGGCACAACGCGTCCGTTACCGCTGTGTGAGACTTGCGTCCGCCTGTGCTCCGTTAGACTCAGTCAGACTCAGCCTCTGCTTGCCGCCTCCCTCCCTCTATATCCCTCGTACTGCAAGGAGGAAACCGATTTTTCTTGTATGTCTGGGCAGTATTGCTCTTTGCAGATGTTCTCTACAAGGCTTGCAGTTCCCATGTTTGCCAGTGGCAACGGCAGCAACACCTTTCGGCGTCGAGCGGGAGCGAGCCTGCGCGATGGCATGTCGCCGAACTTCAGCGGCACGCAACGAAGCAACAGGCGTCCCGCAAGAGTTCACCCGGATGCCGAGACTCATGAAGAGTCAAATAGGCCTTGTCCTCCCGTGCGTAGCCAAGATTTTCCAGCTACACGAAATTCTGCCCCCATGTCTGGCCCATCCAGTCGACGTGATGCACCATCGCAAGAACATCAACAACATCCACATCAACGGCGGCAGCATCAGCATCCGCAGCAACAGCAGAGGCAGTACGAACCAAAGGATATTCGGCAACGAGCAGCACTAGCGCAGGCATTTCGAAGTAGGGTAAGAGCCTTGTATTGTGTACATTTGCGAGATTGCCATGAATCGTGGATTGTGCAGAAGCATGGTGCAGGAATGGACGCCATTCTAGGGGTTATGTTGAATAGTTTCAGAAACTACCCTCATTGGGATTGGGGGACGGTGGTGCGGAAAATTGGCCGGTGGCAACGTAGACGAAAGAACATATATCGTTCTGAGGCTGCAAAGCGAGGAGGTCGGAAGCCTGGGAGTTGCACGCGAGCGTCTTGGGAGTTTTTTGTGGCAGAGGCCAGAGAGCATCGGATGGATCCGAATTGGAATGCAAGACAGCTCAATGCACTCCGTCATCGCCGTCTAGTGCCGAACAGGTTGGGAAGCGGGGTTAGAGACTCCTTCATCAATGCATTTGTGAGTATCTCTTGCACATGGTTTTATGCATTGAAGTTATGTGAATTAAGAATGTATAGTTCAGTGATGTTTATGCAACCTGATTGCACTATAAGAAACCCGTGTTTTTTGTGACAGGGCAACTAACGTGCAATTATGTTTTGTGCTGCATCCGGCACGTCAACGTTGACGTCCAAAAAAATCCGTTATAATTGACATGCAAAAAACATGCCAAAATCTCAAAAAACAGGCCCACGTTTTTTAAAAACGTCACAAAAACTTGGGGGTTGAAGGTGTTAAAAATCTGCCATGTGGCTGCCACGTCGCGTCCACATCATCGCCACGTGGACGGGCAGTGCCACATCCCCAACTTTTTCATCCGGGCCCTTGGTAATGTGGCCCATGATGTAGCGCATGACGTGGCATATGATTGTGACTAGGCTTGCATACGTGGACCCGCCATTTTATGACGTGGCACCTTTAAAATATGACGTGTCACTTTTAAAAATATGACGTGGCATGTCCAATCAGCATAGTTTAATGCAATATTTAATTGTGGATAGTGTAAATTGGGACGTCATTTCTAACACGGTATGTTTTTTGTGACGTTCGTTATGACATCTGACTTTGAGATGGAGGTCACCAAAAGCTAGCACCAAGTCAGCAAAAACAAGTGCCATGTCACCAAAAAGAAGCGCCATGTCATCAAAAAGTACCATATCACTTTAAGTTTGAAGGATAATTCAAATTCATCCAAATAGATGGATGAAAGTAAATCACTCTTGATTCAAGTGTGATGAGATAGGAGAGAAGGCCTTACATATATATACAATGGGATGCACAAGTGGTGACAATCCATATGGGATTTTTGGATTTGTCATGGTGTTAGCATAAACATTAAAATGTCACAGGAGACGTCCATCCAGGCGTCTGTTCCAACATCCTCTTTGCCTACGTGGCAGCTGATTTCAACCTTGCCTACATGGCACAAACATTTTAAAAAGAATCCAATTTCTACCTTGCCTACGTGGCTCAAACATGTTTTTTGTGATGTCAGTAAGGACATCCACGTTTTTTGTGATGTCAGTAACGACATCCACGTTTTTATTTTTGTAGGGGGTCAGTCCATCTCCATTGTAATTTAACCGTTGGGCAGTGTTTTACAGGAGGTTGCAGTAACAATCTCGAAGTTACTCACAGTGAAGCCACAGTCAAACTGAAAGCACATGCCGACGTAGCACTGTCACCTTTCTGAGGACGTTGTCTAAAACATGACTATGTTCACTAGGACGTCCCGCAAAACGAATACGTGTATGCTAACATCTCTGCGTTTTTCCGCCAATTTTTCCATGTTTGGTGCAACATCCACCAGAATCTGAGAGCCCAGGGCTCGGCCCGTTCGTGAAAACATGTTTTGAAAAACACACTTGATCACAACTAACGTCACAAAAATCACGGGTTTCTTATAGTGTTGGTACTGACTGTGGCAAGATTGATCGATACCACGAGTACCCTCAAGTGGAATTTATACGGAGGGCTAATGAAGTTGGATCAAAGGCATTTTTCGAAGAATATGAGAGTTGTTTTGGATCACCTCGCCAAGGATCAGAGGGCTCATCATCTGAGGCTGATTCTTAAGTGCGATAGAGTTGAGGAAGAGGTGTGTTGAGGAATAGTTGTTCCTCTTGTGCTTAAAATTGTACTTTATGTTGTGCTATAATAAAGTAAAGTGTTTGTTTTTCATGTGCCTAGCTGCACCTTGACCTTGACGTAACCTTCAGTTTTGCATAAACTTTAGAAACTTTGTTTGTTCTGACAGGCTAAACGAGAGGAGATTTGTCTTTCAACATTGAGGAGGAGCCGAAGCCAATTGTAGCTCTTTTCAAGAATGTTCACTTCAGAACCTGCGGCTGAACGATGTTAGGCCGGGACTGGCTACTACACTATCTCTAGATTTAGTGAAATGTACGATCAAGGTATGAAAATCTATGTAATAGAAGTGGTGCAGCTTCTATGTAATTTGGAATTCTGCAATAGAAGATGTACGGGTTTTTGAACATCTTTGAATTTGAAAATGTCACACCTCTATAGATGGCGTATTGAAACGAAGATTTTTGCACTACGTACAAATTTTGACTCCAAATCTACGAAGTAAATGATGCCTACAATCCACAAATCATGAAGTCCTTTTTATCAAATCTCTACTTTGGTGGGAAATTCTACGACGTTCAAATGACCGAACTAGGTACATGTCCTGCCAAAAATGGATGATGCAAAGGCGAATGAAAAGTGTTACAAACACGTTTTTAACTTGTGGGAACTACGTTCCAAAGCCCTCGATTGTAACACTTCACAGATGTATCCATGTAGATACATTTGCATCACACTTGTAGCACTATTGTGCCTATCTTTGCAACATGTTTTGTACAGGAGCACTTTGAATTTCTGTTACAAAGATGTTGCAAGGTAGTGATAAACTTGTAGTAAAACGGTCTATCTGTTGTAGTGATGGTCGCATGCACGTACCTAACCGAGCTTCCAGTGCCGAGTCGGCGTGCCTCCGAGTCCACTGTTGACGGGGAGATCGTTCATTGAAGCTTCCACTGTTGTGGAAGTACACTATGCACATCACCTAACTTAATCCCACATAATTCTCACTGACTGCAATTATCAATTATGTATGGTCAAAATTCACAAATCTTTTACCACATTCTCATATAAGTTTAGGAGAAGGTCCTTCGGTTACATTCTGAAAATGTTCATCATAGCGATTGAGCAGAGATTCCTCTAATGTGCCCTGGTCTTTTAGAGGTTAATCTATTGACACATTTGGCTTTCGTCGGCTTGTTGGTCTGAAGTCGGCCAGGGAGAATTGACCCCCTCGCTCGTCCTTATCCGAGGTGGCGCTCGTCTCTATTGCGTGGGGTCATTTTTCTGGCCCTCTTATTTTGGGGGGTTCAAAGGCTTTTTTGGATTTTTTGGATAAATTTGGGGCCTACGATCATTGTTTACTGAAGGGACCCTCCCTTGCTATAATAAGGGACCCTCCCTTGCTATAATAAGGGACCCTCCCTTGCTTTAATAAGGGCCCCATCTAAAAAAAAGGTAGGGGCTAGGTTTGGCCCCACCACCTCGTGGCCCCCTCGGGTAACTCCCAACGAAGGGGTCAATTTGCCCTGGGCGTCTGAAGTCGGCCTTGTAACATTCGGAGCTTTTTCTGCTACTTCTAGATACCACCTAGATGCTATTTAGATACCATCTAGATACTGTATGAATGAATACCACCTAAATGCTATAAAGATACCACCTATACCACTGATAATATGATATGTTTTTTTTTTCTGCCATTACAGTCATGCTGTGTGATAAAATCTAGAAGTCTATGCATTTTGAGAAAGTATTTGTAATAGGTGATTATTCACAATTTTAGTTATGTCCTGCACTAACCGAGAAAATTCCTAATTTTGAGGATTGCTTTACACTACAATGGAAAATGCCACTAGTCTGAATGATTGGCTGAGAGTTAGACTCTTGTTTAGTGGAGGTTTACATAGTGCTGAAGAATCCACTGGTGCAGAACTTTGCACGAGGATGAAAAAATGACATGACTACTAATGTGGTTACACTTTTTCAAAGGAGGGTCTCCAGAGGTCAAGTTTCTTGGAGAACCTCAAAGCCTTGGACCATAAATTTGGCCATTGGAGAACTCCAACATGAATATTAAAAAAATCATCATCTTTTCATCTTCTTCAAAATACCACCCCTCTGCATGAAATAGCAAAACCTTGCGTTGAAAACATTGACCAACTAGCCACTTCTCCAATGATAGTGTAAAGCAGCCCTAAAAACACATTGCATTAACGTAAATGAGGGTCAGTTTCAACACCTAGGTGCCCAAATAATTATATTCTAAAGGGTGACTTTAGCACAACGGATATCACCTAGGCATGACATGGGTATCACCTAGAGTCCTAGACAAATCCCTTGAATTTTCCAAAAAGTTTGGACATTCTCCATCGTGAATTAATTATGTACCAAAGTGACCTGCAAGTGGGGTAGATTGTAGCCAAACTGATCTTTCTTAGGATATTACCCAAGTCAATCATACATGATTCAGAAGCTATTCCTAAAAAAGAAGGTTGGTCATATTGAATGGCTGCAACTGTGGCGTCTAGGATGTGTGTTCTAAAACAAAAGCCACACCAGGCACCCTTGATTGCAGGGTGACATTTGTATGGACTTGCTTCAAGGAACATCACATGTAGAAAAGGCTCAACAGTACTGGGAACTGAACAAGTTCTTGAACCGTAATGTGCATGCATGTTGAGCCATTTCGCTCCTATCTTAATTAATGGGGAAGTGGGATCCTATCAAACAGTACAAACACATAGACCTCAGAAGAGGGACTCAAGGCTGGTAGTTGGTGTTGATTTTTCTTTTAATAGCCAGATAGATACATAATGAATGTGGCTGCATGAGCGCTCTCAATGCAAGCTGGTGGCATTGATGGCCATGATCAGGAATCTCTACTCCATTGATTAAAACCTGCGAAGATGAACTTTGTTGTCTTTGTTTTGAAGAGACTCTCCTCCTTGAGAACACAAAAAAATCTTGTGTTTTTTGTGACATGAACAAAACATTAAACATGTGGTGTCATCTCTGAAAAATGAAATAAAAATATTTCCGCTTATATTTGATGAAGAATTAGAGCACATTAGAATGAAAATCGGGATTGATGCCACGGTCATAGCTTCGTCCTTTAAGGGTTAATGGCAGCTGTAGCTGCTGGTAAGTTGAGATGCGACTTGTTGTTATTGAGCTAAGGATTTATGGTAGTTTTAGTTAATGAAGGTTTAGGCTTTGTTAATATTGTAGTCCCCGTATTCTTTAGAATACTTGCGAGTGTCTAGTGTGCTTTGTTTTTGTGATTTTCCTCCTTAATTTCTTGGGATATCATCAAGGGCAAGCTTTACACTACCGATGAAGAAGTACAAATTTGCAGGTCTTTTTGCATGTTTCACAAGATAGGATTGTTGGCAATGAACATCGGCCTCCAATAGTACTACAATGAGAATCGACCGGAGAGAGAGCAATCAAGATGCTCGTTGGAGACAAAATTTGGCCTCAAAAAATAGCTGTTAGCCTCTTCTGTAGTTGCCGTTTGCATGTAGATTCATACTAAAAAAATTAGGGTTTAAAGGTGTTTTTTATCTATGATATAGGTCTAACACCTGCTCTCAATCCGTGACCTAGGTTTAACGCTGACACGTCAAAAGGTGCCACTTATTGGATTGAAGATTCAATAAGTTCTTCAACTAACATCTTTCATTTGGAGGTCATTTCATAATCTTAGGGCCACTTTACACTACAATGGAGAGCTCCACGGTCGGTCAAGAGGTTTCGGCCAAGACATGGTTATTTGAGGCAAGCTGTGAATGTTGTACAAGATAAAAAGACAACAAAATAATGCATGAAGAAGTCTTGACCGGTTTGTAATGTAAACACCATTTGATTGAAGTCCACCGGCAAACTTCACCACCAAGAAAGTTTAGGCTAGTCAATAAGAACCACAACCCTCAATGGTCCCTATGGACATATTCTGTACGTTTTTGGGCTCCAGCCAACTTTGAAAATCTATAACTTCTGCATCAAGTGTCCAAACCTAATAAAAATTGTTGGAAAAAATGCGCCTACTTATCTAGGTTGTGTGGTAAAATTTTCAGTTCAATTCAATATACAATGTGATTTTGGAACTCATTTTAGTACACAAGGTTTAATTCTACTTCTTGAATGGAAAACATAATCAAGGATGGAGAAGAGATATCCCACATTCATTGTATGAAAAATTACTCCTCTCCACTATGTAGTACATGTTCTCTTCTTGTTCCTCCTCTCCAAGTTTCCTCTCTTTTACATTGGTCTAGCATCATGGATGGTAGAAGGGAAAAAATCTTACTTGCTCTTGCAATTCTTATGGTTATCAAGCATGTCATTGTTTCAACTATGGTGGTCCAGAAAGTCATTATACATCAATACAATGCGGTATTTTCATTGTTTGGTGTTGGACAAGAAACAAAACAGATTAGAATTGGGGCGATGGAGGGTTGAGCTCCGACTTTTCTGGTGGGGGTGGAGGAAGGACTTAGTCTCAGAAACGCATTTACGGGCAACAAGTGTGGCTGGCCTTGTTGAGAGCCCCCGTAATTTGTAGATCTGAGTAGTTAAGCGGTTTGGGAAGCAGAGACGTGTGTTGGAATGTGCTCTAAACACTAGATCTGAGGTTAGGTGAACTCGAATCGTACATGAAGGCTTGTTCTTAGCAAAGTAGATCTGAGAGCGAGGGTTTGGTGTTGGTGTAAAGAACCTTGCCTGGGGGTCGTTAGAAGTTAGATCTAACCCAGATCTGGTGGGGAAACAACAAGATCTTCATACCTCTCACAAGTCTTTTCCTCCTTCCCGACTCAGACACTCGACACACAAGATTGCGCAAGAAAGCAACTCAACCCGGATCAACGGCAGCAACTTCTCACTAACACAGTTTATACTTTACTCAACTCATTGTTGTTACACAGTATGGATCTCTTTTAATCGACGCCTAACACACACTAATCACAACAATAAGCACAGTCATCTTGATACTAACCCTCTAACCCATAGGCATAACACTAGAAAGTTTATATCTACACACCGCACGCGGAAGCGCTAGAAATTTCTGTGCAGATCTACAGAACGAACAAGAGGAGCACATGAAGACACCAAGACACGATACAGGTGCGCACAAGCCTGCAGCTCCAACTCAGATTCGCGCCGCGCGCCCCCACAAACAACCTGCGTCACCACCACAGTCCCACAATACATGAGTAACGGCGATAAGCGACCTAGTGGTGATCTGCGACAGGCGACCAGCAGCGAAGTTACAACCACGCAGCAGCGAGAGCATTACGAGCACGAAGAAACAAAACAAACTCAAGAGGTAAGTACACTCACACAACCTTTAAAATTTTTCCTCAACCCACCTCCAACCTCTCTACACCCTTGTAAAGTAGTATTTTTACCCAAGTCGTGATTTAACACAATTGGATTCAAGTTTGTTCGCTAGGGAGGTAGATTATAAGATTTGATAAAGTTGTCACTATTGAATACTTAAATTAATGGAACATATAAATGTAAGCCACAACGTCTTCTAAATTCCCATCGTCATAACATAAATTGCACTTGCAATGTAATATCACCGGTTGAATATTCTTAATTCATACAATATAAAAATAGTCTTGCTAAGTCATAACCACTTAGTTCAATTCTTTCTTCAATTCTTTTTAATAATCAAATTATTGTCCACGTATTAAATTCCTAATTGCATTATTTCTAATTATCACCCATGCACACATTCATAGTGGAATTCCAATATTTCCAAATTAACTGTCTCACAATTGGTACAATTCATACCAACAATTTATTCCATCACTTCACATTTCCAATCTGGTTCTTATCAATTTCATAATTCCATAACTAAATTTCCAACTATCACCAACTTCAAATCACAGTCTTCTCCAATTTGATCTATTCACAACATCATCTCACATACGCCCCATTGGCGATTTTCCATACAACACATGCACCATTCCATCAATAACCAATTGCTTCTCAAATCAACCACAATTCTCTCTACAATTAATTTTCCAATCGGTACACACAACATTCCTCAAATCACATATAGTCATTTTAATTCCACCAATTATCATTATATAATATATCAACATATAAATTCGGCAATTTCTAATCGTCTACAAGTTCTCACACAAAATCTATGTATCTCTAATTCTATCAACTCTAAACTTAACATAAACTTCCTATCGGCGAGGAAGGAGTTCCAGCTCTCTCGGCATGGTCAACTAATTTCCAATCAGTCTATCTCCAATACTTGTACTCCCTATTGGCATGACGTTCCAAATCACGATCCATATCCACCGATTGGTATCTATCCGTTACCAACTGCCCTATCGGAACGTAACTCACTAACAAGGTCTATTAACACTAAGGATCTACTCCCATTGGCAAGTTCATACGTTCTAACCAAAAAATTTACTAATTGGAAAATTCCTACCGGATTATCCTACCACATAGCCTTCCTCTCAGTTGTTTGCGTCCCCGCAAACATCTCAGTTCTTCCTAATTGGTTTCTTCGTTGTCGGATTCTTCTTGGTGTCGCTGGAGGTTGCTCCTATCATCGTAGGCTCAATAGAAAGTTGTTGTTGACTCGTTGTTTTGTCGTCTTTGTTCTCTTCGTCACGTCTTGATTTGTCTTGATACTGCCATGGCCGCCTTTTTGCTCCCTCCAATCGGTTGTACCAAATCTTGGCTTCATCCTCATGGTTTGATGGAATCTTACGATCTAATCAAGTTTGGTTCATAATATTCAATTGGCATCACTTCCTGCCGCCATCCGGTACTTCACGTCCCATTGGAGTCACTTGTAGATTACGTCAACCTTTTCCACTTATTGGATTTTTTAAAATTTTTTTTTAATAAATTTATTATTTATTTATTTTTAAAAAATTATTTATTATCTTATTCATTTGTTTGTTTGACTGATTTTTCTTTAGTAATAATTTTTTTTAATTTTTTTAATTTTATTTTATTTTATTTTTTAAAATTGTTATATGTAATTTCATTTAGAATCTTTAATAATATCCCCTCCATATCCAATTTATAAGCCGTCCACGGCTTATATAAAATAGGGCTTTAATCGATAACCATTAATCCGAGTGGGAAGCAAAGTCCCTTCAAAATCCTTTAATTGGGCAGACCCATTGGTGTTAATATCCACAATTTCGTACGGACCAATCCAGTGCATCTGGAGTTTGCCCGGAAACTTAAAGAATCGACTGTCATAAAGGAGAACTAAATCTCCTACTTTAAATTCTTTATGGCGTAATTTAGAATCATAAAATGATTTCCGTCTTTGTTGTGCGACATAAGTGTTATACACCGCCATTCTTCTTTCTTCATCCAATAATTCTAATTTACACAACCGGTCGTTAAGGCTGTCATCATCATCCAATCGGTTGTCAAGTGCTATTCTTAAAGTAGGAATCTCAAATTCAATAGGAAGAATTGCCTCTTGTCCATATACCAATTGGAATGGAGTAAATTTTGTTGTCACCTTATAGGCTGTTCGATAGGCCCATAGGGCACCCCACAATTTCTCATCCCAATCGGTTGCAGCACCTGCAATTGTCTTAGTAAGGATTTTACATAATATCCCATTGGTTTTCTCTGTTTGCCCATTGGCACGTGGATGATAGGGACTAGTCTTCCGATGTTTAATAAAGAAATTATCGGTAAGTATTTCAATAGTTTCATTTAAGAAGTGAGTCCCTCGATCACTGATTAATTCCTTGGGGCATCCATATCGGGAAATAATGTTTTCATAAAGAAACTTAGCTACTGCTTTAGCGTCATCATGACGTGTAGCACGGAACTTAGGCCATTTTGTAGCATAATCTGTAGCTACCAATATGTAACGATTCCGGCCGTTCCGTGTAGCAGGAGCTATGGGGCCTACAAAGTCTATTCCCCATTTCTCAAAGGGAGCCAATGCCAATAGGGGTTGCAAAGGCATAGCGGACGTAGAAGTCGGCTTACCCACACGTTGGCAAGGGTCACACTTCCGCGTATAGTAGTTAGAATCCTTGAATAAATCTGGCCACCAATAGCCGGCCAATAGGGCTTTTCTTGCGGTGGCTTCGCCAGCAAAGTGTCCTCCACACACATCATTGTGGCATCCTTCTAATATCAAGGGGATTTCATTTTTATACACACATCTCCGTAGAATATCATCTTTGCCCCTTTTATATAAAATATTATCAATTAAAGTAAATGGGGCACTCTTATGCACCAATGCACTAACTTGTTTAGGTGTAAAATCCAATGGGACTTTATTTGTGGTCAAATATTCTAAAACCTCTTTATACTCGGGTTGAATGACGTCCACCTCAAATAATTGCGCGTCTGGTAAATTGTCATCAATGGGACTTAACTTGTCAGCTGGCACCGGCTCCAATCGGGAAAGATGGTCCGCATTGGCATGACTCTTTCCTGGTCTAACCACAATTGTAAAATTGAATTCTTGGAATAGAAGTACCCATCGGGCTAATCTCCCACTTAGATCAGGCTTATTAATAAGATATTTAAGGGCATCATGATCTACATAGAATGTAAATGGATATCCTAGTAGATAATGTCGAAATTTTTGGACAGCAAAGACCATTCCCAAGGCCTCCCTCTCAATTGTTGAATAATTCCGTTCTGCAGCTATCAATTGGCGACTCGCAAAGTAAATGGGATGATCCATGTTGGCTTTATCCTTTTGGCTTAACACGCATCCAAGTGCAATATTAGAGGCGTCCACATAGACGTGGAACGGCTCATCCCAATTTGGTGGAATTAATATTGGAGAGGAACTTAGCTTTTCCTTTAATTGGATAAAGGCTTTTTCGCAATCGGTTGTCCAAACTGGATTATCCCCCTCTTCCAATTTTTTTAATAAATCTGTGAGAGGAGCAACCAATTGAGCATAACCTGCAACACCTCTACGGTAATAACTCCCCAAACTCACAAAACTTCTTACTCCGGTTACAGTTGTTGGTCTAGGTGTATTCACAATTAAAGCAATTTTATCCGGATCGGTGCTAATACCCTCCTTACTAACAATGTGGCCTAAAAGCTTCCCATAGGGTACTATAAATTGGCACTTTGAGGCATTAAGGGAAATGCCATACTTATCACATTGAGCTAAACATAATTCCAATTTTGCTTTATGATCTTGTTTTGTGCTAAAAACGCAAAAATCGTCAAGGAAAATCTCCATAAAATGTCTTAAGAATTGTTGAAATGCCACAGTCATCACTCGTTGGAAGGTTGCAGGCGCATTGCATAATCCGAATGGCATTACCCGATAGGCAAACGTGCCCCAATCAGTAGTAAAAGTTGTTTTCAATTGGTCTTCTAGGGCTATACTTACTTGATTGTAACCGCTAAAACCGTCGAGAAACGAATAACATTCGTGGCCCGCCACAGCGTCCAATATGGTGTCTGTGAATGGTAGGGGAAAATAATCTTTCTTTGTGGCAGAGTTCAACCTCCGAAAATCCTGACATATGCGGATTTTCCCATTCTTTTTGGGCACAACAACAATTGGGCTTACCCATTCACTGAATGGAACAGGATATATGAAACCGATCTCCAATAGCTTATCTATTTCCTCTTTGACCATCAGAGAGTACTTTGGATTGAGTCTATGTTGTCTCTGCCTAATTGGTTTTGAACCTTCTTCCAGATTAATATGATGCTGACATACCTCAATTGGGATGCCTCGTAAATCTTTGTAGCTCCAAGCAAAGTTGGAAGCATGCTCTCTAAAGAACTCTTTCCAGCCTCTTAACTCTAATTTGGTAAGTTCACAATTAATGTGAATAACTTTAATATCTTCAGTGGTACCGATATTAAGCTCCATGCACTGGTCCTTAGGAACATGTTTTGCAATAGGGGTCGGATCTGAAGAATAATCCCATAGGGGTTCACTTTCATAAGGTGGTTCCAATTCTGAGGGTGGAGCCTCAATTGCATAAACAGGCCTATCGGTCAGCCATGATTCAATGGCTTTATCCAAATCAGCATCTTCACCACATGGGATTAAAATTTCACCTGGTCCCAATTCCACATATGTTCCCAATGGTGAGTAGAAATTATTGGTGTGGGCATTGGTTTGAATCCGATGGGCTCTCAAGTCATCATGCTCGTCGTCAGAATCATATCCCTGATCAGAGGTAACCTCTGGAGATTCCCATTGGGTTTCACCATCATACTGCTTTGGATACATGCTCATTTTTATTTTATTTTTATTTTCACCAATAATTATCAAACCTCGTCCCCAATCTTCAATGGCTCGGGCTTGATATAACCAGGGCCGACCCAACAATATGGGATACGACGGATATGAAGAGCTTGGCTGAAAAACAATAAAGTCAATCCAATAGAGAATACCTGCAATTATAGTTTTTACTGCAGGTAATACCCCCATAGGTTTTACTCGGCTCTGATCAGCCATTCTTAACACCAATTTGGTCTCTTTCAATCCTGATAAGTGTAATGCCAACATAGTATCTCTGTTCATGAGATTAACACTTGAACCGCCATCCAATTGTACTCCAGTCACCACTAATCCATCAATATTCACATCCAAAGTTGGGGCTCCAGGATCAAAACTGATTGCTACTTTGTTGACTCTGGGTTTATTTCTTTTTCTCACCAATTGGGATTGCAATGAAGCTCTACAAGTGGGAGCTATCCCCAACAGTTGTCTGATTGAAATATCAGCTTTTATATTCCCCAAATCATCCAATAGATCATACTGTGTGACACCTTGCATAATACCCATGGGGCTGGATCTCTTTCCTCTAAGCCGATTATATCTGGTCCGCTCACCCAATGGGACTGTTTTGGATGTTGGTAAATCACGTTTCCTCCAATTGGGGTGATCTGTTTGTATCATAATTGGAGGAACTTCTTCGTGGGTTGCTTTGTCTATGGATGGTGATGTTGCTCCCATTCGGTGTTTATATACAGCTGGAGCAGGATTAAATTCTTGGAATACTTGATTACCTATTGGGTTCAATGACTTTGTACCGCAAAGTACTGTACTACCAATTGGTACGCTAGGAACATCATTATCCAGTAACTCCAATGGATTTTTACCCATTGGTTCGTGGCTCTCTTTATGGGGTAAAACCACTGGATCAATAATAATAGCCTGGGTGTCATTATTTCCCATTGGTCGGCTTTCCTTCATGGCCCCTGTCATAATGGGGTTAGAACCATCCATAATAACCAAAGGTTGAGTCCCATCAGGTATCTGCTTGTTTACCCTTGCTCGGGTAATTACTCTTTCCACATTATTCACTCCCTGGTTAAAATCTTTATCCAATAGTTCTTCTTTCTCTGATATAATTGAAGAATTACCAGTACAAATTGCCACATAATTTATTGTACGGCTTTGATTCGTATTGTTGTTGGTATTGTTATTATTCGGAAATTCTTCTACTAATACCAATCGAGGGCTGGTATCCTTATTGTTAACCATCCCATCATTATCCCGTGGGCCATTTCTTTTAGGAGCATTGCACTCCGGAGCCGTATGTCCGGCTTGTTTACAATTTCCACATTGGGGAATATAAGGTACACTAGCTCGGGCATTTGGACAATTTCTAGAGAAGTGACCCCATTGTTTGCAGTTATAGCATTGAACATTAGGATTATTTTCCCAACTTGGTTCTTGATTGCCATAGGTCGGTCCATTTTGGTTGGGATTCCCAAATGGCATAGCAGACCATCCCTGGTTCTGATTAGGAATATACCTATTGGGATTCTTTTGATAACCACCATTATTGAAATTGAAGTTATTGAAATTTGGATTAGGATTTTGATTCCTATTATTATTTCTATTGTTATTATTCCAATTTCTCCGCTGATTATTCCAATTATTCTGAGTATTCCAATTTGGTCCATTGTTATCATTAAATTGGATTTGATTATTAGTATCATCAACTTGATAGACTTGTGCATTACGGAATTGCCCTCTAGCTTCATTCCTTAAATTGTTTCTTAATTTATTACAACATGAGATATCATGATGCCCGCCACAAAATCTACACTCCGGAGGTTGATTTAATGGTGAAGGACAATCTGGCAACATATGCCCTTGACCCTTACAATTGGTGCACCACACATTGGCTCTCTCATCTACAGGTTGGTCCCTTCTGGCTTTGGCTCCCGCCACTTGGACCGCCAACTCATCAAACTTATTTGTTAAGGTCAAAAGAGTAGACTCCATGGTTTGTAATGGGGTTGGGTATACTATTGGAGAATCACCCACTGTGGCATTGGTTTGAACTGGGGCAACTATAGTCAATTGGTTATTGGGCATAACTGTGGCAACTGGATTTGATACATAATGGGAAAGAGGCCCATAAGGTCTACGTGGTGGTACATATCCCATTTTGGAGTTATAAGCATTGGTTGTACTTACCCCATCGGCAGTTCCAGGTGGCAAAATATATTGTGTATGTGAATGGACTGCCGCGCCCAATAGGTCTTCGTAAATAGTTTCCTCCATAAACTTAGCTCTAGCATAAGCTGTGGCTAAATTAATTGGTTGTCCTTCTTTTACACTTGTCCTTAATCTGGAAGGATTTAACCCTTTAACAAAAATTCTTAATTTCTCTGCATCGGACACTACTTGTCCTTGAGGTATCCTCATAATGATGTCACTGAATCTCCCATAGTAAGAGTCAATAGTTTCTCCTTGGTCATTGTCAAATCATGTAATTGGTCCATTAACCTCTCATTAAACGCAATTGGTCGAAAATTTTCCAAAAATGTATCTCTTAACCCTGCCCAATCAGCAAAGGTTCCATTGGGTTGTCTGTTAAACCAATCTCTAGCACTTCCTTGTAAGGTTCCAGGGAATATGGCTAACCAATGGGATTCATGTCTCGCGTTATTAGAATTACATGAAGTTAAAAATTCTTTAATATGCCTATCGGGATCAGCACCCGGTTGACCATAAAATACTGGGAAAGGTATTGTTGAGTATGGCCGATCAGTTGCCTGACCTGGTGTCATGACCACCGGCAGTACATTAGCTCCCGCCATTGTGGTCGTATTCCTTCTTGATTCTTCCCTACTTGGTTCTGATACCAATGTAGGTAATCTTCTAGATTGAAATTGATCTTCCAAGTTTAAAATTACTCCAATGGCATTCCAACCAGGGATTTTTGAAACCTGCTCAGAACTCAAATTTGAATCTTGTCTTAATGGGTTGGGAATCGTGTCCCTCGGCAAACTGGGTCTATTTTCTAATTGGCGATCAAGTTCTCGTTGTTTGGTTTCAATGTCCAATCGGATTTTACTCCTACGCTCTGCCCTTATAGCTCTTGGTGTAGAAATATTAATTCCATTAATATTGGGTGGGCTCCCACTCTCCGACATTAATCATTGTCAACTAATTAGTAATTTTTATATAGATAATTTTTTTAAAATTAAAAAATAAATAAAAATCCAAGTAATTAAATTTTTTTTTGTTTTTTTGTCTTTTATTTAGAAATATTATATGTTTATTTATTTATGTAATTCAAATTTTAATTTTTTAATTTTCTAATTTAAAAAAAAAATATAAATTTTAAAAGTTAATTGAATACTCTTGAATAATTCATTAAATTATGAAATGTCATTTTAATTAATCATTTTTATTTTTCCAATAATCCATAAAGATTTTTGTAATCACCAATTTTTTTTTTCAAATTTCAAATCTTATTTGGCCACTTCCCCGGCAGCGGCGCCAAATGTAAAGTAGTATTTTTACCCAAGTCGTGATTTAACACAATTGGATTCAAGTTTGTTCGCTAGGGAGGTAGATTATAAGATTTGATAAAGTTGTCACTATTGAATACTTAAATTAATGGAACATATAAATGTAAGCCACAACGTCTTCTAAATTCCCATCGTCATAACATAAATTGCACTTGCAATGTAATATCACCGGTTGAATATTCTTAATTCATACAATATAAAAATAGTCTTGCTAAGTCATAACCACTTAGTTCAATTCTTTCTTCAATTCTTTTTAATAATCAAATTATTGTCCACGTATTAAATTCCTAATTGCATTATTTCTAATTATCACCCATGCACACATTCATAGTGGAATTCCAATATTTCCAAATTAACTGTCTCACAATTGGTACAATTCATACCAACAATTTATTCCATCACTTCACATTTCCAATCTGGTTCTTATCAATTTCATAATTCCATAACTAAATTTCCAACTATCACCAACTTCAAATCACAGTCTTCTCCAATTTGATCTATTCACAACATCATCTCACATACGCCCCATTGGCGATTTTCCATACAACACATGCACCATTCCATCAATAACCAATTGCTTCTCAAATCAACCACAATTCTCTCTACAATTAATTTTCCAATCGGTACACACAACATTCCTCAAATCACATATAGTCATTTTAATTCCACCAATTATCATTATATAATATATCAACATATAAATTCGGCAATTTCTAATCGTCTACAAGTTCTCACACAAAATCTATGTATCTCTAATTCTATCAACTCTAAACTTAACATAAACTTCCTATCGGCGAGGAAGGAGTTCCAGCTCTCTCGGCATGGTCAACTAATTTCCAATCAGTCTATCTCCAATACTTGTACTCCCTATTGGCATGACGTTCCAAATCACGATCCATATCCACCGATTGGTATCTATCCGTTACCAACTGCCCTATCGGAACGTAACTCACTAACAAGGTCTATTAACACTAAGGATCTACTCCCATTGGCAAGTTCATACGTTCTAACCAAAAAATTTACTAATTGGAAAATTCCTACCGGATTATCCTACCACAACCCTCTCTTCTCCCGCAACAGGTTCCCCTTTCCCACACCCCCAGACTCCTCATTCTTTCCACTCCCTGACCCCCCCCTCTCCCATCTTCCCACCTTACAGACTTCAGCCCCCCCCTCCGCAGACTCTTCTTGTAGCTCTCCCGTCCCCAAAACCTATCATTGCCCCCCCTCCATAATCACCCTTGCTCACACTATAGACCCCCAGTACATCCCAACCAACCCTCCACGCTTCCCACACACCACAGCTGGCTCCCCTCACGCCCGCCACAACCCTGCAGGCCACGCCATATCCCCAGCTCACGAACGGAAATAGGACTCCCCCGACTGAATCAGACGAACCAGACTCCCTTGGAGAAAAAACAGGCCCCCCCGACTCAACCCAATAGGATCCCTGTAAACACGAACACACACCTCAGCTTCAGAAGGAGACCCCCTCTGCGAAGACCACAAAAACCCCAAACTCTCTCCAATAGGCTCCTCGAAGACAACTACGCACACCTCAGCCCAAGCAGGTCTCACTCACAGAGCAAAACAGAGACACATAAATTCGACACAAGACGTAGGAGGCACGAACGAGGAGGAACAGACTGCTCTCACCTAAGAAAGGAGAAAACTCGTAACGTGTACAAAGACAACAGACTCCTCAGCAAAAGAGACCTGCTTGAGTTGCTTGAGCTGCCACCTACGTTTCGTGCACGCAGTTCTGGTGGACTGCAAGGCGAGAACAGAATCAGCGGACAACATGGCGAACAAAGGCCTGGCAGTCTTCACGACGAGCTCAGAACAATAGAATTACACGGCGCGCACAGGCCGGGAGGACTACATGGCGCGTACAGGCAAGGAAGACTTCACGGCGCGCTCAGGCCAGGAGGGATACACGGGGTGCATAGGCGAGGAAGAATTCACGGCCACGCAAATGCATAACATACACACGAGCCAACGGCCCGCGACCTCCAACGGTCTGCGACCTGCTACCACGAACCAACGGCCTGCGACCTGCTACCAGACCCCCCCCCTGGTCTAAGACCATGTTCCCCCCCACAACCCCCCTTCTCTTCAAACCCTCCACCCCTGTGATCTTCCCCCCTACCCCCCTGAGGCTCCTACCTTCCCCCATGACCTCCCACAAAAACCGTGACCTATTCCTAAAAACCACCCTACCTAAAACTGCAACCTCCCTCCCCATTTGTTACCGCTCTCTCTCCTCACTATTTCCCATACCACCTCCCATTATCCTATCTCCAACTCCCCTTCTTTTATCTCTAACGCTCCGTACCTCAACGCCCATCACCCTCTCCATAACTTCTCCCACTCTTTATTTAATCCTTCCCACCACTAATACCAATAGAACCCGACAAAACCGCATGAGTATTGGAAACCGGTGCCAATCTACCCTGCGCACATCTACTGCGAAAAAGAATAGCGGTGTAGAGACACATAGAAAGACCAATAGTGTAGAGCCCCAAGAAAACCCCAAAAACAACCTCCGCCCAAGGCAAGCCAAATCTACCAACACCTCTAGAACAGAAGCCACACCTGCCAAAACTAGACCGGTGACCACAAAACAACCGGAAACCTCATCTTTGGAGCAAGACCTTACCCCCAAACCACGAGACAGGAAGAAGAAAACATTGGAAGTTAACCCCACCCCACCTCAACAACAACTACCAAAGTCCCCAATTCACCTCTCAGACGACCAAGAGGACGCCCCTCTCACATTCTCTAGAACAAGCCAAAGGCGTAGGGTTTATACTTCTCTCCTCCTATCTCCTGACCACACAAACCAACCACCCTCCATTGAGCCTTGGAACACTATGGAACAACCCCACAAAGAGCCTAGTAGTACCACCGAAGCCATGGACATAGAAAATGGGGAAACCATCTCCAAGATGATTTGCAAGGGCAAATCCTCTACCCTCGACCCTCTAGAAGTGCAACACCCTGCGAAGAAACAAAAAGGTAGCACCTCAGACTCAAATCCTAGCAGTAGCACCCCAGACAAATCCACATTCCACTTCTGGCTGGGCTTCCCCAATATGGAGAAGCTTGCGAAGGACGCAAACCTTGACCCACTATTTAGTGCTGAAAACATTTCTGACATGATGACCGGAGGAGTACCCAAGTCAGAGGCAAAGGAAGCCATGAGTGCCACAATATCATACTCAAGAATCCCTCAAATGTTATATCCTAAGGTAAGAGAAGATGGTGTTGAGGGGCAACACTACAACCTTACACAACTCCCATTTGATATTGCCACTAATCCAAAAACCGGTCTATCGTACGGTTTTCACATAGCCATCCTGTTCGAACTACCAAAGACCCCACAATTAATCCTGGTCAAAAGGCTTGCTAGGGAGAGACTCATTAAGATGGACATTCCCCTTGGTACTAACCTTTTGGACCCCCTTACCATCCACTGCAAAGGGATAAAAAATGAAGGACAAAAACATGTCTTTTCAGGATTAATCAAGATGCACCTCCTCAATCCAGCAACAGATGCCATATCTCTACTCAAGGGCACACGTTACTTCATGCTACAACTGGACCCCATGGGACCGTTGTCTTTGGGGAAAGTTTGCAAGACATGGCATGTAGTGGCACGTCAAGGACTATCTATCAACATCAAGAGCGACAACCTATGTGGTATTCCTGTACATATCTTGTTTCATAATGTGGTTCTTAATGGCTTCACCCGTAACCTTGAGTTTGAAGTCATTGAAGTCCAGAAACAAGAGAAGGAGCCCTTCGCATGGATTGTGGTAGCGATGCACTAGATTACGACCTTCCACGAGATCATCCCCGCGAAGCCCAGCAACTCTGGAACCTTTACAACCAATGATAGGGCCAAGAAAGATGTGTTTACACTCACGTTATCTCAACTACCAATCTTGTTGAGCGTGGTTGAAACCACGGAGGCCATCACGAAAGCTTTGGAGGCCAAGAGCATTGTCAACATTTGGTTCCACCGGCAGATTAGTGGTAAGCACAATGGCTCTGCCAATGTGCAAGTCACTAATCCTATTGTCTATAGACAATATCTTAACCAAACCTTCAACATTGGTTGCCACCAAGTTGAGATTCGACCCCACCGCCGTAGTCTTGATGGCATGGACCCCCCCTCCACCACCTTGGTGGAGAAATGGGGATTCAATGACATAAACACCGCCTTGGTGAACATGGTTGCCGCCATCAACCCCACCACTGTTCCCAACACCAACATACGCGAAGAGATGGCCGCTATTGTGGCGGATGGCCACGAAAAACTACGCTTGGAGCTATCCACTCTCAAGAGAGACATCATTCGAGAGACTAGAGAATATACGGACGCCCGCAACGCCGAGGTATACTCTAAACTTGATGATGTTGATAAACTAATGAGCGCCTCTTTGTCTCTGATGAAGGGTATCAAATCCAATCGAGAGAAGTCATCCCTCCTTTCCTTGGACGACCCGTCAAACGTGGATTGACCAAAGACCGCCCACGAACTCTTCAACAACATGGTGATTACCAAACTCCTACATACCTAGCTACATCTCCCTTGATAGTTACATCTCTTTCCATTACTTCATACATCTACCTCATTACTCCCCTTTCCCTCCTCCACTTGATAGTATTGTTAGTGATATATCTCACTAAAAACACTTCTTATTGCCCTCTCCATACACTTATTACCCTCACCACTCTTTCTACACCTTCTACCTCCCTAGAACTTATAGTAGCTCGCTATAGGTATTCCCTTGTAAACACATGTCATTGGTATGAGTATAAACCCATGAAAAGGCCACAACCTCTCTCATGGGCTCCTCTCACTCTTATGACAAAGCTACAAGATCAATACCACCACAAAAATATACACAATTCTTGTCATTTCCAATGGCATTGGCATATTTCCAAAATTTCCACTACCACACAAATACCACACGCCAAAAAACACAAAATACCACTACAACCTTGCCAACAACAAAAGCAATTGGCCAAAAACAACACATATAAACATCCTCACACCTCATTACCAATAGATTTCCAAACAATACTAATACCTAACACACTCATCCAAATTCTGTGCAAAAACAAACACCAATCACAAACTACGCTACCACACATACTCACCCAAAAAGCTAAACACCTCCCCCATTCACACACTATCACAAACACATACCCCCCAAAATCAATACACCATACACCACAAACATACTACACCGACCCGCCACACCACCTATACACACATCCACAACCAAACCCCACCTCCGTTAAAAACAAAAACACCCAATCCACAATACACTCTAATGACAAAAACCACAACCCCATCAACACCAAAAAAATGCCCCACAAGAAAACCAACAAAAATAAAAACAAAAACAGACAATGAAATAAAAACCATAACCATAAGGAAAAACAGAATACTACACAGTAATACAAAAACAAAAACACCTAATATCTTGAATACACTCCCTACCCTTACATTGACCAGAAACAAAAATATTGAGATAACAACATACCCAACCAAAGAACCACATACACATTCAAACACACATAATCTCAAAAAAATAAAGAAACATCCAAAACCCGCACATAAAACAAAAATTCTAAAAAATACCAAATCCAAATATACAAAACTCCTACTACTCCTGGGTGGAGACATAGAAACTAATCTAGGACCATTGCCTAACATATTAAAAACACACCCTTCATCACATAAGAAAAATGCCAAAATATACTTCATACCTTATACCATAAAACTACAACTTGAATATGAACTCATTGCAAAATACTTTGCACCTTTTCTAAAAAACACACATACATTACACCACACACATAACATTACACACCCAAACATTGCCCAATACATACAACAAAAAAATACGCACCCACCACCCTACATTCTATATGCACTAATAATCACTACTCACCCAAACATAGATGAATGTAACCATCTCTTAAATCCACAAAATTTTAACACAATTACATGGACCAATACACTTCTACAAACTTTACTAAACTTACAAAACCCACCAGAACGGCACATTTACACTCCACACCCTTACACTGAATTCATAGCAAACAACCAAAATATTATAAACCATGAGAACTTAATAAATAAAAGATTAAACGGCTTCCTACATAGCCAAGACATACCACCCTCAAATAATACAATAAAACTAAAATTCCCTTACCTCCCTAACAACCTCATAAATGAATCACTAAAATGTATAGACCCTATACCAGAATACACCCACCCACCCCCACCTCTTCCCTACATCCCTCCTCAAAATCAAAACATTATGTCAAACCAAGAAAAAACATACATAATCACATGGAATGCCTCCCCACCAAACACTGCCCTTCCTAGCTTACAAACTTTAGTCACAAACACAGACACACCACCAGCCCTCATAGTTATACAAGAAACAAAATTAACCGCCACAAAATCTACAAAATATATACAAAATATATTTCAAAACTATAAACTCATCTTTAACAACACACATACACTTACAAGATGCATGCAACAACGGAGACCATACACTCCGGGCCGAGGTGGCCTCCTTACATTAATACACAAAAAATATACATTCCCAGGCAACATCAATAAAATCCCTACCCCAATGCACATATCACCATACATTCAAATAATTAAAATCACCAATCACCCACTACAACCCTGGTTAATCTTTCACTTGTATATGCCATCCCATCCCGAAGATACTAGATTTCTCTTAGATATACAAAACACTATTACATCCCAAATTAATAATAATTCCAATCATACATATCTATTATGCGGAGATTTCAACAGAGACATAGCACTAATTGGCCGCCAAAATGGAAACCATCACACCCCCCCTCAAAACTTTGATTACCAATGGCGTCGTTTCACAGAAAACTTAAACTTCACTTATATAAAAACCGATACACAATTCTCTAGACAAGGTGGCTATAATTATAGTGATTGGAGTCTAATAAATGGATTCTATATAAATACAAACAACAATACACAATACACCTCCACAACAAAGAAAGACAATACTCTAAACTCGGACCACTCACCCGTACAATTGCACATCCCAAATAACACACTAATTAGTAGAACTCCCATAATCCTAAACAAAGACACTATACGAATACTCAATCCCATCCCAAAATCCAACATAGAAAAATTCAATACAAAATTCTTCGAGAAAAACTCAGTACAAATAGACTCCCTCATAAACACTCTTGAAAATAATAGTCAATTAACACAAGCACAATGGCAAGAAGCATGCCACACCCTAGACAAACTCATCAACAAAATCTCTGATACACTAGAATAAACTTGTAGAGCACACCCAATACCTCAAATGACAAACAAAACTTCTCAACAAGGTGGGTACCTACCCCGCAAACTCTCTAAAACTTGGAAACAATATTTAACCACATACCATACCATACGCAAAACCATTAGAATTGTAAAAAACAACCCTCAATGGCGTAACCACCCCATATATAATGAACTACTAAATCTACAACACATCCAAATCCCTACCCCGCCATCTCTGGACCTTCCCCACGATACATGGATAAAAAACATCGTGCTAATTGCAAAAAATGCCAACATACAAGCCCGGAAAGTAATCACAAAATTCAACAAAGAAAACATTAAAAAAGCCATCTCAAAATATAGACAAATATACGAAATTAGCCCAAAAAAAATTAACAAAAAAGTTTTTAAAAACCTTGAATCCCCGCCAATGGACTGTATCACAGATCAATATAATAATATTTTAACTAGCCCCGAGGACATTGCAAATGAAATATTTAACCAACAAACAAAAACCAATAGACCAACAGTACCAACATGTAATTACCAGCCACAACATACAATAGAATGTACATGTGCAGTACGCCAATACCCATGGCATGACCTGGACGGATATACCCTTGACAAACGGGGCGAACCAGAAATTCCACTTCATAAATACCTCAACAGAGCCACATACGACACATGCCTTCATAATCTTGGAAATAATAAAGCCCCAGGCCTAGACCGCATACCAAACTCAATACTCAAAAACATGCCACCAAGATTTCATAAACTGTTATTCCTATTCTTCTCTCACTGCTATAAACAAAAACAAATACCAAACTGATGGAAATCGAGTACAACAATATTACTATACAAAAAAGGAGACCCGTCCATGCTACCCAACCATAGACCAATTGCACTAGCTAACACAATATGTAAACTCTTTACCAGTACACTCACCTTCATACGATCCTCATACGACGAAAAATTCAAAATCCTACATGATAGTCAAGAAGGATTTAGAGCAGAGAGAAGTACCGCACAACAAATACAAACTATAATAGCCGCACTAGAAGACACAAAATTTACTAACCAAGATATATACATACTATACGTGGACTTCAAAAATGCCTCTGGCTCAATTGACCATGCCTGACTTCTAGCAATAATGACAGACCTTGGTTACCCAAAAGAGACAACTACACTAGTTGGAAACATCTATTCTCAATCATCTACTTGCTACATCGGGGAACACTTTGGAAAAACAAAACCTATACCCATTCAAAGAGAAACTATACAAGGGGACACCCTCAGCCCATACCTATTCATTATATTTTTGGAACCACTACTTAGATGGCTAGAAAGAAGCAATAACGGATACACTTTTGGCACATCACAAGTCACAATAAACTCCACCGCATACGCAGATGACCTAGCCACCATCACTAACAAAATCAAATCAATCCAAATACAACTCAATAAAATTGATAGATATTGTAAATGGGCTGGCATGGATGTCGGAGTCCCAAAATGTGCCGCTACCGGATGCCCAAACAAATCTAAATTGAACCCTACCACTTTCAAAGCCCTAATGCAAACTTCTAACATCAACTACCGCAACCAACCAATCCCTATACTACACCAAAACAAACCATACATATACCTAGGTACAAATCTTGTTCCTTCACTAAAATGGAAAATCCAAATTCACACTACAACCACAAAGCTCATCAAACAATGCAAAGAACTAACAACATGTCCAGCCACCATGAAACAAAAAATAAAATTGGTGGATACCGTACTGCGCCCAGGTGTGGCATATAGTTTTTATGGGGTACCATACTCTATGCCAGCCATCAAAAAACTTGATCAAAAAATAATCGCCATACAAAAAAACATATGTGGATTACCAAAATGTATGTCAAACGCAATAACACAACTCCCACATAACCTATTTGGACTTGAAGCTTTCTCCCTAAAAAACGCATATCTCCGATGTATAGGCGAACAACTACAAAATGCCTTAAACGACAAAGGTACACTTGGAAAAATATATAATGGATTAACTCAATTTATCCTTGCCCAATACGGTGGAGCGGAAAACATACCCAGAATTAAAAAAAGCGACTACATAAAATCACCAATAACACGAACATTCTTCTTATTAAAACATATAGCTAAAGTCCAACTTAAAAGTACACTTCCAAACTTCCTCATTAATCCTACAACACTTGAAATACTATGGCGGCAAGAAACACTAAACCACAACACACTCAGTGCCCAACTCTCCCAAAAGCTTCTACAAAAACTCCTCTCAAAAAATATTTTTGAACTAACCCAAATTACTCTACCTAACGGCACACACATCATGAACTACGAAGACTTCAAAATCTACCACTTCACCCCAACCAAACTATTAAAAAGTGCCCTAAATGTTGCTAAACAACTATTTTGCCACCCAACATGCCCCACCACATGTCATACTTCTTGTAACAAACACCCATACTCGCATATACTTAAGGATTCATTCATCACCCTCAACAACTGCATCATCCCAAGAAATATTCTCACACCAATCAATCCCCCTAACCCCCCACATACATACCATCCCCGCCCCCCAACATACATCCCCAAAAGTCCTACCACATATCCCATTAATAACATCATATGCCATAAACATATCCAATGCATAGACACAAATAACATACAAAATACCTACACAAAATATTTATGCCAATGGCAATACAATGATAACACATACAATAAATGGCTCCTGCAAAGAGACCTATTTCCAAGACACGACACCAATACCTCCACACATAACACCAAAAAGTTAAAACAATACTACCAAAAAACCCAAAACAAAACATACTCAAATATCATCCAAGCCCACCACCCAAAAGACCAACTTTTATACTCAAGATCCGTAACACCACCCATAATTATTCCACTCTTAAACATCTACACAACAGAATGTAACCCCGAAAAAAATATCCTTACATCCTCAAACACAATTCTAATAGATAACGATCAAGCACATCTATATGAAAAAAATGGCCGACACTTACACACCATTCCCATTACTCGACTCCAATGGTTATGGAATCAATACAACACAAAATTACAAACCCCCACAAACATCGAACCCACGACCCAACCCTTTGAAACCGAACTAATCTGGTTATACCAAAGGTATAAATACCGAATACCAAAAACTGACCCCTAAAAAATGCACAATACACAATACCCACTACCATTTTAGACTCAATAATCTCATCCTTTAACATTGAACAATCATATTTTTCTTCCCCGGTCACAGGTTCTACCAAACTAAAAAAATTCTACTCACCTTATGAAAGAGACAAAATATTCGGATCCCTAGGAAAGGCCTTTGACTATAAATGGATTGGCAATGGTATAGCTCACCCCCACAACGAGAAAGATATGGAACAAGTAATACATTGGGCTCGACTTGCCGCCAAACAAGATCCAAATAACACAAATACAATCATCATCACACCAAACAACAATTGGTACCAAAACAACAACCTACACTCAAACTCATTTCCAGATTCCCATATCATTACATTATTTGAAGCAGACACAATACCATATGAAGAACCTACTATTCCACCCGAGCTAAAAAATCCTCGAATCGAGCCATCTACATTACAAATACTATGCATCTACCTTCAAAATCAAACCCTTGGCTCCCTCGAACAACTTGCCGAACTCACCTCCATAACAGACAATCTAGACATACACCGACCATACAAAAAATTGGCCCCACCAACACCCACACAAACACCGGTAAACAAAAGTAAAAACTGGTCAAAACTAAATTATGTCAACAACACAATAAACTACTCCGTCACACCTCCCCCTCTTCTGGACTACCCAACTCAAACCACACCAAAATTTAACCCCGCACATAGCTATTACACTGATGGCTCCATCAAACCACCCGAACAAATTAGCCCGGGCTCCTAGCACAGAGAAAAAGCTGGCTATGGCATTTATAACTCTACCAAGGAAATTAAACTAGCCAAAAGACTCCATGGACTACAAAATATCCTCAAAGCAGAACTCATGGCCATTCACAAAACACTACAAATCATCACAACAAAATACAAAAATGAACCCGCACATATATTCACCGACTGTATAAATGCACTTTACCTACTAAACACTCAAATAACACACCCTACCCTTCATAATAGCCACCCCGACCAAACCATATTAACATCAATGGTCCAAATGTTACAAAACCGTACACAAATTACAACCCTACATAAAGTGAGAGCCCATGCCAACATTGATGGCAACGAACAAGCAGACAAATTAGCAAAAGAAGGCCGAGAAAAAACACACAAAAATGCCAAAGACCCACACGAGCATGCCCATGCTACCCCATACTACTTTCAAAAAGAAGAATGGCCTTCCAAAGAAGATACCCCTGACAAAGGCCCAATTAGATTTTTGGGCAAATATCTCAAAAAACAAGACCTCTACAACAACCTTGATACAATCTCAGAAAATATTCCTAACATAGAAAAATGGACTAACAATAACGACATAGACAATGAACTCTCTACAAACTTTTGGAAAAACCCCATCATCTCAGACTTGCAAATAACATGCCTCCTCAAATTCCGTACAGGTCATTATATGGGAAACGCTCGCAAACAACTCTTCTTTGGAATAGAAAGATTCCCATCCATAACATGCCCCATATGCCCCTCAACGGACCCCGACACATGGCTTCATGTTCTACTCAAATGCCAAAACCACCACATACACTCTCTAATTGTTAAAAGACATAATAAAGCGGTATGGGAAATCCGAAAACTAATCACCTCCTACAAAAACTCGAGATGTTTTATACTAATGAACGTAGGCACTTTTAATAACAACCCACAAGAAAATACGGTCCCCCCTTGGCTACTCCCATGCACATGTATGACCCAAAGATGTCATTGCAACGCTAGGCTCAAACCGGACATCCTTTGTGTTAAAGGTTTACCATATAATGACCCACCACCCGATAATATCAACCAAGATTACACCATTCAATTCATTGAATTCATATATTGCAACGATAGATTTTCCCCGGAAACAATCCAAAATAAAATTGATAAATACCAACCCCTTATTGACGACATCATTGCCCTCGGGTAGAATGTCGACCCCCTTATCGTAATAACATCTGGCGCCCGTGCCACCTCCTTTATCCCCTCTATGAATACTCTTGAAAATGCCTTCAAAATACCCATTGAAACAATTAAAACCACCTTTAAAACATTAACACCAATGCTATTCAATATGCCATGTCCATTCTTCTGCACAAACGCAAAATCGAAAACAACCAAACCCTACCCGATACTCAGGACCCCCCATAAATTCCTGGCCCTCCCTGATTCATCATGACTAGTTGGTTTTAAAGTTTGTGATTGCTTACTTGGTTGGTGGTTGGTTAGTTGGCTAGGTGCTTTGTCTGAGATTGGTTGGTTGGTTGATTGGTCTGAGGTTCTTTGGATTCTTGTTACATAGTGTCTACCCTCGAGAGAGGGGAGTAGTTCCAGCTTACTTTTCCTTGTCCATTGGGCAAGGTCTTATTAAGTGGAACGAACAGACACTTTATTCACGTCGGCCCCCTTCGGAAGCCGGCGTTATTCTTCTTCAATACAATGCTTCAATTATGATGATGGCCTTCTTTAGATTTGAGAACAAGGGCTCTAAGAAAGAATGGACATTTGATTGGGCAGGTGGATTTGTTTCACAATTTCTTCTTGGATCATATAGTGTGAAAATGTTCAAGAATCGTATAAGGGTGAGTTGACCTATATTTTTGTACTCGTGTAATTTTCTTTCACCCATTTTGAGCAAGAAAGATACACAATTGGCACATTCATTTTCATAGAAGATAGAAATTCTTTAACCTGGCATCAATTAGGTTCTGGTGATGCTTTGCAAACTTGCCAATTTAAATGACATACCAAGTGCTTCGAACATTGTTAAAGAAACTTGTTAGGGAATCAAAAGTGTTCTGAAGCCGTTGGTTTTCTAGAGACCTACATTTCCTCGAATGAAGCAAATTTGAGCAAAATTTGAGAGTTTGCATGGAATTCCTTATATTATTGGAACAATAGACGGTAGCCACATTTTGATTATTGATCCTAGTGTAGATCCTGCTTCATACTATAATTGTGGAATGGAATTTTATTCGATATTATTGTAAAGTGTGGTGGATTATCAGTGCAAATTTTGGGATTATGAGTTTGATTGGGTTGGAAGTGTACATGATTGGACATTGTTTCTAAAATCAAAGATTGGAAAAGAAACCATATCGGGAGCTTTTTTATTGTATAAATTGATTGGAGATGCTACATATCCAATGCGCCCATGGTTCCAATGACCTTTCAAGGGAGAAAAGACAAGTTTATCAAGAGAAAAGATGCATTGGAATTTTATTCAATCTAGTACTAAAATAGTTGTTGAACATGCTTTTGGCATTTTAAAGGGAAGATGTAGGATATTATTGAAGAGGATTGATATACCGCTTAGAAATATTTTGGATATTTGTTTCAGCTTGTATATATTTCTATAATTTGTGCAGAATACATGGAGAGGAATTTGATTTGGATTGGGCAACGACTACTGAAGAAGATATGAGAAAGGCTAGAACACAAGCATTTGGTAATTGAAGAATGCAAATATGTTCCATGCATTTGAAGTAAGCATATTTTGAAATAAGAAGCATCCAAAAAAGTAGTGTAAGTAGAATTCAACAATCCTCTGGAAAATGGTACAACAAACTTTGAAGACATAGATATTAGAGATGAAACAAAACTACGTTGTGAAGGGAGGGTCAAAGCTATGTTACAAGAAGCTACTTGAACTCACATCATGCTGGCCAAAAACTATTATATGGGCCATGTTGAAAAAACATCAAAGGTAACATTTCTTGTGAACTACAAGTTATGACTTAGAAGAAAATTAGAATTTGTCAATGAGAGGATCCATTTGGTGATCTACCTTCTGTTGCAATTTGTTGGTTTTGCTAAAATGCTCCAACATTGTTGCTCCATTGTCTACCATTTTTTCAAATCAAAGTAGAGCTTGATCTTGGAATTTGGCTTTTCTTGGAGGTGATGAAGATTTAGGTTGGGAGGCATGATCCTATGATAAATCTTGATATTCATGGTAAGCCACATTTTCACTATCATCTTGTATACCACCATCTACATTGTCCATTGTAGTTGCACTCACATGTTTCATAATAGATCATGCTTGATGCCACCATTGATCTAAGAAACCATAGAACTTACATTCTTGTTTGTCGTTTCCCGAGATTAAATAGCAAGCCTGTCCTCTTTGTAAGACTTGAAAATGGTCTCAAACTTCATCCGGCATGCTTCAGGAGTGGGGAAAAATTCACGAATTGTGGCAAGCATTTGTGCTTGAAGTCGAATCCACGTATCCACACCTTCAAAAATGTAGCATCTTGTTAGAAAGATAATTGTTTCTTTATGCTAATGCACATTAAAAATGTACATTGCCTAATCAATACAAAATTATATGCACCAAAATGATTTCCAAGATTTTAATACTTGAAATCATTCAGAAAATTTAGTCACAACAAATGAAAAGTAAACCTTGTTTTTAGCATTCTTCGGAAACTTTGCATGCAGTTCACCTTGAATTGCAACAAGATGCTCAACCTCACTGTCCAACCAATTTTTCTTTTTCTCCTCTATGTCTTCTTCTTCAACCTTTATTGTTTTGGCTTTTCTCTTGACTAGAGTCTTCCTCTTTGAAGGTCTACCTCTTCCCTTATTTGTGAGTTCAACAATCTGACAATTTTTAGATTCATCTACTTCCTCCCCTCCAACATCCAAATTGTTCTCACATGGGTCACTTTTGCCAATCAAAGTTGTGTTGATTGAAGAAAGATGTTGAATGTAGGTCTGAAGGCACTCTCACTTTGAATTGCAGGTTTGAAAAATTCTCACTACCCACATACGGTTTTTCTTGGCTGCAAGTGAACGGTAGTTGCAAAAATCCAACCGTCTTCAAGGACAAAAAAAGAATAATAGTGAACTTTGTCTTGAAACACAACTCCACAATCATGTCACTCACAATTCAAAAACAACTGAAATTCAATGGCAATACATTAGTCTATGCAAAAATGACAGCCAACCTCAAAAGCACAGCATGGATCAAAATGCAAGAACCTCAATGGCAAGAAAAGCTGCAAGAAATTCATCTAAGGCTAAACCACTTTGTACAAAATTGCATGCTAGTCGTTCAAAATGCATTGGATTGATTTGAAATTTACACCACTAAAACTAGACACAAATGCGAAACTTTTGCAACAAAAATATCAAAGTGGACCTTGCATCACAAAGACACAACATGCCAAAGTTGCAGCCTTTAAAACTCACCCAAAACCTCCTTGCAATAAATTGCATGTCAGTCACTCAAAACGCATGAGATTGATTTGAAAATTTTAAATCCTTAAAAATAGACACAAATACGCAACTTTCATATTAAAAACTTATTGAAGATGGACCTTGCATCACATAGATAGAACACGCCAAATTCACAACCTTAAAAACTCACCTTGAAACTTCTATGGCCGAACCTCCTTGCAGTGAATTGCACGCCAGTCACTCGAAACCCATTGGATTGATTTGAAGTTTAAACCATTAAAACTAGACACGAACGCAAATCTTTCACAACAAAAGTTATTGAAGATGGACCTTGCATCACGAAGATACAACACACCAAAGTTACAGCTTTAAAAACTCACCCTGAAACTTCTATGGCTGAACGTCCTTGCACTAAAATGCAAATTAGCCACTCAATGCGTATTGAAATGATTTGAAATTTGAATCACAGAAACTAGACAAGAATGCACAACTTACCCATCACCTTTTCTTCAAAAATGGACACTCGAGGAAGAAGAAGCAAGAACTTGAATTTCAGTATAGTCCAAATTTTTCTCCAATCATATGGCTCCATTTCCTTTGAATTCTTGATTGGTGAACTTCTCCACCGTAGTGTGAAGCAACCTTTAACCGGGTAGCGGTGGCCAACGGTAGGGAGGATTAGTGCTTAGTGCCAAAGGCTACATCAAGCAGGGCCATTGGGGATTGCGTCCTGATGGCCATGCTCTAACGGATCTCTAAACTTTGGTGGTACGAGGTTCTTCGGGGAGGTGGGCCCTCTCCTTATTGGCACCCTCTCATTTTTCTAGCCCTCTCATTTTAGGGGGTCCGGAGGCTTTTAAAATATATTTGGGGTAAGTTTGGGGCCTCCGGGGGCCCCAATTGCTCTAAATGGTTCTCCATCCAAAAATAAAAATAGGGGCCAAGTTTTATCCTATCCTTCCAAAACCTCATACCACCAAAGTATATAGATCCCTTTGTAATTGTAGGATGTTCTAAGCTTACATGAAATGATGTGGTAATTTTTTGCAAATTTTGACTCTACGGACCAAAAGATGATTGGATGGCGAAGTGAAAAAAATTGTCCCTCGAAACGGACATTTGGTCTTTTAGGGATTAAACCAACAACTTGAGCTCTCCAACTTATTTATGGAAGTGGTGTATGGGAAGGTATATTTTTCCATTACTTTGCATAGAACATCATGGTTTTTGCAAAATTTTCAAGACTTAAAGTCCCAATATGAAATTGTTACAAACTTTCAAATTCTAAAAGCGTGACTCATAATTGTCATAGATTTTGCCCACCACAAAATTGTGCCCATATTGAATCCGCTACTTCCTAAAACCAATATCAAAACTTTTACAAACCAAGCATTAGAGATGCCAAGAACATAATTAATAGCTATAGAAACTCATTGGTCAATGATGTTGGCAACCTCATTGGTGGAGACCCTACTTGAAATTACCATAGTATATGTCATAAAACCACCAATGTGGGCTTTGTCCGGATAATTGTCCAAAGTTTGACGGTTACATGATATGATTCACTAACACTTCTAGGTGTTGCTTTAACCCTTTAGGGACAAGGGACCACTTTGCATAATCTATCACGCAAAAAGAGTATCCCATCATCCAAAGCTCACTCATCCTACCAAAACTCATCACATGTTTGAAGTTTGATATCTCCGTGTATTCAAACAAAACCACACATGTACGTCTCAGGATAAAAGTTTAATCCACTTCTATTCCAAGTTATGGACCTCAATTAGTAAGATAGACTCAATTAGGAAGTAAGAGGTCAATGTATGTTCATATGTAAATGGGAGGTCAAAGGTCATCTTCTTCATTTGATTGTTTTCGTAACCGATTAGTGAGACCTCTTTCATAAAAATTAGACATTCCATTCCCATCAATTTCCATCAGAAATAAATCAAAGAAAAAATTGAAAAAAATCAGAATACTACGGGTACAGTACTGAACTTAACCTTGATTTAACATGCATGCAAACCCGAAAAAGTAGGTGGAATAGTCTATTAACCATGATGACTGGGGTTCGCAGTGCCACTTGCTACTGGTTGCGCAATGCGGATTCCAGCTCAAAAGCTGCGGCAGCCCTCCTCGATGTAGGAGCTGCATTGTAGGATCGATACCACTAGAGTGTCTGAAAGCGGTTCTAAGTAGGTACACCACTCTCAGACACTAATGCTGGTATTTTCCTAATACGAATACACAGGGTAGGCTTACAAGTGCCACTCACGCTAACCTCAAGTAAATCACTATGTTACAAAGAATGCATCTATTTTAACCATGACTCTTTCAACATTGATCCACGTTATTATGCACAGTTACGTACCCGGCTATATTTGGTGCAGAAGCCTTTGAACTCGTGTACCTGCAAAACGGTCGAAACGAACCCAGCAATGTAAAAACGTTCCTGAGCGTTGCCGGTGAAACTCACAACAGTAGCATTAGGGCTCCACGCAATCACATCACAGGTCGAACTTCGAAGAAATCATTTCCGAAGTATTTAGCTGGTTCGTGTTCGAAACGGCTACATTGGCATCACGAAGTCGCCTCAACAAACCTCTGTTAATGCACACAATCGCATGTCAAATTAAATTGAAGCACACACCTAAAAAGTGGCATTTCGCAGAGCAAACATACGACATTTGGAAAATATGCATAACATGATGAGCTACATACTCTTACATACATGAAATGCTTGCACAAACATTCAACTATCACAGTAAAACTCGGTAATAAAAACTCATGACCGTGCCTCGAATTAGAAGATTGCGAGAAAGGTTGACAAACTTGACAAGTCACGATGTCTACAGCCTCTTCATTCTTCACCAAGAACACTAATTTTCCGTTGACTACATGCGTTTTCTACACTGGACATCCCAATGGCCTGTTAGTAGCATTACACCAACAGAGCCTAGATTCTACAGGCTACCAAAAAAAATCGATTACGCTGTAGATGAGTCAAAGCCCAACATTGGGAAGGTTTCAGCTATTTGGTGAAAAAAAAGGGTCTACATTATCTTTTCTAAAACTAATCACTGTGGTATTGACACAGTGCTAACGAAGCTTCAGTCTCAGTCTTACCCCGGAAATTACTCAAAGCACCGCAAGTACCTCTTCCCGCTTGAACTGGAACAGACGCTTCAGAACATCCTCAACCACCTGTTTAGGAAACGAGGAATGAGTAAACATAAGGAACATAATAATGACAACAGAAGAAAGTCTATGAGTTGACCTTGTTGACAGAGGAGTGAGAAGTTGCATATGTACCTTGTCAGGAGTCGAAGCACCGGAAGTGATGCCAATTCTGATCGGACCCTCAGGTAGCCAGCCATCCTTCTCGATATATTCACCATACTGCACAAATATCACCAGGTGAGATTTTCATGGCAGATCGTGAACATAAAAGGGCCAAAAGAAACTCCCCTCCTAAGCAAAGATAGCAATTCGCGAAAGGTATTCAGTTGAGGAAAATCCTAACAAAATTTAAAGACAGATACGGATTCTTATAATCTCTTACATTTAGCTTGAAAGCGATTCTTTTCGCAGATAACATGCGCTCCTCTGAGTCGATCCAGTAAGAGGGGATGCCCTTAAGCTCTGCTATTTCTTGCAGATGGGAAGTGTTGGAACTGTTCCAACCTCCAACCACCAGAATCAAATCCATGTTGTCTTCAACAAGCTCGTACATAGCGTCTTGACGCTCCTGCCAACCAAACAATGCCATATTAATGTAATGCAAACATGAGCAACAGAACTTTACATCATGAAGTATAGAGTTACTAAAAACAATCGGTGCAAGTAATGGGTGATTTATCCCCGGGTGCTCCCAGCCGCCCATCACCTGCCAGTTTCGAAATACTACTTGCACTAAACGAACATCATCTTCAGCGCACAAGTACTGACCTGGGTTGCGTCACAGATGGTATTAAAGCTCATGAAATGTTGAGAAGAATTTTCCACCCCGTACTTCTGCATCATTGTTCTCTCGAGAAGTTTTCCTGCCCAATGATGACAACGCCAAACATAATAATATAAGAAATATTTCGCAAAATACCCTTTGAGACTGCATATCTGACATGGCGTTCAACAGAAGATGAAGGAAAAAACATTAACATGAGGAAGTAAACTGCTAATGATTTGGCACTAGATAGAGATATGCACCGATTTCTTCAGTTTCTCCTTTCAACATTGTCGTCTGATTGGCGATTCCGACTCTCTCTAAATCGCGGTCTGGGTCGAAGCCTTTAGAAATCGCCATCTTGAATTTCTGCACAAACCAAAATTCTAAATTTCACTGACGACACTAATCACGTTACCATTCAATAAAGTCACAGGTACGACGACCTCTTCAGAAACGAAAAACTTCAAACAACACTGCGAAAAACAAGTGCATACTGCGAGAAATTCCTCCTTCGTCCCACTGGAACTATCCAGCTTCCCTCCCAGTATGTAATCGCAAATATAAGTGGCCTGCAAGAAGTCAAACAAACAATCACAACGAAAACTTCTAGAATATAAAATCTGAATATACCAAGAGACACTCCCTCCAACAACACTCAATACACGTGTTGTAAAACAACTGCATGATCAGCATTACACTCTCAGTAAATACCTCCTTAATATTCTTGGCAATGATGTATTTGCCAGCGAAAGAGGCAGTGGCAACCGTCTCCTCGTGGGCATACTTCCCATGGATGATAGAGGTGTAAGTCCCTTTTTTGTGCTTCTCCACCGAATTCCAGACCTGTTTGTAGTGACAACACAGAGGTGTTATATTTTCCAGAAATTTTGATTGTACAACTCCAGAGAATGCAATTTGTTGAAAGAAACACTGGATTTTCTCGATACTCATATAAGCTCTGATAAACCCGACTTACAAAAAATTGCCGTTGCTTACCTTCGACACCCACGGGCAGGTTGTATCCACAATTTGCACCTTCTTGTCATCAAGAATCTGCATCTCCTGAACGGCGGCACCAAATGCTGGAAGTATGACAACGTCGTCTTTCTTTACCGCTGAGAAGTCCTTTCCATTCTCCGTAACCGGCAACTCCCGAATTTCCATCTCAGCCAACCTCTGCTCACAGTAAACATTTATGTCCGGATTAGTAATCGAATGAGACACATTAATAATGCACGTTAGAAGCAACATTAGATGTGAGAATGTGCTTCACCATGTTTACACTATCAAGCCCCACCACAAGAAAGGGATTCCGACCTTGTTAACATAAGGGTTGTGGATGATCTCATTTGTCAGCCACATCTCTTGTGTTGGAAATTGTTTGCGTGCCTCGTAGGCGATTTGGATGGTCCTCTCAACTCCCCAACAGAAACCAAAAGAATTGGCGAGCTTCACAGTCACATTCCCCCATGTATACTCGAAGTTGTTCTCTTTCAGCGTTTTCACAAGGTCGCCTGAAATCCGAGAGATTAACTTCTTTCAGAAATCTGATGGTCACATGGTAGTGCACACCCCCGTATGAAATTTACGCACGAGACCTTGTGAAGCCGAAAGCTAGTTATTCTTCAAAACAAGTTACGTCAATAATTGGTATCTACAGCATTTTTCCCGGCGCTCGCAACGCCGGCAAGAATCCCTCAACAGAAAACAGATACTTACTGGTATACTCCACTTCCATCTGCTTCAGCATCTCTTTCTTGTGCCCATACCCACTCCGGTTGTAATTGCCGCCCCTCGTCAACGTCTTCCGAAACTCCTTCGTGTCGAACGGCTCCGTCTGGCCTTCGGCTGCATGTGAGGCGGTACACCGGGTCGGCTTCCATCCCCTCCGTCGTGTGGGTATTCCATGAGACGAAGACGGAGACTCCGCATGACGCTTTCCAGACAAGGCGAGAGCGGACGAAAGCTTGGCCGCCCCTGCCAATTTGCAGGATGTCGCCATAGCGGAGCAAACTTGTGCTCAATTACTCTGCACACGCCCATCCCAGTTTCCTATTTCAGATCAAAATCCCAGAAACGTTGTTATAATCATCAAATTTCAGAATCCTAGCTAATTATGAGCAAAACTCAGACCTCAGATGGTTCTAAAAAAAAGCGAAGTGCTGATAGAATTCCGACCAATTAGGCCGAAACTTGAATGCATCTGAAATTACGATATCCTCACCGATAGCGAAACCCGATCGAGCATGCAAGCACTGCAAAACAAATGGTGTGCGTGAGAGAACACAATGGGTCCAGTCTAGTCCGACAGGCAATGATGTCCAATTTAAGGAGAGAGGAAGCAGTTTCGTTTGGAGAGGAGAGGGGAGGTGGCAGAGGGTTGGGAATCTCCGTTACGAGACCTGGGACGGAGTTGGAACAGTTGGGAAGCGTTTCCGCCACGAGCTGGAACGCCAGCGAGAACACGACACACCACCGCTCCCTCCGCTCTAGGAAATTCATTACCGTACTCGATCTCCGCCGCCTCTCTTGAGTCCGCTCTCCGGATGGATGATGTACTGGGCCTTCCATGGATGAGATCTCCCATCGTCGGTCCCGATATAGACCTGAACTAATCTCAACTGAAACAGCGAGACCACATTTGGTGAAAAGGTGTGGGAAACAGAAAAGCTGAAGTACAACACTACAACATCGGAGCGCTGTCTTCCAAATTGAGTATCATGTGACTGGAATATCACAGATTCTCGGCTCAAAATTGTGGAGTATTCTTTGAAGGTACCTGATAAATTTCCTGCTCAACGTAGATCTGGAAGGTGAGGTGTCGAAGAAGTACTGAACGCAACGTTGAGAAGGCAACGGACGTCGCGATCAGTACTACTCCGACACCTCACCTTCCAGATCACTCAAGTACCTCTTTCCTTAGAAACTTAGCTACATAAACTCTGAGAACTAACGGGGTCCCCGTGCCATGTTCACCATCCTGGGAGTACCCTTGCCTAAAAAGAATCTTGTTACTCCATATTTACAGCACGTAGTGAGACTTCTCCTGATTCCATCGCTCCTGGCGCGGACAGGACATCCCCACGCTCGGACTTACCCGAGGTGGGGCCCATCTTAATTGCATGGGCTCATTTTTCTGGCCCTCCCATTTAGGGGGGTCAGAGGCTTTTTTTGGCTTATTTTTTAACAAAACTGGGGCCTACGGCTCCAGTTTAGTCTGGAGGTCCCCCTTTAGCTAAATTTAGGGCGTCATTAAAAAACAAAATAGGGGCCAGGTTTTGGCCCCACCACCTCCTCCCCACCCGGTAAGTCTCAGAGTGGGGATGTCCTGTCAAATCGATCGCTCCTAGGGTTCTCAACTGCCATTCGACCCTTGGTAACTAGGCCCTGACTGAGAGCATGAGGGCGCTTGTAGAGTATTTGCTGTTTGTCTGTTCTGCGACTAGACAGGAACGTCCGATACCTCGATTTTCGAAAGCTTTAGACTGCTCTCCACGAGTTGAGAAGGGGAAATTCACCGACAAAGGGGTGTCACGGTAAGCCAGCAAAGTAGTAGATCTGCTGCTGCGTGTTGCCAACTTCTACAGGCGATTTGCAGAGTATGCAAATCTGACAGATAAAACGCAATCGAGGAAGTAGGGATTATTGACCAACGAGATGGTACTGGAAATGACCATGTTAGCGGTTAGAGGGGTCTCCGCATTTTAGATACGAGGGAGGGCTCCTTGTAAGAGATCACAGTTTCCGCTGCTCGTCTCGAAGGCCGTCCACCCGGAGACACTCTCGTCGAGGTTTGAGATTGAGACTGCTCTGGTTTCGTGTTCCTGAAAGGAGACGAAGTCTGAGCTCTACTGGTAGTAGATTTTGACGCTTGGAGAGCATCAGCATTACGAATTGGGGTCGTATTTCCAGGCGTAGTAAGCTGCGAAGCAGCTTTCTTCTGCAACATAGCCAGTCCAAAATCAAGAAACAAGCGTCATCTCACAGAAACCGATTTGAAAATTGAAATGCACATATTTTGCACCCCCTGTTTATAAAACCTAGAACCGGCTGGAGATTTGCAAGCATACCTGTGAAGTCATGTGAGTATCAGTCCTTCTGTGAGGGGTTGATGGATGAGAGGCCGGTGCTCTTCGCAGAGGAGTGATGGGTCGAGTTGGAGGAGGGCTCTTATCACATAAATTCTTATACTCTCTCATTGCAAGTCTTGGTTCTGTAGACTTGGTTACTCCAGCCGCGTTTCGTTCAGTCATGGACACAACCTCCCCACTTTGAGCATCATCATTGCATGATTGGTCTGTGATCTCCCTTTTCATGACCTCCATAGACAGTGGATCCAAAAATGGATTGCCTCGAGAGCGATGAGAGCTAGTGCTACACGATGTGTGAGGCTCAGACTCCTCAACAAGTTCTTGCATAGGCTCCAAGTTGTTGAGATGACCATATCGGTTGTTGTACTGTTTGGTCGAAGAAGCAGCAGCTGGACCGGAAACGTAAGGCGCTGCATAAAGCACAGAGAGGCGGCATATTGTACAGTACATCAATTCATAGAGTTAGAGGATACAATCAAGGGGTACCTAATTTGACAATTGCATTTGTGTGTCCCTTGCAAAATTATTATGACGCCGCTTCGAGGAAACAGTCAAGTACTTGTTTAATATTTACATTAAGCTTCTTCTACTAATTTTTAGAGCAGTTTCACGTTCACGCTGAGAATGGTAAAGAATATTACCTAGATTAGGTGTGGATGCGCACTCATTTTGTCTGATCTTCAGCTTTAAGGTGTCTTTTGAAGTTTGTGCAACCCCTCTCTGGCGCTGCCTACCTCTGCTGCAAATTGGCATCCAATGCCAATGTGAATCTTAGTGATCCTCCTCTTCATATAAGCGTAACGGTACTATAGAGATGAATGCAGACTTAAGGTCATCGATTAAAAGATGGCGCTAAATATGTCACGGGTATCATACGGTACATTACCTTGTGGTGACCGTAGTATTGTCGAGTAAACTTGTGAAAGTGGTTGTAGAGGGATTGCAGATGTCTGGCACAAGTCCCACAGCAAGAGATTATACATACATTCAGATATATCAGCAGTTCGAGTTCGTGCAGTTTCTCAGTAATCAGTAAACAGGTCAACTTCAGACTCAAAAAATCCAAATTTTTTTGAATGCAAAATGATGACGAGAGATTAGGAAGTGTCAAGAGAATCTACCACCAATCGGTGAATGCCTCCGCACAGAACCTGTTCGTCGAGTACTTCTAATTGTATTTTCATCAGGATCCATCAAATCATAGGAAGCCTGATTGAACGAAATATATCAGCATACACAGTGCAAAATATGAAAGTCTTGCTTATGGCGCTCATCAATAAAAGGAACAGTCAAGTCTCTTTTTGCTTCCAGGGGTTCTCAGTACGAACACCAACTGTAAACGTACAACACCGATTGTGGACAAGATGGTAGGACTTCAACTCAACAGAGTAGCAAATTTAGGACACGTTACCTTCTCCTTCTCCTTCTCTTCTTTGAGTCGATTCAGCTCGCCTTGCATAACAGCAAGTCTCCTCTGGGCAGGTAGGACAAGTAAGAGGAGAGTTGATAAAACCGTAAATAGAAACAGAAGTACTGTACAGTACAAGACAAGAACTAGTAATGTGGAGTCAGCAACGTGGTTAGATTCACGGAACCCGATTAAGCAGTAGCTCACAAGATTTTGGACAGCTGCAGAAAAACTTAGTATGAGATCTGAGATCCAACTATAGATTAATAATCGACTTCTTATTTCAGATCAACGGTCTTTAAACGAGAAAACCAACATTGATGGAATGGGAAGACCCAAAACCTGCAGCTCGCTTTCATTGATTTTGTAAACTAATGTCATTTGCGTGTATTCATGCTGCAACATTTTAAGCTGCACGGGCGGTTGAACATAAGAAGCAGACAGTAATCTTTGTACTGATACAGAAGGATGATGAAGCTCAGTGGGAAAATTATACCCAATAGATGATCGAAAGAGGAAACATTCAATAAATTTCAAAATATAACACTTACTTGTTCACGCACATTGCTCAGCTCCTGTCGGGGGAAAAAAAAAACATAGATCACTGTCAAGAATCCTGTCAAGTAATGTCAAAAAACCACTCTCTCTAGGGGGGGTGAAAGGGGGAGAACAGGAAAACTAAGTATCTCAATCCAAGTAAGCATCTCCACAAGCATCTCCACTCACAGGATCCATTGCCAGCTAAATCCTTCGACGTGTAAAAGTTTTCAGAAACACAAATATCCGTATATTTAAAATCTTTATGTAATGGTTCATTCTCAGTCCTCGTCAAAAGCATAACAGAATGTAGAGTAAAAAAAGCGATGCATTACGATATAGGAATACATGTTAACTTAAGGAGAAACAACGCTTTTCTCAAAAATTATTGGTTGGCAAGGGGAAAGGGTTTGTGAATATACCTTGGAGAGGCGGGTGTTGAATCCGATGACTTCTTCATTCTGCTGAGCTCGCTTGCATATATTTGTGTAGAAATCTCTTTGCATTTTATGCATAAAGAGTTTTTGAGAAGCGATCTCCCGACTGCGTGTATCAGTTAAGCTTTTGTCCACAATGTAGTTGTATTAATCAGCAGCAGATATAAACTATATGAAATTACGTAGATGCCTACTCTTCTTGAAGAAAGAGAGCTGTGTTGAACAGATCCAGGTTCGTAAACTCCATCTACAGAATTCTCCGGAATTTCGACAATGAACAATTGAAACACGCTACCAGGATTTGGCTGCAAGCTGAGTCTAGATAGAATACAAATCACCAGTTCCCGGGCACCTCAAGCCTCTTCCATGACAAATTCACCGATCTTCTATTACAATCAGACCCGCATTAAAGTGTCAACATACGGAACAGAATTTGTGGCACAAAGAACATGAGCGCAAATAGAAAAGATACATGGATACTCTTTCTCAGCAATGACGAGGTCTTTCTCGACCGTAACCTGTTCGAGTTTCTTAATCTCCTGTTTCAGCAGACTCGAACTTTAGCTTCAAATATAAGTTTAATCTAATTCACATGGAAACATCTCAAAGTACACTCAATTCTAAACGGCTTTAAGATAACTAATAGCACAAAAGCTGGATTCATCACATATTGCGTTCACATTTGACAGAACAGATACATGAGGAACTGACTCTACCGTCTCTGCCATCTTCAATCTTTCAACCTTCAAATGAAACAAACGTCACTAACAAAAAATCACAGAGCTGTTCGGAAGCTGCGTTAATTACCTGTTGAAGCTGACATTCACTGGAGCTGTAAATGCTCTTGACGAGCTCATTCTCTTTGTACCAGCTACCGCCATTGACAACATTAGTGATGTTTGACAGACGGCTCCGTTGCAACGCGGTTCTTCCCGTCCTCTCCCCGGCCATTTCTTGGAGACTTTAAAAACCTTCCGGCTCTACGAAGCAATGTGTTTCTCGCTACTCAATCCTTTACTCCGTCGCATAACCAGCCCCGGCGCGCGTCCAAACAACAATTCCACGCATCTAGATGCGTGAAGCTAATCTGTGAACCACGCGAAGAGAGATAATTCTCCTCCTAGGTCTGGAAAACGCCACAAAGATACACTGGCCGTAAACAATCCAACACCAAAACTAAAACTAAAGCGAAACAACCTGTAGGTCAAAATGCCAACACCTGAGCGTGAAGCCAGAAAAACGAAACAAGAAATTAGAGCGACCGAAAACCGAAGTGAGTGCGAAAGCGAACGGATCCAGTAAAATCACTGCGACGAGGACGAATTGCCATGCGTCTTCCGAAATCCAACAACTTTCATGCGCGCACAGCTAAGAGCACGGAACAAGTATGCGCACCGAGCTCGGTTACAGACAGACTTGAAGTAAAAGCAAACGATGTCCACCGCTAACAAAATAAAGCAATTATGGCTGAGGCAACCTTGATTGCGGGCTGCCATCCTTCCCACCAACAGAAGCTCACAGGAAGGGCACCGAACCTTCCACTAACGGCTCCCCGAACCATCTCACTCGGAACGCCTCCACTCTTTCAATGTTCGGATCCGGTTCGGACTCGGATTTCCCGCCTACCGACCCTGGCTGGTCCTAACGTTCCAACGCTCCCACGCTCCCAACGTTCCAATCATCATCATGAAAGAAAGCACAGTGAGAAGCTTTCTTTCAAATATGGATGACGCCACACTTGACTGCAGCGAGTGAAGGATTCTTTTGGCTCCCCGGATGCTTGCTCCATTCTCCTGCTAGAGTTGTTTTCCAGTACCTCCTCTAATGTCGCGGTTCTTGCTAGAGCTGCTGGCGTGTGTGTCTTGGTGTGGAGCATCTTCATTCGCGAGTTGCAGTTTCTTGAGAGCACAATCCTCTCGTCAGGAGGCGGTGAGGTGGTAGTTTGGAGTCGAGGGAGTGCGAGGGTGGATTGCTACAGCTCTGGAATACATCTGCTTACAGTATCGAGATTAATCAGGTCAGTGGCGCACTAGCTGTTTGGATGGTTTTGCCTCTGAGTCGTTTCTTGCATTGATGAAACTGCAGCACCTTAAGTTCGAGGTAATTCTAGGTTGCAACGGAAGGCTTCTGACCGAGAAACTGTAGTGGCTCATCTGCTGGTAGATTTCGAAGTCATGTTGCGTTTTTTTTCTAGTCGGCTAGAATCGCAACGAGAACGTTTGTGTGCAGCGTTTCAGAATTATTGGACTTGCAGAATTGCGGAATTAGATTTCACTCAAATTTTCAGGCATGGATGGTGAATGAGCAGCCTGGCCATCGAGTGATAATTAGAAAGACAAAAGAGGAAGTGCTAAGATATTTGTTCAATGTGTTCGGTTTCATGTATTGTATTGTATTTGACGACGATAAGGTTCAGGTCTTGAAAGGACCTCCAAATGAGAGATGTTAGTTGAAGAATCTTCAATCCAAGGTGTAAGTCTTGCTAAACTCCAATACATTTTTTGTGTTCTACTAATAAAAATACTCTCTTATATATTTGATTTTTGACTGACGTTTAAGGGTTGAGCTCCGAGACTAGGTTAAGGGTTTAGTGGTGTATGAGGAGTCTTTATTTATGTAAGTATTAAAAGAGAACATCATGTTTCTGCAAAATTTTCAAGTTTTAGACTCTCAATATTGAATCAGTTGCAAATTTTCAAAATGTGAAGGAAGTTGTGAAACATTCTTTTTCATAGAATTTGTCCTATGTCGACTAAAAATTATACTAGTATTGACTTTGTTGCTTTGTAAATTTGTCATTGGAAACACTTGTCCGGTGGGCATGGTCTTCGCAGTGGAACTAACAGGCACTTTATTCACGCCGGCCTCCTTTGGAGACCGGGGTTCTTCTTCTTCATTGAAAACTTCACAAATTGAGTGCTCGAGATGCGAAAAACAAAATTATTGTTTCTAAAATGATGTGATCTTACAACCTTAATAAAATAATAGTGGTGACAACCTTAAATTCGGTGGTTACTAGACTATCTTCAAATTATTATAGTAAAATTCATAATCAGATTATAATGTTTGAAGTCAAGCAAATGGTTCATTTTCTTCCTTACGTTGAGTGGATCAATGAGACTTTGACTTCACTTGGTGTCAAATTTTTGAACTACACAAGGTCTAAATCCATAACCATTGTATTAAGCATGTTGTTGGTTCCTTACACACCAATTTTAAGAGGTAGAGTAAGGGTGTAGCATACTCAAAACAACAATGCAAGGAGTGGAGGTTTCAAAAATTGTCAATTCACGTTATATTTTTTTGTGAACTCAATATGTTCTAGATTGATCATCCGAATGGTCAATAAAAAGGTCTACACCACATATTGTTATGGAAAAATCAAAAACAAAAAATATGAACATCTCTAAACATTATGTGGAAAGGAAGAAGTTTTTTTGGCATTGTGCATGACAAAATGTGACAATGTGTGCAATTGTTTGACTTGGGTAAGTATGCAATTTTTCACTAAAGACAAGAACTTTTGTTTGACAATATGAAAGGAAAATAATATTACTTGCTAGTATTGAAAATCTCGTATTCAATAGTGTTCTAGAAAAAATATTTGGAGTAGCCCAACATGCCCGCTCTCCCCATTTCAAATTCAAAACCCAAAAACTTTTTCATTTAGAGTCCAATTTAGGAAAAAATTGTTCTCCCACTTAGGTTTTAATAATGCCCTTCTACAATAAAAAATCAAAGAGGATTGTTAGAAATTGACACCATAGGAACCTAACCAAACTTTTTAAAAGCCCATTTTAACACTTGGTCCTTTAGGGATCAAGGTGGGGTGATTGATATAAGACATTTGACTTTAGGTTATGCCATAGATGGTAAGCTTATAGGATATAATATAACCATAGGTTAGGATTTTTGAGTAAAGGTATCTCATGATCTTGCCTCCTTTGGAATTACTGGACAAAACCTCACTACGGCCAAAATGAACAATTGATCTTAAATAACTTCAAATTTTGAGCCATTGATTTAAAACTAAAGCACACATGGTCAGCAAATGTACTATAAAGCTCATCAAAGTTCTCCTTCAAAGCAATTCTATGAAAAAGTCAGAGAGTACATTTTCACAATATTGACATAACCTCAAAAAATCTCAAGGTAGGCTTCTTCCGATCTTGGGCATAATCCCATGATTACAAATTTTATTTTCAATATTTTAAATTTTGTACAAGGATGCAAGAAGATAAGAGCTTTGTGAGAATATCAAATTATTCTCATTGAACCTATAGAAAATGTTAATTCATCTTTTTTTAATTTGGAGAAATGGGCACTTTGGGCAACTTCAACAAAATTTGCTACAACCTTCTATAAAATATGATATTTTGACAAGTAAGTATTAATACCTTCTATAATGTGAAAATTTCATTTCAAGACGAGTCAAAGATTTCTCACCTTTTTTAAGCAAGCCTATGCAAACCAATTTCATTTCATCATGAAAATTAGAGAACTTCATTATTTCTCATTTAATTTTTTTCTTAATGAAGAAACATGAACCTTAGTTTTGACCATTTGGATTATAATTTACAAAAAAAAATAGTCAAAAATTCAAAATATGGTCTAGGGGATTTTTAACCTCTTTTTATTACATTTTTTTTTTGTATATGCTTCCTTCTCCAATACCTCTAAAAGTTGGTGCACAAGGAACTATCATTGTAATGGCATAAAATTTAGCGCTTTTGTAATGCAAAACTATAAGAGCGAGTGAAGTCAAAGTCTCTTGATCCTTGATATGCAAGGAAGAAGAATTTTTTTATTCACTTCAAACTCTATAATCTTTTATCCATATGGCCAAAGGTTATGAAAAATTGTGAGCATGTGATATTATTAATATGAAACAAGACCTTACACTTGGAGATGGATATAAGAACTTTGTTTCCACTCTCTCCACTAAAATAAGTAATTTTAGAATGATTTTGGTGAAACATTTAGTCATAATCCTTTAGGAGATAACAACCCCATGCTTCAAGGCAAAATTCATCTTTAGTCTAGTAGTGTTAAATTTGGCCACTTATTAGAAATTTATAATGATTAATCATAGGTGTAATGAGGCGGTGATGATCGCATTTGTCCTCATAAGTGCTCATACAAACAAAATTATACATTGCCACAACTCATTGACTTCCAAATAATTTATCAAAAAACTTCTAAAAAAGCGGCCAAGTTGTCTAGAAAGACACAAGTCAATCAAGATAAAACATTAATGCCTTTTTCCCAAGTGGATGTAGGCCAAAGCTTGTGGTGAAGGTAGGATAGTGGCTTGTATTTTATGATTCACACCACAACATTGAAGGTGGTAATCATCAATCCTACCTGACAAGTGAGTTATCTACAGTGCTAGATTGTTGATAAAGACACACTTCAAAATTTTGTTGCATGCCATGAATAGTCCCATCAGTTTTTGCCATTAATCGTTGCATCACTCAAGTTGGGACGTTGCATCTCTCTAAGATGCAACGTTGCAAGACTCATTGAAACAACTTTTTACTACTTTCAACCATAGGATCTTCAATTTAACTACAACAAGGTAACACTCAAAAAATTCATAAACTTTGACTGCATGGTTTATAAGATACATGCATTTGAAAAGTGCACTGTGGTTTTTTTCTTCCCTGCACGAACAAGGTCAATGTACTTTGACTCAAGATACTGGCATACTTTCCACTACACATTGCATAATTTTTATGAATCTATGTTCTACCATGTGTTAGGTGATTGCACGCAAAAAAATTACAAATAATGGAGGTGTTTAGGATAAGAAAAAAAACTTGCAATGACAAGGGGTATAGAAAGTAGCCATTTACTTAGGAAAACAATTTTATTTTTTAAATAGAAAAATAATTGTTGGATCTAAAATCCAAATAGTGGATAGAACTATCATGCCTTTTGCTATTAATAGAATTGAAAAGTAAAATCCCTAATTTCTATGCATTTAAAAGTAAAAACAATGAAGGTTGCCAAGAACTATCCTTCATTGCTATCCGCCAGAAAAAAGTGCACTATTCAGCTATACAATAAGACTATTCAAGCTCTACAATAGTACTATTTAGCTTTGTAGTACCCTGCCTGCCCTGCCCGCACTTCTCGTTTCAAACTTTGAACCTTAATAACGTTAGTTTCCAGAATTTGTTTCACAATTTTTTTCTCCACGAAGCTATCACTTATACACATCTATGATAAGATTTTCAAAACTTCATGATCTAAATTGACATTTGTGTAAGCTACTTGAAATCTCTAGAAGCCTACCTCCAGACTTTTTGCATTTAGGGATTAATCATTTTTTCCAATTTATAGTGGTTCTGACACAACGGGTATCACCTAGATATAATATAAGTATTACCAAGATGTTTCATGTGTATGACCTTGACATTAAACGGGTACCACTTTAGTCAAATCCCTTACAATTTCCAATTTTTTGAAGAGTCTCCATTTTGAATTAATTATGTACAAACCCGATCGACGCATAGGGTATACTACAACAAATACTTCTCTTCATGATTTTAAATCAATTAAAAACAAATGCAACAAGGCCCTGTAAAGTCAAACTGGATTTTGACCACATAGTAGTTAAAGTAAGCCTTCCCATAATCAACAATAATCCATAGCCAACACCTATAAAATTGGGGTATATCCAACCCTCTTTCATCCCATTACCACCAACTTAGCTCCAAACAGAGGTTTTCTAGTAGTCAAGACCCTTACTTTTGGTCGTTGGTTATGGGGGGTACCTACTGCTCGCCACCCACTAAACATGGCTGCAGAGTTTGAATATTCATAACTAATTCAGTTTTCATCGAAAAAATATGAAACCACTTGGGTTGGAATTGTAATTCTATCAGCTACCACTAAAAAATAATAGTATAATTATCTCCTCTCTCCATATATGCACATTCCTTAACTTATCGGTTTCACGGGGGCTTACCTTAGTGCTATATTAGTGCGATATTAGTGCTTGCAGCCCTATCTCTTAGTGTGAGGCTGGGGGAGACCTTATGTAGGGATCGAGATGAACACTGAGTAGAGCTCCGCATTTCCTGGTGAGGGGAGAGGAGGGACTTAGATGCAAAACCCTAGATCACGCACAACAGGAGGTGGCTGGCCCTGTTGTTGAGCCTGCGTGAGTCTTAGTGGTTGGCATGTGGTTAGAAGTGGAACGCAGAGTATGTGTGTTGAGAAGGCTCATAATTCTTTAGATCTGGGGTTTGTGGATTGAGGGTGGAGAGGTGGTGGCAAGATCTTGCTGTGAGGAATCTGAAGCTAGGGACACTTGTGTTGGAGCAGAGATCTGGCCGTTTCAATCTTACCCACAAGGTCACTCAATCTCAGATCGGAGAATAGGTTAACTGAATCCGCTTCCTACCACATACTCCCTCCTCCTCCCCGACCCAGGTGCACAAGCAAACAAGATTGACGACAAGACCGCCCCACCGTCGCCGCAAGGCATCAACACCGCACCACATCAGGCTACCTCTCACCTCCCTTACACTTTTTTGTCCTTTCCTTGCTTCACCACTGTTATCCACACATTGTCACCATGTTTTGTTAAGCACATATACACTTTACACGACAACTCTGACATCAATTGTTTGAGAGAGCTGTATACCAGATCTGAAGTTCAGCAGTACATAACAACCTCTGAAGTGGAGTTCAACATAACAAGTCTCAAAGATCTACCTCGAGACTGCACGCCGAAGCGCTGGATTTTTTTCTCAGATCTAGATCTAACTACGGAGAATCAGCAACCCTGCAACACCAAACCGGAGCTTCTCCACGCGCACCCACAAACAATCTGCACCACAAGCATAGCCGTACCAAGCATCAGCAGCAAAGTCAAGCAATTTGAAGGAGATTTGCGACCGAAGATCAGCAGGCAAGCAATCGCAGTTCATTGGCAAGGACAACACGAACGTGAACAAACAAGGACAAGGTCAAATCAGGTGAGTACTATCGCTAAACCCTCGTCTTTCCGTAATCTCTTCCATAGTCCCTTCCCCCCCCGCAACAGGTGCCCCCTCTCTCCCACAGCTTGCAGCGTCCTCCCTTCCCTCCCTCTCCTCCAACCTATATGCAACCTAGCTCCCCCCGCAACAGGTTCCCCCTCCCCACACCCCAGCCAGCTCCCTACACTCTCTGTAAACCCCAGCCCTCGCAGACAAGAAGGAAGACAAGACACACAAGGAGGCAGACAGACCACGTACACGGACTTCCAACGTCATAGACCACGCACACGGACCCCTGCGACACAGACGACAAAGGAGCAACAGGGACGAACACAAACAGGGAACAACAGAGACAAACACGAACAAGCACAGAGAGCGAGGCAGACAAGACCCAGGAGCAAGAAACGAGTCAAGAACAGAGACAAACTCAATAAAGACGAGCAAGAAAAAGGACAAGGAACAAGGCAAGCACGCGCAAGGAGAACAGAAGAAGAGCACCATCAAGACCAGGCGTCGAGACGAGATACACACAAGGAGAAACGACACACACAGCGACTTGCGACACCTTCGAATTACCGACCTCCCCCCTACCAACCGACCTACTACCCACGACCCCCCGACCCTCCTGTCCCGACCCCTTTACTACCCCGACTCCCCCACTGTCCCGACTCCCCCACTGTCCCGACTCCCATACTGACCCGACCCCCCGACTCCCCCACTGACCGGACTCCCCTACTGTCCCGACCCCCCGACTCCCCCACTGTCCCGACTCCTATACGGACCCGACCCCCCGACTCCCCCACTGACCGGACTCCCTTACTGTCCCGACCCCCCGACTCCCCCACTGTCCCGACTCCCCAGCTAGCCCGACCCCCTAGCTGGCCCGACTCCCCCGACACCCCTACTAACCCGACTCTAGTACTGTCCCGACCCTACCCCTATCCCGACTCCCCCACTGTCCCGACTCCCCTGCTGCCCCCCTATCTCGACCCCCTGACCCGACCCCCCCTACTAAAACCTACGACCCCCAGACCCCAACGGTCCCCAACAGGCTGGCATCATCCCACTTTTTCCAATCCCCCTTCCCTTGCGACCTCCCTACCTAAACCTCTACGACCTCCTCCTCCCCCTGCGACCTTCCATAAACACCCTAATCTCCTCTTACAACCTCCTTCTCCCTCAAGTTGGGACCTCCCCCTTCCTCTATTATTCCCCCTACTTCCTCCCATCACCCTCTCCCCAACCTCGCTCCCCTTACACTCAACCCTCTACCTCACCACCACTAGTAGAGCCCGTCAAAATTGCATAAACCTTGGAAAACGGTGCCAATCCACTCCTCGCATAGCCATCGAAAAGAAGAATAGAGGAGTAGAAGTACATTGGAGGATCAATAGTGAAGAACCACTAGAAAACCTTAGTTCAGAAACTCCAAATCAACATCCTTCACCAACTATGGACGCCATGGACACCGAAAACCCCCACACAGGAGTTTTAAAGATCACAACAGCTGAAGATTTAGTATCAAAGGCAAGCGGAGGCCCAACCCCATCCAAGAAAGCTAGAGGTAGCTATTCCACCATTCAAGTCTCCATCCCTGACCTTTCATCATTTCGATTTTGGTTAGGCTTCCCCACTATGGAAAAACTTGCCATAGATGCAGGACAGGAGCCCCTATTTAGTGGAGAGAATGTTAGAGACATGATCACTCGTGGAGTACCCAAAGAAGAAGCAGAGGAGGCCATCAGCGCTAATGTGGCCTATCCTAGGATACCACAACTCTTATACTCTTCAATACGCAGCGACAACATCGAGGGCCAACACTACAACCTGACACAGGTACCCTTTGACATCCCTACAAGCCCTATCACTGGACTTTCCTACGACTTTCATGTGGCAATTCACTTCGAATTGCCACCACATCCCATGCACCATGACGATGTGAAGGGACTAGCCCTAGCAAGGCTTGAATACATGAAAATCCCCTTAGGCACCAACCTCATGGACCCTATCGCCGTTTTATGTAAGGGTGTCAAAAAAGAGGGACAAAGGGGTATATGGTCCGGTATCATCAAGTTACACCTCCTCAGGCCAGAGGTAGATGCTATTGCCCTTCTTCGAGGTACTAGATATTTTATCCTCCATCTGGACCCTTTAGGACAAGCCTCCCTAGGGAAAGTGTGTAAAACTTTCCACGCAGTGGCCCGGAAGAACTTATCAGTGCGAATCAAGAGCGAGACCCTTAAAGGTATGGCTGCCCACACCCTCTTCCAGGACGTGGTGACAAATAGTTTCTCGAGAAACTTGGAATTTGAGATTACAGACGTGCAGAAGGTACAAGAAGAGACACACGCCTTTATAGTCGCCCCAACCCCACAACAGGCCAAGAAGTTTGAGCTTCACCAGATCACCACACACCACGAGATGATACCAGCACGTGCTAGTAGCTCTGGTGGCCTCTCCCCCGCAGATAGAGCCAAGAAGGACGCATTGACAGTTACCCTCTCCCAACTCCCCATTTTAATGAACGTGGCAGAAACCACGAATGCTATCCATAAAACCTTTGAGGCCAAGAATGTCATCTCCCTATGGTTCCACAGGCAGCAGAGAGGAATGCACAATGGTAGTGCCAACGTGCAATTTCCTAACCCTATCATCTACCGCCAGTTTCTACACAAGACATTCACTATAGGACGACATCAAGTGGAGATTTCTCCCCACCGCCGCAGCCTTGAAGGTGATGACCCACCCACCACCGCACTACTGGAGAAGTGGGGCTTTAATGACATCAACAAAGCCCTCGTAAATACAGTAGAGTCCCTCCAAGTTACCCCTGCTCCTGCTAGTATTACCAGGTCAGAAATGACCTCCATTATAGATGCAGGCAACAAGAGACTGCGTCAGGAGCTCTCCACCCTCAGAGAGGACATCATCAAAGATACAAAGGCCTACACCGATAACCGCACCAGTGAGTTACAGGCGAAGCTCTCAAATGTCGAACAACTGATGGCCTCTGCACTGATGGCCATGCAACAAATCACAGGATCGCGGCCTCCAACTATCCCAGCCTTAGAAGACCACTCAAACGTGGATTGACCAAGGACTACAGTCGAAAAAATCACCAATGTGGCAACACATGGGTGAACAAGGTTGTCACCTCCCTCCCCTACATCTCCCAACTCTCTTCGTGCACTCACCTACTCATTGAAATCACTATCTCCCCTAGTATACTCTCCCCTTTACACTACAATATGATAGTTAATACCCCAATAGTTATGACACTTACACCCTCCACACCTCTCAAAATAGATATAGACTCCCAGAATCCCTACTCTTTCATTTATTTGCCATCAATAACGATATATCATTCTACTCTTATAGTCACAGTACACTCTAGCCTCACCATAGTCTATACACCTTCTTCACTACCCACCTCCTATGCTAGACATACTATATACTTCTACTATCACTCATCCACAACTAAACACATGACTTGGAGACCACATGGTGATCACATGTATTGGCCTTGGGGAATTTTTCCACATATCTATAAACTTTGGAAATGCATATACCATTACGGTATGAATATCTCTTTGAAAAATACATATGGAATACACACACTCAACACTCATACACCCCTACTACATCCCTACATTACAAACACTACTCACACAACGACTCATAACACATCAATCCTACTCCCACACACACCTCCAACCAATGTAAACACTCATCATCCTACATACCCCTCTATGTACACACCTTCCACAACCACAAACAAAAAAACCGCCATCATTACATACTCTCCCCAAAAAACAAAAATAAATACATCCACACCCACACACATCCATGCACAAAAATACATCAAAACAAACACACAATCATTTGCACACTTAAACACAATTACAAACACATACGAAAAAACCACAAATACATATGAACACACATCCACTCAAACACACCCATGCATCCAAACACACACACATAAACTCAAATATACACATACTACATACACACGCAAGCATATACACACAACTACCCATCCACACCCGCAGACAAAAACCCACTTATACACCACCGCAAAGACACACACAAAAAAATATCCAAACAAATATACACAAGCCCACACAAACACCATCAAAAATACACACCCGTATACAAAGCTCGAAATCACAAGAAAATACAAAACCACAACAAATTTCACAAACAAAAACATACACAAATACATAAACAAAAATACTACAACCATGAAAACAAAAACTAAAAAATACCTAAAACACATACACAAAACAATAAAACTAAAACAACACATTAAACCCTCATATTACAAAACCCTATTACTACAAAGTGGAGATATAGAAACCAACCCAGGACCCATGCCTAACATACTAAAAACACATCCTACAACACATAAGAAGAACGCAAAAATTTATTTCATACCAAACTCCATAAAACTTCAACCGGAATACAAACACATTTCTCAAACATTTGCCCCCCTTTTAAAACCCACACATACACTACATCAACTATATAACACAACACACCCAAATATTGCCCAATATATACTACAAAAAAATATGCATCCACCAACACATATTCTATATGCCCTAATAATCACCACTCACCCAAACATAGACGAATGTAACCATCTTTTAAATGTACAAAACCATAATACAATTACATGGACTAACACACTATTACGAACCTTATCAAACTTACAAAATCCACCTGAAAGACATATTCATACACCACACCCTTATACAAAATTTCTCGAAGAGAACCAAAGTATCATAAAACATGGAAACTCAATACATGAAGAACTGTACGACTTTATACATAATCAAACCATACCGCCATCTAACATAATAATAAAACAAAAATTCCCCTACCTCCCTAACAAACTTATTGATGAATCACTAAAATGTTTCGACCCCATACCTGAATATACCCATCCGCCCCCTCCACCTTCCTACCTTCCTCCACAACACCATAATAACAGTTCAAACGCCGAAAACACAAACATAATTACATGGAATGCTTCATCCCTTAATACGGCTCTTCCTAGCTTGCAAACCTTAGTCACATACACAGACACACCACCGGCCATAATAGTTATACAAGAAACAAAAACATCCACCTCAAAATCCACAAAATATATACAAAATATATTTCAAAATTATAAACTCATCTTCAACAATACACATGCACTTACTAGATGCATTCAACAACGGAGACCATACACACCGGGCCGCGGTGGCCTCCTTACATTAATACACAAAAAATATACATTCCCAGGCAACATCAATAAAATCCCTACCCCAATGCACATATCACCGTACATTCAAATAATTAAAATCACTAATCACCCACTACAACCGTGGTTAATCTTTCACATGTATATGCCATCCCATCCCGAAGATACTAGATTTCTCTTAGATATACAAAACACTATTACATCCCATATTAATAATCATCCTAATCATACATACTTATTATGTGGAGACTTCAATAGAGACATAGCGCTAATTGGCCGCCAAAATGGAAACCATCACACCCCCCCTCAAAACATTGATTACCAATGGCGCCGCTTCACAGAAAACTTAAACTTCACTTACATCAATACCAATACACAATTCTCTAGACAAGGTGGCTACAATTATAGTGATTGGAGTCTAATAGATGGATTCTATATAAATACAAACAACAATACACAATACACCTCCACAACAAACAAAGATATTATTCTCAACTCGGACCACTCACCCATACAGTTGCACATCCCAAATAACACACTAATTAGTAGAACTCCTACAATCCCAAACAAAGACACTATACGCATACTCAACCCCATCCCAAAAACCAAGATAGAAAAATTCAACACAAAATTTTTCGAAGAAAATTCTGTACAAATAGACTCTCTCATCAACACTCTTGAAAATAATAGTCAATTAACACAAGCACAATGGCAAGAAGCATGCCACTCTCTAGACAAACTCATCAATAAAATATCTGATACACTAGAACAAACTTGTAGAGCACACCCCATACCCCAAATGACAAATAGATCCTCCCAACAAGGCGGGTATCTACCCCGCAAACTTTCTAAAACGTGGAAACAACACTTAACCACATACCATACCATACGTAAAACCATTAGAATTGTAAAAAACAACCCCCAATGGCGTAACCACCCCATACACAACGAACTACTAACTATACAACACATCCAAATCCCTATCCCGCCGCCTCCGGACTTTCCCCACGATACATGGATAAAAGATATCGCGATAATTGCAAAAAATGCCAACATACAAGCCAGGAAAATAATCACAAAATACACAAAAGAAAACATTAAAAAAGCCATATCAAAATACAGACAACTATACGAAATCAGCCCCAAAAAAATTAACAAAAAAGTCTTCAAAAACCTTGAATCCCCACCAATGGATTGTATCAAAAATCAATATAATAATATTCTAACCAGCCCCGAAGACATTGCGAATGAAATATTCAACCAACAAACAAAAACCAATAGACCAACAGTACCAACATGTAATTATCAGCCACAACATACAATAGAATGCACATGTGCAATACGCCAATACCCTTGGCACGACCTGGACGGATATACCCTTGACAAACGAGGCGAACCAGAAATTCCACTACATAAATACCTCAACAGAGCCACATACGACACATGCCTTCAAAATCTTGGAAACAATAAAGCCCCAGGCCCAGACCGCATACCAAACTCAATACTCAAAAACATGCCTCCAAGATTTCACAAGCTATTATTTCTATTCTTCTCCCACTGCTATAAACAAAAACAGATACCAAACTCATGGAAATTAAGTACAACAATTCTACTATACAAAAAAGGCGACCCGTCCATACTACCCAACCATAGACCAATAGCACTAGCTAACACAATATACAAACTCTTTACCAGTACACTCACCTCCATACTATCCTCATACGGCGAAAAATTCAAAATCCTACATGATAGTCAAGAAGGATTTAGAGCAGAGAGAAGTACCGCACGACAAATACAAACTATAATAGCCGCACTAGAAGACGCAAAGTTTACTAACCAAGATATATACATACTATACGTGGACTTCAAAAATGCCTTTGGTTCAATTGACCATGCCCGACTTTTAGCAATAATGATGGACCTTGGTTACCCAAAAGATGCAACTACACTTGTTGGAAACATCTATTCTAAATCATTTACATGTTATACCGGTGAACACTTTGGGAAAACAAAACCTATACCCATCCAAAGAGGAACTATACAAGGGGATACCCTTAGCCCATACCTATTCATTATATTTCTAGAACCACTACTCAGATGGCTCGAAAGAGGAAATTACGGATACACTTTTGGCACATCACAGGTCATAATAAACTCTGCCGCATATGCGGATGACCTAGCCACCATAACTAACAAAATCAAATCAATCCAAATACAACTAAATAAAATTGATAGATATTGTAAATGGGCCGGTATGGACGTAGGTGTCCCAAAATGTGCCGCTACCGGATGCCCAAACAAATCCAAATTGAATCCTACCACTTTCAAAGCCCTAATGCAAGCCTCGAACATCAATTACCGCAATCAACCGATCCCCATACTACACCAAAATGAACCATACATATACTTAGGCACAAACCTTGTTCCCTCACTAAAATGGAAAATCCAAATCCACACCACAACGACGAAACTCATCAAACAATGCAAAGAACTAACAACATGCCCGGCCACCATGAAACAAAAAATAAAAATGGTTGATACCGTATTACGCCCAGGTGTGGCATACAGTTTCTACGGTGTACCATACTCTATGCCAGCTATCAAAAAACTTGACAAAAAAATAATAGCCATACAAAAAACCATATGTGGATTACCAAAATGTATGTCAAATGCAATAACCCAACTACCACATAACCTATTTGGACTTGAAGCCTTCTCCCTCAAAAATGCTTACCTCCGATGTATAGGCGAACAACTGCAAAATGCTTTAAACGATAAAGGGAGACTTGGGAAAATATATAATGGATTAACTCACTATGTTCTTGCCCAATATGGTGGCGCTGAAAACATACCGAGAATTAAAAAAAGTGACTGCATAAGATCACCAATAACACGAACATTCTTCTTATTAAAATATGTAGCTAAAGCCCACCTTAAAAGTACGCTCCCGAACTTCCTCACTAATCCTACAACACTAGAAATACTATGGCGCCAAGAAACATTAAATCATAACACACTCAATGCCCAACTCTCCCAAAAGCTTCTACAAAAACTCCTCTCAAAAAATATTTTTGAGCTAAACCAAATTACCTTACCCAACGGTACACACATCATGAACGATGAGGACTTCAAAACCTACCACTTCACCCCATCTAAACTAATAAAGAGTGCCCTAAGTGTTGCTAAACAACTATTTTGCCACCTAACATGCCCCACTATATGTCATACCCCTTGCAACATACACCCATACTCTCATACACTTAAAGATCCATTCATCACCCTCAACGATAACATCATCCCAAGAAATATTCCCACACCAACCAATCCCCCTAACCCTCCACATATATACCACCCCCGCCCCCCAACATACATCCCCAAAAACCCTACCACATACCCCATTAATAATATCATAAACCATAAACATATTCAACACACAGACACAAATAACATACAAAATACCTACACAAAATATCTATGCCAATGGCAACATAATGATAATACATACAATAAATGGCTCCCCCAAAGAGACCTTTTTCCACGGCATGACACCAATACCTCCACACATAACATTGAAAAATTAAAACAATACTACCAAAAGATCCAAAATAAAATATACTCAGATATCATCCTTGCCCACCACCCCCAAGAACAATTCTCAGACTCAAGGTCCGTAACACCACCCATAATTATCCCACTCTTAAACATCTACACAACAGAATGCAACCCCGAAAATGATATCCTTACATCCTCAAACACAATTCAAATAGATAACAATCATGCACATCTATTCGAAGAAAACGGCCGACATTTACACACCATCCCCGTTACCCGACTCCAATGGCTATGGAATCAATATAATACCAAATTACAAACTCCTACAAACATCGAACCAACGACCCAACCCTTTGAAACCGAACTAATATGGCTCTACCAAAGGTATAAATACCGAATACCAAAAACTGACCCCCTCAAAAATGCCCAATACACAATACCCACTCTCATTTTAGACTCACTGATCTCATCCTTTAATATCGAGCAATCATACTTCTCTTCCCCAGTCACATGTTCTACCAAACTAAAAAAATTCTACTCACCGCATGAAAGAGACAAAATATTCGGATCCCTAGGAAAGGCCTTTGACTACAAATGGACCGGTAATGGCATAGCCCACCCCCACAACGAGAAGGACATGGATCAAGCCATACATTGGGCTAGACTTGCCGCCAAACACGATCCAAATAACACAAAAACAATCATCATCGCACCGAACAGTAATTGGTACCAAAACAACAACCAACATCCAAATCCATTCCCAGATTCCCATATCATTGCACTATTCGAAGCCGACACAATACCATACGAAGAACCTACTATTCCACCCGAGCTAAAAAAACCCCGAATAGAGCCATCTACATTACAAATACTATGCGTCCACCATCAAAATCAAACCCTTGGCTCCCTAGAACAACTTGCGGAACTTACCTCCGTAACAAACAATCTAGGCATACACCGACTATACACAAAACTGGCCCCACCAACACCTATACAAACCCCTGTAAACAAAAGTAAAAACTGGTCAAAACTAAACTATGTCAACAACACATTAAACTACTCCGTCATACCTCCCCCTCTTCCAGACTACCAAATCCATACTACACCAAAATTTAACCCCACATACAGTTATTACACCGACGGCTCCTTCAAACCACCAGAACAAATTAGCCCGGGCTCTTGGCGCAGAGAAAAAGCTGGCTACGGCATATATAATTTTATCAAAGAAATTAAACTAGCCAAAAGACTTCATGGACTACAAAATATTCTCAGAGCAGAACTCATGGCCATCCACAAAACACTACAAATCATCACAACAAAATACAATGATGAACCCGCACATATATTCACCGATTGTATAAATGCACTCTACCTACTTAACACTCAAATAACACACCCTACCCTTCACAATAGCCACCCCGACCAAACCATATTAACATCAATGGTCCAAATGTTACAAAACCGTACACAAATCACAACCCTCCACAAAGTAAGAGCCCATGCTAACATTGATGGCAATGAACAAGCAGACAAACTAGCAAAAGAAGGCCGAGAAAAAACACACAAAAACGCCACAGACCCACACGAACATGCCCATGCCACCCCATACTACTTTCAAAAAGAAGATTGGCCTTCCAAAGAAGATACCCCCGACAAAGGCCCAATTAGATTTTTGGGCAAATATCTCAAAAAACAAGACCTCTACAACAACCTTGACACAATTTCAGAAAATATTCCTAACATAGAAAAATGGACTAACAATAACGACATAGACAATGAACTCTCTACAAATTTTTGGAAAAACCCCATCATCCCAGACTCGCAAATAACATGCCTCATCAAATTCCGTACGGGTCAATATATGGGAAACGCTCGCAAACAACTCTTCTTTGGAATAGAAAGATTCCCATCCATAACATGCCCCATATGCCCCTCAACGGACCCCGACACATGGCTCCATGTCCTACTCAAATGCCAAAACCACCACATACACTCTCTAATTGTTAAAAGACATAATAAAGCGGTATGGGAAGTCCGAAAACTAATCACCTCCTACAATAAATCGAGATGTTTTATATTAATGAACGCCGGTACTTTTAATAACAATCCACAAGAAAATACGGTCCCCCCTTGGCTACTCCCATGCTCATGCATGACCCAAAGATGTCATTGCAACGCTAGGCTCAAACCGGATATCCTCTGCGTTAAAGGTTTACCATATAATGACCCACCACCCGATAACATCAACCAAGAATACACCATTCAATTCATTGAATTCACGTATTGCAACGATAGATTTTCCCCGGAAACAATCCAAAATAAAATAGATAAATACCAACCCCTTATTGACGACATCATCGCCCTCGGATGGAAGGTCGACCCCCTTATTGTAATCACATCCGGCGCTCGTGCCACCACGTTTATCCCATCTATGAAATCTCTTGAAGATACCTTCAAAATACCCATTGAAACAATTAAAACCTCCTTTAAAAACATTAACACCATTGCTATTCAATATGCCATGTCCATTCTCCTACATAAACGCAAAATCGAAAACAATCAAGCCCTCCCCGATACACAAGACCTCCCCCCTTAAATTTTTCCCCCGCCTTGATTTTTCATGACTAGTTGGTTTTGAGGTTTCTTGACGAATTGCTTGATTGGTGGTTCGTTTGTTGCCTTGTCGGTTAGTTAGTGGCTCGTCAGTTGGTTTGCGGTTCCTTGGCTACTTGTTACATAGTGTCTACCCTCGAGAGAGGGAAGTAGTTCCAGTTTACTAATTCCTTGTCCAGTGGGCATGGTCTTAGTAGTGGAACGAACAGACACTTTATTCACGCCGGTTCCCTTCGGGAACCGGCGTTCTTCTCTCTGAGGCTGGGGGGCAAGAGTTTCTATTTACACCTAAAGCTAGGTTTGAAGTGTCATTTTCTATTCTCGCTCCGGCACTTATGAAAAAGGTCATCCCTTCTCTCCTTGAAGCGTGGTAAGTTTCTTTTGTGTCGATGCTTCAGCCTCAATTTATTTACCGCGGCCAATTGTTACCGAAATCCACTCAGTTTTAGGGTTCAAATAGCGGCCGCCGCTCCTCCAAAGCTCCTTGCACGCGCTATAAAACAACCAACCTTCTAACCGTGTCGCAGTTGTCTTACATTTCTCTCGTTAGTCTAGCCATCGTTTAGCATGTATCGTTTTAAGCTAGATCTGAGTGTGAATGTGGTTGGGTCTGATCTGTTGCAAAGTTCCATGCATTCGCTGCTTCCATCATCAGAGTGCCCATCCTTTGCATACACGAGACGTTTGCCTCCTGTGGAAACTGAGTTCCAGGTTGTAAGTTTACCTTACACTCTGGAAGCTTTTGTCACGCCGGCTGCGCCAGTCACAGTGGCGTTTTCCTGAGGCCAAGATACAAATCCCTTGAAATCCTGTCTAGTGGTTCTCAACGATGATAAAATCCATGCTAATCCTGGAAAAAATCGACGCTCCACTGAAGCCCCTTCCGGAAGCTGTAGAATGACTACCCTACGAACGAGTGAGCGGTGCTAGTCTTTGCGTTGCCCTCTAGATAGGAGTACCGTTCTCTCTAGATAAGGCTAGGATCTGAGTGAAAAGGTTGAGTCTGATCTTTTGCAAAGTTCCATGCATTCGCTGCTCCGGTCAGTAGAATGCCCATCCTTTGCATACACGAGATGTCTGCTTCCTGTGGGAACTGAGTACCAGGTTGTCAGTTTATCTTACACTCTGGAAGCTTTTGTCACGCCGGCTGCGCCAGTCGCAGTGGCGTTTCCCCCTGAGGCCAAGATACACATCCTGCCTAGTTTTACCTGACGTGGTTCCCAATGATAATAAATCTATGCTAATCCTGATCAAAGTGATGAAAAAATCGGTCTCTTGATTGAGGGAACCAGTCTTCGTTAGAGAAACGCTCTCAAAAGATCAAGTACTTCTGGTTGGCGAGTGCTTCGTTCATGTGGTAAACGACTTATCGTTTTGATTATCAGTAAACAGTGTACATTGTTCTAATACCAAGTTCGGATGTTCTAGAATCTACAAGAGTAACTGACTGTCAGAAATAGATTTATGAGATTTTCGAGCTGCCATCGGTCACTGCAGCCTTCTTGCCAAGCTGGGACAAATGCAGTTGAATGTAAATCTCGGCAAAGCCCATATTCAGAGCCAAGGACAAAGGGAAGCTGTTGTCTAGAGCTTCCTTTGTTGAAAGTCCAACGAACAGTTGAATGAACACAGGCAACATCCGTGTATACATCACCGAGTACCTGCGTAGGTAAAACAAAACACCAGCCTTAGTGATTACAGATGTAATCTCAGTTGTATCATGAGATCGAAAGCCAGCTTACCCGATTGCAGCAGAACGCAGCATCCATCTTCGATGAGTCTGGAAGTTCTTGCGGCGAGCAGCGTGGATGGAGATGGCGAGGGCCGCCGAAGTCCCGGCGGACATGAACGGCGACATGCCCACAGCGACGGGGCCTAGTTCGCTCGCCGCCCTCATGGTGGTCCACCCTGTCACGGCTGTTGTGATCGTACACAGGGCGAAAATGTAGCCAAGCCGTTTGTGGATCACCGGGTGCCTGTTCCTGAACGATGCGTTGAACTGAAACGGCCCAATCGCTATGAACAACAGCGCCGCTGCAGAATGTATCTGCAGGCAGACCCAGAAACGTAGATCAAGAGAAGCAGAACCACATGTGAGTGCATTAGGTTATCCAAAACAGGTGGTTGGCGATGTCTACCTGCCATATTCGGAGGTGGTTGGCGATGTTCAGTCCTGCCAAATGGTGATTCCCATCGAGAGCATTCACGATGAGATGTTTGTAGATCTCGAAGTCGCCATAGATGAAGGGCAGCGTGTAGAATGCGAAGGGCACTGAGTAGCACACCACAATCCACCACGCGATGTTGCCCCACATCCCGAATCTGTCGCAAAACATTGCAACTCGTGACGGTTTAATTGCCGAACCAGTACAACCACAGATTCACAGAAAGAATCCATGGCAGTGCATCAGGACATGCGTACTTCTCTGCTTTTGCTCGAAGTGGACTGCCTGCACGATGGTATCCGAAGAAGGTCGGTCATGGACTGCAGCCACCGGAAGCGGGTTCTTGATCCTGGTAACGCAGGTGCCTCTGGAAGTGTAGCATTTGGGAGGCAGGGTGAGCTGGGGGTAGGATAGACCCACATGTGCAGCTGGTGAGTGCCGCCTCGAGAACCTTGCTACAGGAAGCGGAATGGACAGGGTCGACGCCGTCATGGTCTGGCCGTTGCTCGGCCCTTCTGGTTGGCTCTCAGCACACAGATGACTGACGATTGTTGATTCCCTCGTACCTTGTTTGGATCAGCGAGCATGGCCTCGAAAAATACAACCACATTGTAGAATGATGCAAAGACCTTCCCGTTGTCGCGCGTGCGATGCAACGTTTCCTCCGAGATTTCTAGAGATAATATAAAACGATTCATAGAGTTCATCTAGTTCCGGAATTAAGTTCGTCCTGCTACCTTGGTCACTACGCAGTCAGTATCGAGTCAATCATACTCATTATAAATATTTATTGTGTGCATAGACAGACCATTTTTTAGGAGATGCAAACATTAGCATCAAGGAGATGCATGATGCAAAATGGAAAATGACCATTGTGCTTCTGCAACAACCACGAGCCAGGAACAAGCAGAAAAGCACACTATGGCAACCGGACTGTCTCCAAACCTCAGCAATGTTGATTATGACATTCTGGAGCGTCGGCAATGCTCGTGATACATGAACCGCTTCGCATCCATCGTCAGATTCTCGCATCTGACCTCAATCGTCGGAAGCTGAATGGCCACTCTGCACAAGAATTGAAACAAACCAGGATCACACTTTGATATTCATGTCACCGTAGGTAAAAGACGAAGAAGTCTAAATAGAAACTCCTAGAGCTGCACCTTCTGTTCGAGGCTATCTTACAAACTTCACTAACCTTTCTATCTGCTAATTATTTTTAATTCATAGCACCTTGTTGCTTCGGACTGTCTTCCAAGCGAAGCAGACGACCTTTGTGAAATGCAACGGCGGCCCGCATTTCAACCACGAGAGGACCGCATTTCAACCTCGAGAGGACCCGCATTTCAGACAGATTGTCAATCATCATTACAATCATTTAGCAACCATCAAATGGCAATCATCAAACCCACGCTAATCCTGACCAAAGTAATGAAAGAATCAACGCATACCACAAGCTATAAAAGGGCGAATCTCCAAACCAGTGAGTAGTGCTGTTCGTTTGGTGGTCTTGCACTGTTCTCTCTTAGATACTAGTGCTTTTGTCTCCTCATAGCCATCGTGTAGACGTGGACCTGACTGTGAATGTGTTTTCTGATGTGTTGCAAAGTTCCATGCATTCGCTGCTTCCGTCAGTAGAATGCCCATCCTTTGCATACACGAGATGTCTGCTTCCTGTGGGAACTGAGCTCCAGGTTGTAAGTTTATCTTACACTCTGGAAGCTCTTGTCACGCCGGCTGCGCCAGTCGCAGTGGCGTTTCCCCCTGAGGCCAAGATACACATCCTGCCTAGTTTTACCTGACGTAGATCCCAATGATAATAAATCTATGCTAATCCTGATCAAAGTGATGAAAAAATCGGTCTCTTGATTGAGGGAACCGGTCTTCGTTAGAGAAGCGCTCTCAAAAGATCTAGAACTTCTGTTTTGCGAGTGCTCCGTTTATGTGGTAAACGACTTATCGTTTTGATTATCAGTAAACAGTGTACATTGTTCTAATACCAAGTTCGGATGTTCTAGAATCTACAAGAGTAACTGACTGTCAGAAATAGATTTATGAGATTTTCGATCTGCTATCGGTCACTGCAGCCTTCTTGTCAAGCTGGGACAAATGCAGTTGAATGTAAATCTCGGCAAAGCCCATATTCAGCGCCAAGGACAAAGGGAAGCTGTAGTCTAGAGCGTCCTGTGATGAAAGTCCGACGAACAGATGAATGAACACAGGCAACATCCGTGTATACATCACCGAGTACCTGCGTAGGTAAAACAAAACACCAGCCTTAGTGATTACAGATGTAATCTCAGTTGTATCATGAGATCGAAAGCCAGCTTACCCGATTGCAGCAGAACGCAGCATCCATCTTCGATGAGTCTGGAAGTTCTTGCGGCGAGCAGCGTGGATGGAGATGGCGAGGGCCACCAAAGTCCCGGCGGACATGACCGGCGTCATGCCCACAGCGACGGGGCCTAGTTCGCTCGCCGCCCTCATGGTGGTCCCCCCTGTCACGGCTGTTGTGATCGTACACAGGGCGAAAATGTAGCCAAGCCGTTTGTGGATCACCGGGTGCCTGTTCCTGAACGATGCGTTGAACTGAAACGGCCCAATCGCTATGAACAACAGCGCCGCTGCAGAATGTATCTGCAGGCAGACCCAGAAACGTAGATCAAGAGAAGCAGAACCACATGTGAGTGCATTAGGTTATCCAAAACAGGTGGTTGGCGATGTCTACCTGCCACGTTCGGAGGTGGTTGGCGATGTGCAGCCCAGCCAAATGGTGATTTCCATTGAGAGCATTCACGGTGAGGTGTTTGTAGATCTCGAAGTCGCCATAGATGAAGGGCAGCGTGTAGAATGCGAAGGGCACTGAGTAGCACACCACAATCCACCACGCGATGTTGCCCCACGTAACCCTCATCTGGCTCCTCGGGTCCTACTTCTCCACAGATTGTCGCAAATCATTACCACTCGTGACGGGTGAATCACCGAACCAGCGCTCCACTGCAACCACAGTATCACAGAAAGTATCCATGGCAGTGCACTAGGACATGCGTACCTCTCTGTTTTTGCTCGACGTGGGCGGCCTGTCGTCCTCCACGATGGTATCCGAAGAAGGTCGGCCATGGACTGCAGCCACCGGAAGCGGTTTCCTGGTTCCGGCAACGCAGGTGCCTCTGGAAGTGAAGCATCTGGGACACAGGGCGAGCTGGGGGAAGGATACACCCGCATGTGCAGCTGGTGAGTGCCGCCTTGAGAACCCTGCTACAGAAAGCGGAGAGGACAGGGTCGACGCCATAGCAGCAAATCAAGTCCACTCTCTAACTCCACAAACATCCATTCCCCACTGCTCTGTTCGGTTCCTGAACCCTAAACCCTAACGCCCTTCGTGGAAGTGTGTAATAGATAGAATCTCCTAGAGCTGCACCTTCTGTTCGAGGCTATCTTACTAACGTCACTCACCTTTCTATCTGCTAAGTTAATGCATAAATCAGTGCACCTTGTTGCTTCGGATTGTCTCCCATGCCGAGCAGACGATTGCAACAGCGGCCCGCATTTCAACCTCGAGAGGACCCGCGTTTCAGACAGATTGCCATGCCTCATTGCAATCATTTAGCAACCATCATTGCAAGCAGCAAATCTGTAACTACACAATACTTGGTTCTCTTACGAAAAACGTGGCTTATTGGTTTGTTGAATTTGTCTTCTTCATTTGTTTTTCTTACTTCAGGTGTTAACCTGTGCACACTTTCAATTTAGATAGACCTCAGGCACTAGAAACTATATTGAAATTCTGAATGAGAACACATAGAAAAGAAGGGCGCCACTTCCACATTATCTGTCAAGTGGCAATCACGTGTCTACCAAGTTGAACAGATGGACCACTTTGTCGAGGCAAGTGCTCACAACCACAAGGTCACTTGCCCCCCAAAACAATGATGAAGAAACGATGCTTCAACTCCTGATCTACCTCCAACCTCTCGGATCCAGGTACATGGCACATCAATTCATCTGGAAACTTTGAAAAGCTTCTTGTACCAGGAAACATGATGGGAACCTCCATCTGCGGCTGCACCAGTGTGTGATTGCGCACCTCCAGTGGATGCTGCTGCAACTGGACCAGAACTTGATGCTGCTTGTGTCGGACCAGAATTTGATGATGTACCTGGAGTCAATTCAATTGGAGGTGATGAAACTACAGCAGACGATGCAACAACCTCAGCAGGTGAAGCTGCTGCTCCCGGGATTGGATCAGCACTTGATGAAGTTCCTGCAGGGCTATCTGCAACTGGTTTGTTCTTATTTCTTGGTTTGGTGGGCACGGACATGTAAGCCACCAGAGCTCCTGGTGCCGAATTCACCTTGATTCTAATCTCTTTGTAATCGCTGATATCGTCAGAATTGATGATCATGGTCTTCCCCTTCTTCCCAGTTGCCACCATGTACTCGCGGTAAGTGGCATTCGGATCCACTTTGATAGAAAACTTGCACCTCTTTGCATCATCTTTCCCCTTGAGATCGCCTAACTTCCGAAACGCCCCTGCATTCCCTTCCTTCAAGACGAACGTTTCGGACGTCTCGTTGATAATATAGGTTTTCATCCTCACCGTCCTGTACACACAACGAGTACTAACTCAAAGTGTGAAATCAACTACCACACAACTGATCCATAATCTAACGGTAAGATCATCTCACCTCAACAGAGCTTGAACCGTGGAAAGTTTCTCCTTCTCTCTCAAGGGTCTGATGGCATTAAGGAATGCCCCGGATTGCACAAGACCCTGTGGATGGTAGCTAGGAAAGTACCGGCGAAAAGAATTAACATAACAATCACCGCAGCAATGGATCCCCCCAATTCGAAATTCCTTCTTGCACTTTTGTCCCTATCTAGTGTATGTAGGTGGAATTTGAACTCCGGCCCAAAATTGAGCAAATTCTGTCCTCGAGTGACAAAGACCTGCACGAGACAAGACACAACATAAGAACTGTGAGCACATAAGCCCTAAACTATGTAGCATAAGAGTTGCTCTAGCCAAGAGCAAAGCAAACTTCCGAGCAACTCAAACCAAGTCCACATTAGAGTATCATATCAGCCTAAGATTCTCAAGCAGAAAGATCTTGGAGGTGATTACTAGGCTTCCACAAACCAAAAGTCATGATGTGGGTGCAGGTGAAAAGCTGACCTACGATGTGCAAGTGCCATTCCTCAAAACAAAAAAAGAATATAAACACTCTCAACCCTGGACTATATGATCAGAGGTGAAGGAAGGTGATTACTTTGCGAGATTCCTTCTCTGATGCGATGGTGCGCTCCAACTTCTGGATGGTTCGGAACTTCTGGAGAATGCCGATGAAGGCAACGGCAGAGGCCAAGGCAGAGAGAGAGAAGGCGCTCCACCAGTTGTTGCAGTGCAAGAGGTTGGACTGCGAGACGGCGGTGAGCAGCACGCCCTGGAAAACACTGTAGAACCCTATCACCTGGTACACTTCGTTCTTCACCGCCAGGCTCTGCTTGCGCTTGCTGTCCACCCGCCGAGTGCACAACGCGTCCTGGGCGCTCCAATACTGCAGAGCCTTCTTGTGACGCTCGGAGCTCTCGATCCACAACAGGTTCTTGATCTGAGTCCTCGCAAAGCACTCGCTGTCGGTGTCACTGTCGGAGTCCACGTCGGTGACTTGCACCACTACATGTCCATTCGGGTCCAGGGTTCCCTGCTGCTGCTGGGCCATCCAAGGAAGGATGTGCAAGAATTCTAGACTCTCCCCGCGACCGACTACAGTCTGCAAGCATGAGCGGGCAACAAACGGAGACGATGACCCTTGAGATATTACCGACTGTCTGTCTGGCATCTGCGCCAGCCTGTCCTTCGGGTCTATTCGCACTTATGGTAGAGGTACCCAATTCCGATCACTTAAGCCGGTTGGGGACTCAAATGACATTGTATGTCAAAAACATTTGTGCAGGAATATGCGGAATTAGGAATGAAACTCAACATATATTTTTTCAAATTTAATCACAAAGATTTGGAATTGTTACAAAATTTTAAAGCCCATAAACCACCACAACCCATAATCAAATTGTAGTGTAGGTGAGATTTAGGCCCTCTTTTGCCCAATGCCAAAAAGTGAGAGTGAGTAAAAGAGAGAAGACATACCATGGATAACCAACTCATGCAAGGTACCTAATGTTGATCGGCCTTGTTCGACTTTCAAGGCAAGGCCACCAATGAGAGCAATTGAGGTGGAGCAACCCAAAATTGCACATTTCATGACCCAATGCCGATAATGACTGTTATTTTCAGATCTTGAGTTATCGATTTTGGATCTCTTCATGCATTTGCCATTTGCATGCACCATCTCTACTGATCGGAATTGGGTGGCCTATCGGAATTGGGTGCCTCTACCTTAGAGCCACTTGCAGACGCACATGACCACCATCTCCCAGATATGGCCCCTAAAAGTCCGGGTTGGGCTCTTCATGCCCACACCACTTTCACGGTAAAATCCGATGTGGTTCCTAATCAAACCATTTGGTTACTTCTTCTCATTAACCTTTTTTAACCATATAATTACCACAAGGTTTCCCATTGCCTTCCCAATGAGTTCCCATGTTGTTCCCCAGAGTTTCCCATCGTGTTCTCAAATGTGTTCCGAATGTTCTCCTCCATTCCCAATGCGTTCCCCATGTTCCCAAAGAGTTCTCAATGCGTTTACATTGAGAACCAAATTATACTTTAAAAAATTTATCCAAATTTACCTTTTGTTTAGAAGGGCCCACCACCAATCATTGGGGCCCTAACGGAGGCTCATCTGCACACATGTGCATGAGCTTACTTGCGGCCCCCATTTTCATAATATCTCGAAAGTCGTAGATCTATTCACACTCGCTAACTGGGAGTTGGGTTGAGCCCTTTCCATCCGTCGCTGTAAGGCGTGGAAGGAATAAACGCTTTCGCACCTCGACCATTGTTGAACCGCTCAATAGCTAATTTCATCTTTGAGATCCGAGAGAGGTGGGTGAATTTATGAATTTGAAATTTTGGGTAGATCGTGGCGTCAACGTCTCTCAAGGCCACAGCTTGGACGTCGCCCTTCTCCCCACTCTGCATCTCTATCGGTTTCAAGTTGTTGCTGACCAGATCTCCTCGGCACTTCATGTTAGGGTTTCGGGATCGAGATTGAGATGCGGATCACGACGGGAGGGGAGGGGTTTCTAATGTTTTTTCTCTTCTTTTTTCTTTTGTTGTCGGAGGGATTTGATTGCGGTGGTTTTGTGTTGTAAGGTAGCGGACCACATTCTCAACTGAATTTCAGATGTGGCTAGTTGGGACTGTAAAACAAATTTTTTATAAATTTTCAGTGCTCAACAAAGCTGGTGTAAGAGCAACCCCGAAGAGAACAAATTTTTCTAGAATGTCCGTGATTTCCTACAAAATTTTAAGCAAATCTTGTAGAGTGACCAGTCCTCGAGCATAGAATATGTGGTATATGCATAGGTTGGATTTCTAAATCTGCAGGCTGGGTAGTCTGAAACTGAGCACCTTTATCCTCTGACATCAAACGAAGGTGTCCCCAAAAAAGCGTGCCAGGCTGGGTAATGTGGAAGGGTGGAGGGTGGAATCAGGTGAAGTCCCGGATTAGAGAGCGGCTGGTTGGGAACCCGAAGGCAACCCATGGGGTCCTGCATGTGGGCCGCGTGGGGTGGCGCACCCCCGCTGTCAAGGGCGTCCAGCAGACTGCCGCGGTCCACGATTCATCCCATGCAGCATCTGACTCCACCCACTTGGGCGCGGGAAATCCGCGCAAAGCCAACTGTGACCTCCCGCTCCCGCGCACTCAACGGCTCCCTTATCCTCCACGATCTGTTCTCCCCATTGTTGCAATCTAGCCTTCGCCATGCCCTCTGCGGTGTTCCTTGGCCTCCAAGTCGTCCCGGTGTTGCTTGCGGCCTGCTCCCCCTGGCCTCTCAGACTTCAGTCAGTCTTCCCCGTCGTCCCGGTGTTGCTTGCGGTCTACTCTCCCTGGCCTCTCAGTCCTCCCCGTCGTCCCGGTGTTGCTTGCGGCCTGCTCCTCCTAGCCTCTCAGTCCTCCATGTCGTCTCGGTGTTGCACTAGAATCTGTAAGGTGGATAGAATGCATGACCGTGAGGATTGCTATACGGTGGGTACAGTAGTTGTGAGTACATCCAGGGATACGTGAGTGCGGCGGTTGAGGTGCTTGTGAGCACTGCGTTGTGGAGGCCGAATCTAAGCGAAGATCTGTGCTTCAGTGCTGGACCTACGGCGGGTCGGCTGGAGGCACTTGCGGTGCTGCGGTGGTAAGCGAGTGTAGGAGGCAGCTGCCAAGGTCCTGCGGTGCTTGTGGTGGCTCAGTCCTCCTCCGACGGCCCCTTCCCGAACCGGAACCTCTCCTGGAGAGTTTCTCCATCTCTTTCTCTTGTTTTTTTCGTGCTCGTTCTTGTGCGCGCTCTTCCTTGTCTTTTTTCTGTTGCTCTTTCAAAGCCTTTCGTTGCTCTTTAGTGGCCTCCTCGTCCTCTTTCCTCTTCTTTGCAGGTGCAGCTATGGCCTCTTTTTTTGCTAGGAGTTCCTCTAGTCCTGTGATACAATCCCTAGAAGTTAAAATTCTTCTAGTTATGTAGTCTAGGAGAGGTTGTTGCCTTCTTATCTTTTTAGCTGGAATGAGCTCAAGTAAGGAGAGGAAGTTACTTATGTTATCATGATTTCCCTACTGAACCTGTGCACGAAATGTTGGATCTATACTGATGTGTTGCTCACTAAAATCATAGTTGCTCTCCTCTCCATTCTGGACATCCACATAGAAATGCCGTGTAGGCGCCTCTGATTCCCACACATTGGGATTGACGACATCACTCCGTATAGATGTGAACTGCGCTGCAGCCCTGCCCGCACATCCGAAGTTCTCTTCAGCAGCCCCGTCTCTTTCGTCGCCTGCATGGTGTGCATTTCCCGTAGCGTCCCCGATCCGTTGCAGCGCCGGGCCAACAATGACCTCACCGAACCACTGCGGCACCTGTCTAGGTTTGACGTCGCCAACCTGCTGCCGTGTTGCTCCAGCGCCGAAGTCACTGACCCGTTGCATCGCCGAATCGGCCCCGACGTCGCTGACGTGCTGCGTTGAAGCTCCACCGCCAAAGTCACCGACCCAGCTATCCCTCCAATCCGGCCTACTGCATCGCCGCTCCGGCCCTGCCTTCCCCGATCTATAGCCCCGCTCCGGCGCTGCCTTCCTCTGTGGGACTCCAGGGTCTGTCCTCCCACTCTAGTGGCCCTCCTTTGTCACCTTCGTCACTGGACTCCGACTCAGTGGAGTGAATCGCAATTGGCCAGGTCGAAGCCTTCTTGCCCCTCCTCGAAACCTTAACCGGGATTCATTCTTTAAGTGATTGTTTGATCATTTAATGGCCATATCCATGTTTTTGGGAAGCCTGACTTGATGTTTTTAGGAGTTCGGGATTTTCTAGGGCTTCAGCTGTCCATTCACATAGGTCTGTTTTTTCTACCTTCTTGCCTTTGTTCAATAAAGTCCAGGAGTCTCTAATTTGTCTGAATGCACTTTTGAAAGGTTTACATCTAAGGGTTGTAGGGCATGGGAAGTATGGCTTGGTAGGGAGATGATATCTAAACCTGAATTTATGGCAACTATAACCACTTCCAAGGTCACATGCGAATTGTGCCCGTCTAAAATAAGTAAGTGCCTGTTTTTGTCATCAATTCTTGTTGTTTCTTTTAAAACGCCAATGAAATGTGAGATCCAGGACTCAAAGAGCCACTTAGTCATCCATGCATTAGGTTGCATGGCCATTACAACATTTGGCTCACAGTTTTTGATGTAATCTTGTAGGAAGTAAGTCCCTTTGAAGATATAGAAGTTTGGTATTTTTCTTCTTGCAGCATTGATGCAAGAGAGGACTGACAAGTGCTCACGTTGGTCTGGCTCTATGGTGTAGACAGACTTGCTACCAAATTTTGCTAGGACCGATGCTCCTCCAGATCTTGAAGCCTGCACTCCACTCTCATCACAATTCCAGATGTGGGAGGGTGGATAGTTAAAGGTATTCTAAAGCTCCTGTAGGTTAGAGTATAGGCTAACTACACTTGTGGGGCATAATCCCCTAGCTCTGCCCATCTCTAGGGGCTCACTTTTCCTAGATACTAGATCTGGATGTCTTAGTTAAAGCTTCTAAGCTAGGACTTTCCAGGGACTCCATTGGCACTCCAAGGGGTTTCCCTTGTTTGTGTTGCCATGGCCACTTTTAATCTCAACTGACCTGAGGTTAATGGGTGGCCTAGATCTTGCATCTTAAAACAATAATTAAGTAATTTTTCTTCCTCCTCTTGACTTATCACTGTTTTTGTCCCTCTCTTCCTCCCCACTACTTTGCCATACAAATGGTCTCTCAAAGAGGTAGGTGGAATGCCAAAGGTGCGTGCAGCAGCTCTTACCTTCATGCCCTCATCTGTGACTACATCTTTTGCTTGTTTTAATGCTCCATCTGTCCAGTTCCCCGTTTTCTTGCCTGCACCTCTACTGTTTGTGTTTCTGGTGACCCTTGCAGTGCTGATTGGAGCTGATTGAGCATTTTGGGAGCCACCTATGGGGGTTCCTACCTCTCTCACACTGAAATCAGATTGAGATAGGTTTCTTTGCCTCCATGGAGCTGAACTCCTCAACCCTATCCTCTTTGGTGTCTCACTTTCCACAATCAAATTTTGTCGTATGGCTTGCTGAGTTGCATTTGCAATAGAATTGACTAGCAAAGTAGGGGTACAAATTCTATATCTCCTCCTCCCTTGCTTTAATTGAGCCATGTGGTCATCAAAGTCTAAGCCCCCTCTTGCCCATCCTCAATTGAAATTTTCCCTCCTACACCACACACTTGAGTTTCTGGTATCTCCTCACTGCTCTGAAAGCCCTCAGTTTCTTCTACAAATGTACCCATGACTACTCTAATCAACCTCCAGAGAGCACTCTGACCTCACTCTTGCTGTAGTATTAAAACCACCATGGTTCTTCATAAACACAAGCACCTTTACATATAAACATGTCCTCTATGGGTTGCAATTAAAACCAAGCCGCCACTTGAAGCCACCCATTTGGAAGCACTAAACAGAACTCCTTTATTACAAAATCAGCGTACTATGTGAGCTATTTTTTGAGCTTAGAAAGAAGTAATTGCAACTTCATTACCCCCTCTTTCCAAACAACGACCTGCTTTTTTTCATCCAGCCTAAAGCTCTACTTCAAGCATATCTACCCCTAAACCTGTCTAGTAAACAGTAAAAGCCCCTTCGTGGGCGCTTTCACAAATCCAATTGTCCACTTCTGTGGACCCAGCCCCCGATCCTAGGGGTCGCCATTAGGACCCGGGCGGGAATGTGGTCCGCTACCTTAGGTGTTCCATGAAAGACCCAAATGACCGCCCAGCTTATCATTACCATGGACCTGCAGTTGATAAGATCAAAGAATAACTTGCTCAGGTTCTGATCACAAGATTAGAGACCAAACATCTTGGGATCGTCATGTGATTCTTTTTCTTAGTTTCCAGTTACAAAGTTATGAATCATGGCTGGAAAAGAGTTGGAGAAGTTTGTAGGTGATAAGAGAATAAACTACTTTTTGAACTTCTCGCTAAATTGAGTTGGCACGTTATAAATGTCGTTGAGGTTTTGATGTCAATTGAGGTTATAAATGTCGTTGAGGCTTTTGGAGTTTGGCCGCTCAACTTGGTTTTCAGCATAAAGAGGCCCTTAACCCATTACTGCCCAGGGATGTTTGTGGAAAAACCAAGATTTGTGCTGAATTTTTCTTTGAGCCGGATTTTATGGAAATACAATGACTAATATTAACATCTAACCTTACAAAATTGAACTTTAACCATAACCTGAACTTTGGGGAAATTTTGCACAGCATCCAACGATTGATGTAATAGATTATAGTGTTTAAAGTTATTGGTTGGTTGGTTTGTGGTTCTTTTGGCTACTTTTGGCATAGTGTCTACCCTCGAAAGAGGGAAGTAGTCCCAGCTAACTAATTCCTTGTCCAGTGGGCATGGTCTTAGTAGTGGAACGAACAGACACTTTATTCACGCCGGCCCCCCTTCAGAGATCGGCGTTTTTTTTTTTTTTAAAAGTTACCGTATATTGGTAGTGAAAACTCTGGATTTTGGAGGGTGTACTACTTTAACCATCAATAGATTCTTGCAAAAAAAAATTACTTGGAATTAGAGCAGTTCACATGTGCACTAGGTTAATAGCTTTGCATTGACATATCACATGTATGATGTGAAGTAAATATTTTTACACAATTATTGATGATTTTTTTTCTTCTTCCCACTTGATTGTATACTAAAATGTTCCAACCTTATACAAATCAAAACGGAAGTTTCGTATGTGAGGAGAGAGATCGACAATCACAAAGAAATGAAGAATGTCTTAAAGACAAAGTTCAAACAAAACTTAAGACCAAACTCAATGTGCATGTGTGTGAAATACGACATAGTATAGAGCATGGTATTCACTGTATTTTAGTGTATTTGATGTATTTTGTGTTGTATTCCTAGCTTTTCCAAGAGTTCTATAAATCCAAATCATGATCTAATTGTTGGAGAGTGTTCATAGAATGTGTGCGCAAATCTGAACCTCACATCTCAAAGCCTAATTCTTCATGGATTCATGCAAATTGAGTTTTAGCACCTCTGGGGTCCCATTTCGGGCTTCCTAGGCGGTGAAGGGTTAAGTGTCGTACATGGAGTTTTATTTCTTCGAAACAAGTGGAGCATCGATTGTTTGCTATTTGGTTGACTCGTCACTTCCATCGAAACAACTGGACTCTTGAGTGTCGTTTGTATCGGTGTTCTGTCGACTCGTCACTTCCATCATCACAACTAGAGTATCGATTGTTTTACTGTTCTGTGGACTCGTCACAACACTAAACATTGAATATAGTGTGGATTCATTATTGATGTGGATCACCTACACTAATTTCCATCAAAGCATGTGCATGCCAAGTTCTGATTGGGTATTTGTTCTCAAGCAAGTGTGTGTCAGTCAACAATTGCATGTAAATTTTCAATTAGTGTAGGAAATTTCAAAAAGTCTACTCTACACACACCTACTTCACCGTAACATAAAGTCATGATGATGTATATCATTCCTCACGATATGGACATCATTATCATGAGTTTTAAGTCGTGGTGAGCATAGGTTCATTCATGTAGGATTCTACAACGTTCAACATTCTTGAGCTTCAAGCTAGTCATTACGGATCAATTCAAATGACTATCAGAAGTGACCAAGGATGCGAAATGGGTCAGGATTTCATCCTTGAAAAGTGCCTTCATGATCAACCTCGGTGAACAAATGCAGGTGTGTGCCAACTACTCTAAAAATGATGTTTAGTGTACTCACACTATAGTAGTTGGTTTATAAATGCTAGAAGTTTATACTCTTCATGAATATTTTTACCACCTGTGTCTACAATGATCCGCCTCTTTGAGTAGTTCAAGTAGATGTGCTCTCGGTAAAAATCTTCCTCCAAAGTAACAAAATACAGCACTTCCAAATCATCTAGTGTGGATACGCTAAGCATCAATTTCAGTGCAATGATCCAAAAACCTATGTATCCTCAGAATCAAATTTCTAATGAATCTGGATGTGTTGACTTGAGAGCGTGCAGATAATGAGCAACGACAAATACAAGAGCATCCTGCACCGCGCTGTGTCCAATCATACAGTGGAGCGGTACAGGTTTGCCAACTTTCTTGTGCCCGTGAACGAGACTTGCATCCAACCCATAGCGCAGCTGCTCTCAGCATCATCACCGCCGCCACTGTACCGAGCAATGAGCTTCGGGGAATACACGGGCGGAAACTCGTACCTATTCAAGCCTCTTGAAGGAAAACGCCGCACAGATGCTTTTCTCATGTCCACGTAAGCCATCGACTTGGTATATATGTGTGAACTCCGACGTGCACATCATAATCAGAATGGAGCCAGAAGGCGGAGAGGAGGGACCTGATCGACGGGAATGTCGTTGGGAGGGGGCCTGCGAAGCAGAGGAGGCTAGGGTGACACCGGCAGTGGGAGAGCTTATGTGCAGCCGAAGCGCCTGACTTGTGGCAGCTAGGTGGGAGCCAACTAGGTGGGAGCCAAGGATATGATGCGGTGGAATGTCGACGCGGGCAATCCAATACGGCAGCAAATGATGGAGATGAAGCTCAAGTACAAACACCACGTGAGGAGAGTAGAAAACAAGGTAAGAGAAAACATTTGAAGAATGCTAACTGGACCTTGCAACAGCTAGATCTCGCCATGCACGCACACAATAGGGAAGCAGCTATGTCAGCAGGACCAAATTATTATGGCATTCCAAGATCCAGCTTGAGAGGGCATGTCCATGGCACAAACTTGACATGCAAGAGGGGTAGGCAATCTATCATGACAACAAGCGAGGAGGACTTGTTAGTGCAGTAAGTGCATGACATGGCGACGTGGGGATTTCCATTGACATGGCTGCAGCTCAAGATCAAGGTGGCGAGTATTGTGCAGGAGAGGCCAATCCCCTTCAACGACGGCATTCCGGGGAATGGGTTGATGCGCTAGTTGAAGAGCCGACATCCGATCATGAGCTTGCAAAGTGTGCAGGAGCTGGAGCAGGCCGGAGCGTGGGCGCTGTGTCCCGAGAATGCAACCATGTTCTACAGAAACCATGAGGAACAGTACGCGAAATGGGAATACGACCGTGCACACATGTAGAATGTTGATGAGAGCGGGGCGCAGGTAGGGCGCAGCATCGGCGGCAAGGTGCTTGCCAAAACCGGCACCCGCAGCGTACACATCATAACTCCTAACGAACGAGAGCACATAAAGGTGCTATCATGCATCATTGAAGCGGGGGATCACATAACAAACTGCTATGTCTTCAAGGGCAAACGTGCTCAAAGAGCGCACATTGCAAGGTGTGACTAGGGGGCCACAATTGGGATGCTAGAAAACGCATGGATAGGATACTTGTTCTGGAAGTGGCTAGATCACTTCGTGAACAAGCTAGACAAGAGGGGGGATGTGTCACCATTAAATCGCCATCTTCTAATACTAGATGGTCATAACTCTCACGTCACTCTCGATGTAATTGAGAAAGCGGGCAAGTTAGGTATAGACATGCTCACACTTCCCTCACATACTTCCCATGCTCTACAACCCCTTGACGGGAGCTGCTACACAACATTCAAACAAGCATTTCAAATGTGCAGAGATGTTTGGACAATGGACATGAGAGGCAAGGGAGCCATTAAGGCTATTCTAGCAGGTTGGGTATGTAATGCACTGAAGAAGGCATTGACACCTACAAACATTGAAAGCAAACTGAGAACGACAGGAATCTATCTCTCAAACCCGAATGCGTTGGATTCAAAATACGAAGTATTCGTGGATGCCATTGACACACAAGACTAAGAGGAATGAAACTACAACAATATTCTTGAGGAATTCTTGGAGGATCCATTCTCCGACATGGAGGAATGCTCGGAGTCTAACATTGACGTGGACTGCAGCAGTGACTGCGAGGCTTTCGGGATACGGTGGCTGGCCAAGGCGATGTAATGTCGAGCCAGGAGCGCAGCGATGGCAACATCCGCGAGAAACTGCAGCTTCCAACAATCACTCTATGACAGCGCAAGAAGCAAGCAGCAGAGACATACGTGGACTACTGGAAGTCCATGAATCTTACCAACGATAGTCATGTGCAGGACTTGAAGCGGATCGCGGCACAGAGAGCTAGAGCAGCAGGAGCTGCTGAGTTTGCCAAATCCGAGGCCACCGAGTGCGAGCGCAAGCGCAAGCACGTGGAGAAAAAATAATTTAAGGCAGTAGAGCAAGCACAAAAAGCAGAGCAAGCACAAAAAGCTATGAAGAAAAAATTAGAGCAGTACTGGGAAGGTGTGAAGGATCCTAGGTAGGGAAATCCGTTGCAAGAGTGCATCAAATCGCAAAGACCTCCCTTGGCAGATTCATTCTGTGCCCCATTCTACGGCACTGTCCCTCCAATCTACATTTGGAACTAACGTGTTGCAAAGATGAGATTGCAATTGAAGAAACAAAAGAGAAATCATGGCGATGTGGCACCTGTGGCACAATTGCCATGGACACGCCAACAATACTCAAGTCACCCACTTGTGGAGTGAAGTTGCGTGCAGGGAAGGTTGTTGAAGGTGCAAACATCGAAGTCCCGGCGCACAACGACCATGGAGGCACGGGGTGGGTGTGCAGGTGAGATTGAGATTCAAAGCTTCACATAGCGAGCATGAAGGGGCGGGGTAGGTGCTCAAGTCAGTTCGGGATTCAAAATTTCGGAGAGTCATTGTGCATGCTTTCGGCGGGAGGGTTGCTGCAGCGGCGCGTGACATTGCAACTGGGTCAGACACGACATTGGCCGCATGGCGCGGGAAGGGGCCAACGGTGCAATCCCGCGTGAGATCTGCCACGACTTATTCTTAACTATGCACTGCCAATGGCCATGGCCAAGGCTGTGAGCTACGCCAATTTTGGGCATGTGAATGCCAACGCTTTTGGCATCATGGGTAGCTGGGCTCAGTAAATTGTGCCCGATTTAGTATTTGCAGAGGTGCAATTTTGGTGCAAGTTCAGCATTCATTTTTTTCCTTGGTGTTGTTCGCTTTGGCTAAGGTTGGATGACCTATAACCACCACGAACCCCAGAACGGACAAGCTAAAGTGGACTAAAACCACCACAGACCCACCCCATTTCCGAAATTTTAGGAAGCCATTTATGATTGGGTGTCAGTTCATGATTGGTTCAAAGCTGCCGGTTTTTAGTCAATGCAGAAGTGGTTATTAGTACAACTTAGTGTGGAAATAGAGAGTTTTGTATGTCGAGAAATGGGTCACGGCTTACTATCCACTTTGAAAATTTGTAGCAATTTCAATATGAAGAAATAAATGGTCACGACAATTGCAATATTCATGAAATCCTATTTTGAATTCCCAAAAAATGTCTTACCACATATACAAATGCTATAAATAGGTCAACAAGCTTAAGTTGGTGGTTATAGGTCATCCAACCTTACATGCAGCCCCATTTTAGGGGGGGCTTCACACTAGGGGCCGAGCTCGAGGGGCCGAGCAATTCTAGCAATTTGATTGGCCTAGAGTTGAAAATCGGCCCGTGGGCCTTCACACTAGGGGCCAAGGGCTAATGGCACCAAAATGCTTACATGGCAGCACTTTTTGAGAATTTTGGCGCCAATAGTTCGGCCCCTCGAGGAGACTTTGGGTCCAACAAGAATAGAAACCCAAACTCTTGCCGAGGGCCCGAACATTTTCTCATCAAAATAATTTAAATAATTTTTTACAACTCCAAAACTCGGCCCCTCGGCATAGTTTGGTCTTCAATGGAGTTCAACCCTTGGGCTTAGTGTGAAACGCCCCTTAGATGAGTGTTCACTGTCCATTTTAAATATCACTCACATTCTTAATTGTACACTGTCACTGTTCATGGGTGAATTTGGTGATTGCATCAATGACTTTTGTGCACGAAATCAGGGAATCCTATGAACAATTTCAGACCCCTACATCGTTACCCTACAAAGCCGTATAACACACTCAGCTGTTTGCAGCTGCATATAATAGTCTGTACACATAACAACGTGTTCACTGAGCATCACACACATTGGAGAATAGGTTTCTGCAAAGTCCACGGCTCATAAACCTGTCCAATTTGCTTCGTTACAAAATTACCACTTGGGAGCTGCTACGACAAGCATTCAGTGGAAGACGGGGCCTGGCGGACCAGCTTTGTGATCACTACTGACAAGAACCCGAGCATCGCCTATCGTCTTCACATCAGGTCTTCACCTGCACCAATCGTGTGCGTTCTGCATGCAAAGCGAAAGGGATTGACAAAACGTGCAGAAGCACATGATTTTCAAAAAATAACCACATCATCAAAGTGCCAGAGAATGACGACATACGCAAGGTGAGTAGATACCTGTAGAGTTAGGGTTTCTGTATGCCAGCTTGGAAGATTTACACTTCACATTGCCAGACTCAGCGCACGCACCCTCCTAGCTGTGGGCATTGCAACCACCGCGGCACTCACCAATGCTCATCACCGTGTACTCGTACTCTTCCGTGTGCACTGAAATCGAGACAAAAATTAATTGGGAGATGCACATACTCTCCGGAACTAGAAAAGGACAGGAAAAAAGGAGATGAAGAGCTTGCGAGCACACAGACATGACGATGGCAATCAACTTGTACTCTTCCACCTGAAACGAACCTGAAAAAATAACGAATCTTGCCTTGGTGATGCATGCGCCGGGTAATGCAGAGCGTAAAACTACAAATCAATGCTACGCGTGCGCCGGGTGATGCAGAGTGGAGCAAAAACTGTGGGAGCGGAGTGGGTCAGCGCGCAGCGGGAATGACCGGAGAGCGGTCAAGCGAAAGCGGAATCTGCCCATAAAAAAAAACAAAATGAGATTGCCATTCATCCGAGCTCTCTTCATCACTCCCCACAGCTGGAGAGTCCTAGCGTGGGGATGTCCTGTCAAAGCGCCTGTCCACGCCCAGGTTTAGTGAGGAGCACATGTCTGTGGGTGTCAGGGTTTAGGGTTTAAGGAAGCGTTAAGACTTCTTCTTGGGTTTAGGGTGTAGGAGTTCTGGGCGATGGCAGCGCGAGTGAAGCGAGGGCCACCGATGCCATGGCTTGTAGGGAGCGGGCTTGCGTGCATGCGCAATGAGCAGGTGATTGTGCGCGATATCAACTTCACAGTCCACCGAGGCTCCGCGGTGGTGCTTACTGGTCCCAACGCTTCAGGAAAATCCAGTTTCTTCCGCGTTGTAAGTAAATTTTTCATGGTGTTTTATGTTGAGGTTGCGTTTGCGGTCGTGTTTTGTTGCAGGGAATTCTGGATTTCTCAGTGTAATCTTGTATTCTTCTGACAGTTGTGCGGATTCATCAAGCCTAGCGCGGGTCGCCTCTTTTGGGAGGGAAACGACTTGTCCCAGGCCGGTCTTTATGATTGTAAGTCCATTCTACTATCTCTCTTTAAATGGAGTGCAGGGGTACCAGGTTCAGCACATTAGGGTAGCAGTTAGTCACTTGAAGCGTTTCATTTAAATATGGATTTTGGATGCTTTTCTGGTGAACTCAACAGTGATTAGATCCTTTTTTTAACGAGCCTGCTCATCCTCATACACATGTCTTTCTTCCCTTGGCCTCCTGCTTCCTTAAAAGTATCCTCTTCAACTTGGTTGAAGAAATTATAATATCATACAGGAATCACCCTCCTGAAATGGAAGGCCACCCTAGCAATGGTTTTAGAATGATATGTTGGGTAGATGTTTTAATGTTTGTGGGGAGTGATTGCATCGGCATGCGCAGCACAGTGTATCGGCCGCAAGTCCATTTGATCGCTGCAAAAGACGCCATCAAGAAGGCGATGACTGTGTATGAGAATGTGGTGTGTTCTCACCATCACTGAATATCTTATACTTGAGTCCAACCATGTTATTGTGTGGTTGCAGTGTTTTAATCAGATGTGTGAATTCGGTGCAGCATTTTTGGGAGGTTCTAGAAGGAGGTGAAGGGCGAACTCAGTGGGCACTGGATAAATTGGGTCTGGGGCCTTTCGCTCAAGAGCAGGCAGTCGTGCTTTCAATGGGTCAGGTATTCCTTTACTTTCAAAGAACAAAACTTAAATAAGTATTTTTTAAATTTCAATTAGTTTAATTGGACCTTCGAGGATTAGGTTTTCTGAGCTCACCTGAAATGTCGGCGGATTTATTAGTTTCAGCAACTGGAATGGCAGCGTCAACGAAGACACTTACGTAGGCATGACTTTTGACAGAGAAGAAGACTGCAGCTTGCAAGGATGCTGGCAGTGCCCCGGCCATTGTGGTTACTTGATGAGCCATCTGTTGGTCTTGATACCGAGGTATAATCAAAACTCGCGCTGGCATATGTTCGTCAGCAGTAGAATGAACGATAATGATAATGCGAAATTTTATGGCACATCTTTCGTTGTTAAACTGTGACTTGTGAAATGAGTTTCTAATCTTACTGCTCTCTCTCATCAGGGAGTCCAAATACTCGAGGAGTTAATGCACGAGCACCGCCGGAAAGGAGGGATGGTATTTGTGGCCACTCACGTCCCAATAAAGCTTCAGGATGCCATGCATTTGTCGTTCCCTCCCAGGTAAATATTTCCTTCTTCGAGCAATGGCAGGCCAGGTAGGTTGCTCATGTCTGATTGAAGTTCAGCGACTGGAAGAGAATTTTTTTTCCTGGATATGATGTCCTTGCAACACATCATTCAACCTCGTGGTTTTTTAATTAACCTGCCGAATCTTCACTTACGCTGTGACTCCGCTGTTGTTCCAGGGTGCCACAATTTCGACAATACAATGCAGGAGACTACGCTTGAGGTTTCCAAGTTTGCACCCCCATGTAGTTGTTGCAGGTGAGGATATACGCCGTATGTACACAGTATGGAAGCTGTACTGCAGCAGTACAGCTGTACTGTACACAGTACACAGTACAATTTTTTATTATCATCGGACTTACAGAAACAAAAGTGCCTAAAAATTGAAGTACAGTAAGTTAATATCATGATCAACATCATGATATAAAAGTTAGACCTTGTGTAGTGCAAAACTTTGACACAAAGTGAAGTCAAAGTCTATTAATCCACTCAACATGAGGATGAAAATGAACCATTTGTCAACTTCAAACACTAAAATCTTTCAATCTGTGTTGTCAAAGTTGATGAATTTTAGTGAGTCTGTTATTTAGTAAGTGTTGAATGAGATTCCACAGTCAACAATTAAAACAAAAGTTCTTGTTTCCTTCCTTACTCAGTGCACTAGAATTAATAGAATTAACATAATTAATTCATCATTCAAACACTTACTAAATAACTAACTATTCCAGTGTTAAATTTTTGAAGTGTTTGATGTGAAATTGTCAAGAAATTTACAAGTCAACTACCTTGTTCTATGTTTATTGCCCAAACTCCTTTTATCACTCCATAGTTTCTCCAATTCTTTCAACGATAACACTTGTAAAAGTACAGTTAATGAAGTAAAGAGCAAAACATCTCATAACCCTTAAACACAATAGTTAATAGCACAAATTTTTTAAGGAGCGTAAGTCTCATAAAAACTTTTGAGATTCTACCACTTAATGAACTAACATCTAAGTGGTTTTATCTGTGTTGGCCCCTACATGATCTGGCATTATACTTCACCAAAACCACTCCAAAACTACCACTTTGAGATGAGATATTACTAGACTTAGTAAAACTATTTTTTACTACTTTCAACCATTGCATCTTTCAGCTAACTACTATACAAAGACATCCTAAATTTTTTGTAAGCTTTGACTAAATGGATTGAAAAATATATGCATATAAAGAGTATTACTTTGTTTTTTTCTACTATACTCAGATAGGTTCAACACACTTTGACTCATGATACTAGCATATTTTTCCATTAGACATTGCTTAAACTCAATGGATCTATGTTCTACCTTGTATTAGGCCATTGCACCCCAAAAATCACGAGTCATGGAGGTGTTAATGATAAGAAAAAATGACCTAGAAGGACTACAGCTTTTATAAGTGGCTCTCTACTTTGGACAACAATTTTATTTTTTATATAGAGAAATAATTGTTGGATCTAAAATCCAAATCATGAATAGAATTATTATGACTTATTCTAAAATTTGAAAAAAAAAAAAAAAAAAAATCTTTAATTTCAATGCATTTTTATGTGAAAACAGTGCAGGTAGCCAAGACCTTTCTTTCACTACTACCCGCCTCAAACAAGTGCAATTGTTAACTCTGTAGCCAACACACATCCATGGCTTGACTGCATATTCGTCTTTCTCGTGCTGACTAAGAGGAAAGAACTCGCATGCCATTGATCAATTTCTTTGAAATTTTTTTGGAAAAGATATGGAGCAGTCTCAGAAGTTAACTGTAAGTTTTGTAAGTTTTGTGAATATTTAATCGTTATATATATTCATTTATCATGATCCATGATTATTTAATGGTTGGTTTTTACCAATTTCATTATTTAATATTTATTATTTTAGTATCCAATATTATACTTAATGAACATTTATTGCATGTTTGTTTGTTCAATATTTATTTATTTATTATTTATTTTATATCTATGTTTTTTTAATTTTCCAACATATCTTTCTTCTCTCACTTTCCTCTGAATTCCTATTTCTTATTTTTCCAATCTTATATTTGCAAATTCATTTCCTTCCATAATCACATTCTATTTTTAAATTTTTTCTACTTTTGGGAATTTTTTTTGGTTCCATATCCACATTATATTTTTTTCAATCTTTCTTTTGCAAATTGTTTTTTTTTCCCCATGCACTCGTAACTTTCTTTACTTTGATGCTCGAAATGTGCGCGTAATCATTTTCTATGTTTCATACACTAAATGTCCACATGTAAAAAATCCTAAGTTCCACTATTTACTAGAATCGACATTTAGTGTAGTCGTTGACATTTAGTGTATAGTTTTGTCACTACACTAATTGTCAAGTTGAGTAGTACACAAGACATCGCATTAAGTGTAGTCACACAAATAGTGAAATTACCCTACTACATTATTTGCGAACAAGTTCACAATTAGTGTTAGCTACGGCAAGCTTTTTCATACACTAGCAGTGATTTTAATCACTGCGGCAAGCTTCTTCATACACAAATTGTGCACAAGTAAAAAAAACACCCATTTTTACTGCCATTCACATATAGTGTAATGTTTCACATTTAGTGTAAGGGTTCGTATTTAGTCTAGACGACACTAAATGCGATGTCTAGTGTAGTGTACGGGTTTGTATTTAGTGTCCACTACACTAAATGCCATCTTTAGTGTAACGATCACATTTAGAGTATGTCACGTTGATTGGTTTATAGATGCTTTTACTTTTTACTTTTGGTGAATATTTTTACCGACAGTCACGGTTTACAATCATCGGCCTCTTTGGGTAGCATAGATAGTTGTGCTCTTAGTAAAAATACTCATTAAAGGTAAAACGTTATAGCATTTATAAATCAATTAGTGCGACATACACTATTGTGATCTTTAGTGTATTATGAGAAGACACCCTGAAATTTTCATGAACTTTGACCGTACGGATTGAAAGATATATGCATTTGAAGAGTGCCACATTGTTTTTTTCTACTGTGCCCAGACAGGTTCAACATACTTTGACAAAAGATAATGGAATTTTTTTCAATTACACATCGTAGAAGCTCAACGGATCTTTGTTTTACCTTGAGTTAGGTCTTTGCACACCAAAAATCACAAGTAATGGAGTTGGTCTCAATAAGAAAAATGGGCCCGCAATGACTAGGGGCATAGGAAGTGGCACTTTACTTAGGAAACCAATTTTATTTTTTAAATAAAAAATTAATTTTTGGATCTAGAGTCCAAACGGTGAATAGAATCATTATGGCTTATTCTAACAATAGAAAAAATGTTTTGACAAGAAAAGTAAAATCCTTAATTTCTATGCATTTTAAAGTGAAAACAATGAAGGTTGCCAAGAACTTTCCCTCACTACTACCCGCCTCAAAAAGTGCAATTATCAACTCTACAGAAGCACTATTCATCTCTATAGTACCCTGCCCAATTGCCAAACGAGTCAAGCTTTTTATGTTTGAAGCACCATAACTTTTTTCATGTAAGTCCAAAAAAAAAAGGAAAAAATTTCCCACAAAGATAACCAATATTTATATTCGCAGTAAAAATTTCATGAAGTCATCTTCAAAAATGGATTTTTAGGAACTTGTCCAAAATCGATTCGTCCCACGAGGGGACAAATTGGATACCATGCCACATACCATAATGTATTTCACACACATGCACATTGATTTTGGTCTTAAATTTTGATTGAACTATGTGTTTGAGACATTCTTCATTGTTTTGTGATTGTCGATCTGTCTCTTCACATACGAAACTACCGTTTTGATTTGTATAAAGTAGGAACATTTTTGTATACAATCAAGTAGAAAAAAGAAAAAAAATCACCAATAATTGTGTATAAATATTTTCCTCGCATATGATATGTCAATGTGAAGCTATCAATCTAGTGCACATGTGAACCGCTCTAATTCAAAGTAAAAAAAATCCTTGCAAGAATCTATTGATGGTTAAAGTAGTGCACCCTCCAAATTCCACAGTTTTCACTACCAATATACGGTAACTTTAAACACTATAATCTATTCCATCAACCGTTCGATGTTGTGCAAAATTTCCCCAAAGTTCAGGCCATGGGTTAAGTTCAATTTTGTAAGGTTAGATATCAATATTAGGCATTGTATTTCCATCAAATCCGGTGCAAAGAAAAAAATCAGCAGAAATCTTGGTTTTTCCAGAAACATCCCTGGGCGGTAAAGGATTAAAGGCTGACAACAAACTTTAAACACTATATAACCCCAAACTCTGTTTATAACCCTCAAACATGAAGCGTCTCTGGCATCGTCAGCAGCTGAACGACTTGCAGAATGGCGAAACGGTTGCCATCGGAATGGTTCGCGGTACGTGCCAAGAATGTGAGTTCAGGTGAGTTCGGAGGCCCACATTCAAGTGATGTAGGAGTGCAAGCCGGGCATGAGAGAGTACCAGCTGGAGGCCATATTTCTGCACCATGTGTACCGTTACGGAGGGTGCCGCCACTGCTCCTACACTTGCATTTGTGCCACCGGCGCCAACAGCTCTGTCCTGCATTATGGACATGCGTCCGCGCCCAACGACCGGCTCTTGCAAGACGGCGACATGGCGCCGAGTACCACTTCTACGGCTCCGACATCACCTGCTCCTTCCCCGTCAACGGAACCTTCACCATCAACCAGAAAATTGTGTACGGTGCAGTCCCCAAGGCGTGGAAAGCTGTCATCCCTGCTATCAGGTACCTTCCATGCCTTTCTGGTGGGATCTATCTTTCTTTACCGAAGCTATGGAATACTGCTCTGTTCGGATGTGGTTCTAGAATGAATCGTTTTTCAATCTGGCATGCGTTAGAGTACTTTCTCAAGTCAATAAGATCCCCCCTCTCTTGATCACTCTTTCCTCATTCTAACTAGTTATTAGATCAATAGAATAGCTTAGTGGTCTTATCTCTCAATTCAGCCATCGTACCCTAACGAACATCACCCGTCTAGTTCCTCTCCTTCGAGCTGATTTAAGATCAATTGAGTGCTATTTAGAGCTGATTTCAATTAAGCAAAAAAGAGTAGCATCTTATTCAAACTTTGGATGACTGGTACAAGTAATGTGAGAAACTTTCACTTTCTAGTGTGATATCCATGTCAACTTATCTAGAAGAAACTCAACCACTTTGCTTGTGATGAGTCGAATTGACCATTGCTGCTGCAACATTGCACAGGCCAGGGATTGAGCTGGGTGGATCTGCACAAACTGGCGGAGACGCGCATCCTGGAGACGCAGAAGGAGAGCGGCATCGTGCAAGGGGAGATGGAAGCAATGCAGGAGAGCAGACTGGGAGCGGTGTTCATGCCGCACGGACTGGGCCACTTCCCGGGGCTGGACACGCACGACACAGGCGGCCACCCGGCCCGGAACGGAGCGGATCGCGGCCCCGGGCTTGAAATCCCTGCGCACAGTGCGCATTCTGGAAGAGGGCATGGTGATCACCGTGGAACCTGGATGCTATTTCATTGAAGCGCGGCTGGTGCCCGCCCTGCAGGATCCGGTGACGTCCAAGTTCCTCGTGGAATCTGCCCTGCAACCCTGTCGCCACTGTGGCGGTGTGAGGCTGGAAGATGACGTCCTGGTCACCGCGGATGGGTGCGAGAATTTCACCATTTGTCCGCGTGAGATGGCGGATGTGGACCATGTCATGAAGGGAGGAACATGGCCCAAGTAACCGACAAGACAACACAGCTAATTATGCTTTTCACTTCCTAGCTCATAGCATTTTTTATGTTACATATCTTGCGGTTGTGAGTGTAGGATTCGGTATGTATAGCGCATGATGGTTTCAGGTTTAGTGAGGGTGTAAATATTTCAATTCTTCGGATGATGGAGTTTAGGATGCTCTTGTGCAGTGATATCTGTACCTTCATGTACCTTCAGGGACGTGGAATTTATAAGGTAAAAGGTAATTTATTCAGGGACCTGAAACCTACCCGCTCTTTTGGCGCATGAACTGATCCATATCCCAAGCAAGCAGAAGCTGTCCTTTGTAGTTGGGTTTAACCCCTAAGGTAACGTGACAGTTTTACACCAAAAACACTTCAAAATTAATGGATTCTAGTGCAATGAATAAAGAGAGTAACAAAAACTTTGATTTTTAGTTCTGACTATAGAATCTCAATAAAGGCTTATTAAGTAATACACATACAAAATTTCATAAACTTTGACCGCACGGATTGAAAGATTATAGTGTTTGAAGTCAAGCAAATGGTTCATATTCTTCCTTGCGTTTAGTGGATCAGCAGACTTTGACTTCAGTTGGTGTCAAAAAAATTCACTATACAAGGTCTAAATATATTACCATCTTGTTAAGCATGATGTTAGCTCCTTACACACCAATTTTTAGAGGTAGAGACGGCGTGTAGCATATTCAAAACAAGTGTGCAAAGAGTGGAGGCTCAAAATTTGTTATTTCACACTTTAATTTTTTTTGAACTTAATATGTTTTCGATTGATAATCCGAATGGTTAATAAGAAGGTTTACATTACATATTGTTGTGGAAAAAATAAACGTGAAAAATATGAAGATCTTTAGGTTTTATGTGGAATAGAAGAAGTTTTTTTGGTACCTTGCCCAACAATGAGTGACAATGTGTGAAAATGTTTGACTTGGGTTGGTATGCTATTTTTCACTAAAGACAAGAACTTTTTTTTGACAACATGAAGGGAAATAATATTACTTGCGAGTACTGAAAATCTCACTTTCAATAGAGTGTCCTATCAAAAGTTTTTGGAGGTGCCCGATGTGCCCGCCCTCCGAATTTAAAATTCAAAACCCTATAACTTTTTCATCGAATGTCCAATTTAGGTAAAAATTGTTTTCCCACTAAGCTCTTGGTAATGTCTTTCTATAGTACAAATTTCAAAGAAGAATGTTGGAAATTGACACCATAGGAACCTGACCGAACTTTCAAAAAGCCCATTTTTGACACTTCGTACCTTAGGGGTAAACAATTGTATCCGCATGATTATTGTTCCATTTTTATCCCTTGTCTTTCAGTACAGCGGTACCCAACAACAAGACTTTCCAACAATAAACATTTCCATGCTGGTAAGTACTTCTGGTTGCATGCTCCAATGAGATCGCTGGGCACTGACAGCAAGGTCTCGCTGACAATGTGAGTGGGAATAGGGGAAATCCACCTTTCCTCTTCACTGGTACAAAAATAAATTCAATTCCGACCCTCCTTGCATTTCTGAAGCCTGACGTTAGGGTGTAGTGAGACTTCTTGGACAGTCTCACTACACTAAAGATGATATTTAGTGTAACCACACTACACTAAAATTTATGTTTAGTGTAGTGGTATGAATAGAGTACTTATCCTAGTACACTAATTGTAAAGAAGTTGACAATTGGTGTTAGCTACCAATGTCATTAATGTAACCTTTACTCAAACCCCAATCAATCCGCCAATCATTCCAGCCCATGCTTCTCTTCATTTGCAACTTCCAAATGGTCATAACTCATTCTAAACTTGTCCAAATTGGGAAAATGAGGTATTTTTTTAGCATCTACATTTTCTGTAGATGCCAAAAAACACCTCATATGTCCAATTCGGGTTTATAATGAATGAGTTGTGGCCAATTGAAAGCTGTTGATAAGATATTGTGACAGCCCTCGACTACTGGACCTTTTTTTATACTTCTACTATTGATACACTAAATGTGCACAAGTGAAAAAAATTATGTTGAAATCTTTACTAAAATTGACAAATAGTGTAGTAGTTGGCATTTAGTGTAGGGTTTTGTCACTACACTAAATGCCTCGTTCGCAATTGGTGTATGGGTTTGCATTTAGTGTATATTACACTAACCATAAATTTTAGTGTAATGTTTTTGGAAATGTAATAACTTTTTACTTTTGAAGAAGATTTTTACCGAGGGCACAACTATCAACACTATTTAAAGAGAGTTATCATTGTTAACATAGTTGGTAAAAATATTCGTCAAAAGTAAAAACTTATAGCACTTTTAAATAAATTAATGTGGTTACCACTAAATATCATCTTCAGTGTACACCTTAAATCATCAGCATCTGCATACAGAAAGCATTGTAACAGAACTTGATTCAGTGCAAGACCTTAGCAGTGTTGATAAGGCTCAAGGTCTTGCTAGTCTTGATGCTAAGCAGAAAAGGTGAGGATACAACCACAAGACCTAAGTAGGATGTCTAATTAGAGTCATCAGATGGCCAGGCTGCTTTGTCAACGTCTTGAATCTAACAATGCGACGTATGAGCATGTGAGAAGACGAGTGCCTACAAAAGCTACGGAAAACAATACAATGGGGGCCCACTGGTAAACTAATACCAACAAGTACCTCCTCTCATGAGCCTATCCACACATGTCACGTGAAGCCACATAAAATATATCAGAAGATCGAACAGTACAAAACTTAAGTAGGTCCAAGGGCAGAAGACGTAGACTTCGATTTAAATAAGATTTCGTAGAACAATTCTTCTTGGTAAGTACTAATTTGATCACTTGCAGTACAAAGATGCCGTCCAAGGCTTTGGATCAATCAGGGTGCAGGGACTTGTCATGGACATACTTTAGAAGACACGTTAGAAAGTCTTAGAAGATTCTAGAAGTATCTAGAAGAATCTAGGAAAACCTTAGAAGATTCTAGGAGACTCTAGGAAGTTGTTAGAGAAGCTTCGTAGTTCTTAAGAAGTTACAGGAGAAGCTTCTTATAGGAAGTTGTTAGAGAAGCTTCTTATAGGAACTTGTTAGAGAAGCTTCGTAGTTTTTAGGAAGTTACTGGGGAAGCTTCTTAGCTTGTGTGGAAGTCGCTCGAGAAGCTTCCATAAGGGCCTTACGCCAATAGTATAAATAGGAGTCGAGGCTGAAGGTGTCTTCAGTCTCGACAACTCACTCTTGTGATCTAGCCAAGGCCTTCTTGTACCTTGTTCTTGTTCTAGCTCTTGTTCTAATATCAAGTTAGCTCTCTCTCTTGCCTACAATCCTTGTTCTGAGTTTGGTCCCTGACAGTTTGTCGAGACTAACTTCATTCTCAATATCAGAGTTAGACTCTTCTTGGAGAGTGTGGATCACCCCTCTTCTTGCAAGGTGCACTAACGTATTAGAAGTTGCGGATTACCCTCTTCTAAACTGATATTTCTTTCTTCACAATATTGGAGCTTTATTTTTTGTGAGAGAGTGGATCACCCCTCTCCTTAAAAGTATTAAAGCGTTTTAGAGGTTGCGGATTACCCTCGTCTAGACCAATATTGTGTTTCTTTAGATTCATTTTTTTTCTTCAGAATGACTGGAGGTCAAGATACCAGTATGACTGAAACTTCTGAGTCCAAGTTAAACGCAATCATAAATGCTCTTGCGGCTTTATCAACTAGAACTGCGGAGATTGAAAGAGTTATTGCAAAAATTTATAACGATGGTGCATCTGGGACATCTCAAGTTAGAGTTCACCAATTTCATATTTCTACGCCGGAAGAAGCGAGTTCGCGTATGGTTCGACAAGGCCCATTTGTTCAACAACAAAGGAGCCTCGAATCAGCCTTCCAGATAAGTTTGATGGTACACGCTCTAAGTTTCGAGGATTCATCAATCAAATTCGATTAATAACAGTTTTGCAACCTGACGCTATCCAACGGAAGAATCGCGTGTTGGATTGGTTGGAACCTTACTTACAGGGCAAACTTTATCATGGTTTGCTCCATTGTTCGAGAAAGGCTCATCAATTTTGAACAACTTTGAAACCTTTTTAGAGGCATTTGCGGAAGCATTTGGAGAACATGACAAAGCACGATGGGCTACAACAAAGATTCGATCACTCCGACAAGGAGCACGTTCGACATCAATCTAAGCATCAGATTTCAGGCAATTAGCGTGCGACATCAACTGGGACGAAGAAGCCTTGATTAGTCAGTTCTATTGGGGTGTACAAGACGATGTGAAGGATTTACTATTGACTCTTCCTGACCCACGAACATTGAATAAAGCGATTAGTCAAGCCGTGAAGTGCGATAATAGATTGTTTCAACGGCGCCAAGATCAACGCTCCTGGACTTCATCAAGACAAGATACGACCCGTCATGCTCCAACCATGTCGGCAAGCAGTCTGAATTCACATTCAAATGTAGAAGACATGCAAATTGATGCGGTACGATTTAAACCCCTTACTCCAGAAGAAAAGAAACGTTGTATAGAGAAAGGATTATGTTTGCATTGCGGTGACGAAGGTCACAAGGCTGGAAATTGTCCGAAGAAACAGTATCGACGCATCATCAAGACCAGAGGCGCAATCATTCAGAAAAACGAAGATGCCCAGCCACAATAGGAACCGTGTGGCTGGACAATTCGGTTACACAACAACAATAAGGTTCCTATCTTTCCGCTCAACCTGCCCGTTGCTTTACAATCCCCTTGTCTTTAGGCCCTGAAAACCTCAAAACCTTAGCTTTATTAGATTCATGAGCCTCAGCTCGTTTTTTAGATGAAGACTTAGCCAAAGATCATAATATTCCTCTTATACAGAAATCCAAACCTGTTCATGTAGAAGTAATAGATGGACGACCTTTGTCCTCTGGAAGTGTCACTCATGAATCAATACCTATAGAAGTAACATTTGTTGGCCATAATAGCCGTATTATTTTCAATATCATTAGAACCCCGTCAAATCCTGTCATTCTTGACCTTTCATGGTTAGAAAAGCATAACCCATTTATAGATTGGAAGTTCCGGAAGATGATATTCTCTACAGAACGTTCCAAGAAAAAACCTGTTAAAAATCGCCAATCAAGAAGCCCTTATTTATTGGAGCAAGAGCATTCGTAAGATCGTCGAAGGAGGGTATTCCATTTGTTATCTATGCGACTCCAATTTGCGAAAAAAAGACTCTTGCAACAAGTATACCAGAGCAGTACAAGGATTTTGAAAATGTGTTTTAGAAGAAGAACGCTGACATGCTACCGGAGCACCGACCATATGATTGTGCCACAGACTTACAAGAAGGTGCGCAACCACCTTTTGGCCCAATTTATAATCTATCGCAAACAGAGTTGACGGAGTTACGTCAATACATTGACGAAAATCTAGCCAAGAATTTCATTCGGCACTCAAAGTCACCGGCGGGGGCACCCATCTTATTTGTAAACAAGAAAAATGGTTCTCTACGGATGTACGTAGACTATCGAGGTCTCAACAAAGGAACAAAGAAGAATCGTTATCCGCTACCTTTGATCTCCAGTTTTCTTGAACAACTTGGGAGCGCCAAGATCTTGATCTCAGGGGAGCTTACAACCTTGTGCGAATCAAGAAAGGAGACGAATGGAAGATAGCCTTTCGTACCAGGTATGGCCATTTGAATATAATGTCATGCCTTTTGGTCTTAGCAATGCTCCGGCAGTTTTTAAACACATGATGTATGACATTTTTCGAGAACACCTAGACGATTTTGTTGTCATTTATTTAGACGATATTTTGATATTTTCTAAGAACCAAGACGAGCACAAGAAACACGTTTGTTTGGTCCTCGAAAAATTACGAAAGCGTGGACTCTATGCCAAACTTGAGAAGTGTATGTTTCACCAATCTGAGACGGAATTTCTAGAATACATTTCAACTACGGAGGGCTTGAAGATGGATCCCAAGAAGGTGGAAGCAATCATGTGCTGGGAAGTTCCAAAGACGGTTAGAGACATACTATATTTTCTTAGATTTGCTAATTTTTATCGAGTCTTTATCAAGAATTGTTCCCAAATAGCTGCTTCGCTGTCGTGGAGAGAGAATTTGCCTTGGGAAAACGTTGGGTTCTTGGCTGCTACCCGTTTCAGTCAAAAGAAAAGGAAAATGTCACAAATATGAATTCCATTAATCTACAATGATGACCAAAGTCTTGATCTACATAGAAAGTCGAGTTTTTGGTTCATCTTGACAAACCCTTGCAAGTAGTCAAACATGAAGTTGTATAAACATGGGCAGCTGAACCCCTTCCCACTAAATCGAGTCTTTTACTTCTAAACTAACTATATAAACACATGCAATAGCTTTTTGAAAAGCTAATACAGTAAGGTTTCTATATCCAAAGTTTCAACACAAAAAGATCTTTAAAACTATTTCTATGAAGAATCAAAGTTACTGCTCTAAATTAATGAAGGCAGCCGACTCCTTCCCATTCAAACTAGCATAACTCTTGCACTATAGCTTGGAAATAAATATGTAATAGCTTTTTGAAAAGCTAAGAACAAGATGAACAAGTGACAAAAATTTCAACTCTACTGGGTCTAATTATAATGAACTATGGTTATTCAAAGTCTCTGCTTTAAACTTGTGGAATGAAAACCGCTCCTCCGAGAACACCCCTTCAATAGTTCAAGTGCCATGGCTCCATAACAACTCGGATTTGAGCTTGTGATAGCTCATTAGAAAGCTAATACAATCACCACTATGTGTACAAAGATTCATTATCTCACTCTTTGTATACAAGTTTCTACATGGAATCAAAGTTACTGCTCTCGAAAATTCATGGCAGTAGTACCCTCTTTTATTCAAATTCACACCACAGCTTCTACATAACTCCGATCGGAGCGTGTGATAGCTTGTTAGAAAGCTATTAACAAGTTCTACATCACTCTAAAAATTGACATCAAAACTCACAAAACTGTACATGTCACACTCGAAAACCCGAGCGTCTTTTTATACTAAATGGAGGAGGCTTTGGCCGAGGGAGGAGGGAAGAAAAGTCAAGGGCCTAAATCAACCCATGCTTCTCTAGCCTTCCTTTTGACTCACCCTTGGACACCAAAGTCTATTTACCTCCAAATCTTATCCAAATCTTCCCACATAAGCCTAGCTTGACTTTTATTTCCTAACCTATAACTCTACTACAAGTTGGCACTATATTTCTCCCCCTAAACTAACCCCCAAACTAAACATTTCTTATTTCTACTACAAACTATAATACCATAACACTCTGTTTAAGTTTTTTGATCTCAGAAGAGTTAGAGAATAGCTTAAATATCATTAGAGCCCACGTACTGCCATCGATCGCGGCTTAGTTCGGCTGGCTAAGCTTTTCGTTGCACCTCGCCGATCCGGGTTCGATTCCTTGGCTTGTCAGAGCCGCTGGCGCTCGCGCGGTCAGGGGACTGCCGGAATCAGCAGCAAATCCAGCTGGTGGACGCTCCTAAGCCTTGAGCTAATGACAAGATGCAGTAAAGATCCTCTAAGATAAGCTTCTGGCCTGGTAGGGTAATTGAGGAAAAAACCATTTATTCTCCACAATTACCTTAACCAGCTAAATTCCCCATTTTTCTTCTCAATTTTATTTTTTTATATCATGAACTGTATTGCATCACGACATCCACCCCCTCTAAACCTACACATCCTCCGTGATGTGCCAAGTTAGTCCGTTTCGGATGTATCTTCCATGCCTTCGTCCTCTTCCTCAATATATGAATCATTGTCTTCTTGTTGGCTAAGGCTTGAATCATCTCTTGATATGTCCTCAAAGCAATATCTGCCATCTCTTTTTGAATGTTTTGATTCCCTTACCAGCCATTGGAATTCTCAATAGCGTTTCATCTAACTCACGAAGTGTGTAAGTAGCATTATAATGTACTTCCACCACTACATATGGTCTAAACTATCTACGTGCAAATTTTCTGAGAGTACTATGTTGATGCTCCAAAGTGCTATCAAACACTAATACCCAATTCCTAACTCCAATCCGGTTTGTTTTCAACCGATGAGTTCTATCAAATTTGGCTTTGTTCTTCAACCGCGCTATCTTCATCCTTTCGAAGGCCACGTTGTAGTCTTCAGGCAATCTTTCCAATTTGCTTTATGCGGAGTTCTAATTCTTTCTGTGCTAACTCCATCTTCCCAATCCAAAAACATCCAAGTAGGCAATGAGTCTTCTACAGGCAATATTGGTTTTTGTCCCTTCATAAGCTCAATTGGCATGTAGCCAGTGACAGTACTATGTGTAGTCCTGTCTGCCCACAATGCAAATGGTAGAAGTCTAGGCCAATGCTTTGGTTTTCTTTTACTGGCTTTGACAAGTGCGTTGATGATTGGAGGATGTCCTCGTTCACTCTTGCAATTAGTCTCAGGGTTATAAGCAGTAGTCAGTCTCAGCTTCACATCATACCTTTGGAAGAAACTTCTAGCTTCAGCTGCATTTAATTCTCCACGATCTGCTCTCATTCTGCCAACACTACCATATCTGCTGAAAATGTCTTCTAGGATGACCCTACAAATTCCTTCGGTAGACTTAGTTCTCAAGGCTCTACCTTCCACAAAGTTTGAGAGTTCTTCCTTTGCCAAAACAAGGTACTTCATACTCCGCAAACCTGATGGCATCGCGACTAAGTCAATTACCCATTGAAAATGTATGGCAAGTGGGTAGGTTGGATGCAACTCATCTCTGTATCTAATTTTTGATTGGAGTTGACAATCAATGCATGAAGCTATAAATTCTTTCACATCCTTGTACAAATCCTTCCACCAATACCGTTCTTTGATTTTGTTGTATGTGGCTCAAATCCCTCTGTGTCTTGCCCAAAGTGTGTCATGAAATTCTTTGAGGACCAGATTTTTGGTATCAGTATCACCAACCACTCTTAACGGCACTCCATTTTTCTTCTTTTGCCTCTTCCATAACAGTCCATCTCTCAAAAGATAACCATAAGATTGGTGTCTAATATCTTTAAATGTCTTGTCTGACCAGTCTCTATGTTTCTTCAAAGTGCTGAGATATAAGCCAATATCCTTCAACCTTCCTTCAAATAGATATACCTTGAAAGGTAAATCACCATCACTTGAGTCCAACCCATCAAGTATCATAACATAACCATAATCCCTTTCCTCATAGTCCTCTCCAATTTCTTGTGCCACCATCTCTTCCTCGCACATAAATCAGGCTCTTGATAATATATCTGCCACTGAATTCATCTTGCCAGTAATATGTGTTGACACAGGATTCAGTGATCTGATATATGCTATCCATCTCAGCATCGCAATATCTAGAGTAGAGCAATTAGCCACTATTCCGAGTAATGGTAAACAATCAGTCTCAAGCACAACATCAGCATCAATTAAATAGTTTCTTTCTGCCTTCAATGCTGTAAGTGCCCCTAAAAGTTCTCTCTTCACTTGTGGATACGCTCTTTGACGTTCTGTGAGAATTCTTGCTCCAAATCTTATGGCATACCTTCGTCCTTCTACATCATCTTGAACAACAGCCCAACCTGTAGCAATTGGACTGGTATCAACTGATATAATGACTGGTCTACCACAGTTGTAATCCACTTGCTTCAAAACTGGTGGAGACATCAAAGTTTCCTTCAAGCCTTCCATGGCTAACTCTTGTTTTTGCCCCCACTTGAATTTAATCTCTTTCCTCAAAAGCTTCTACAACGGATCAACAAGATGAGCAAAATGTGGAACCCATATTTGGTAGAAGACACAAGCCCCTAAAAACCTCCTTACTTCAGTGATGCTACCACATGGCTTCATCCTAGAGATAGCTTCTACTTTCTCAGGGTTAGGTTTTCTGCCGTAAACTCCACACAAATGACCAACCACAATAATCTCATCAACACCAAACTTGGACTTCTCTATGAATATTGTCAAGTCCACCTCTCCAAGTCTGTTTAAGATCATTTCCACATCTCTTATGTGGTTTTTGACAAATACTCTGCAACCATCGTCATCCGTAGTCAAGTCCTTGATTTCTTCTTTGTAGCCTTTAATGGGAATATCATCTACAAAGGGTATAGTTTTCTCAGGCACAAAATCCCTGAGGATCTGGTTCATCGCGTTTTGCATATGCGCCACCGAATTAGTGGCTCCTTGGGGCAATGTGCACATTCTAACAAGTCCTAATGAAGTCTTTATGGTAGTCAGATCTCTGCTTTCGTTCGCAAATTGGAACTGATCATAACCAGAATATAAGTTTCCAATGGAATAGATAGTATGTCCCACAAATGCTTCAGCAACCTCATCTACAATTGGCCCTGACCCTTTGTTTCTAATAGTAACCTTATTGGCTAGCTGCATATCTTGTATAAATCTAAGCGCACCAGACTTCTTTGGCACTGTAAACCAACGGTTGGAGTATGGAGCCATTGAAGGCTCAAGTATATCCATCTACATCTTCTCTTTCAATAAATTCACCAACTTAGGAAGTAATGCTCTTGGCACTGGTATAGGCTTTAAGTCCCACGGCACATGAGGAACTGTAAAAATCACCATTGGTACAACCACACTAGGATGAACACATCCAATTTCTTCTGGTGAAGAAGAAAATGACTTTCCATGTTTAGAGAGCATATCTTGGAACATTTTTCTCTCTTGTGCATGTAAGAAATCACCCCCTCCAATCTTTAGTCCAGCCAATGACTCCTCAATAAACTTGTGCCCAATTTTTCTTGTTTCTCTTAGCCCTGACTCCTTTTCAGCTTGCTTGATATATTCCTCAGTGTCTGGTGGCAATTGAGTTGCCACCGGCTTCACTTTCTTCGCTACAATCTTGTATTTGGTATTAACCCTAGCCTCGAGATGAGAAACATAACTTCCGGTAGATTCCATGGTTGTTGTTGTTTCGAGTACCTCGTCATAAAGTCCCCTTGAATGAATCTCGATTATAACATCTCTTGGTCCCGAGCTTTGAGCTAATACTCCTTCCAAAGCTCTTACTATATCGTCTGAAAAACCTTCCTCTTCTATAATTCCTGTAATACACTCATCACTCAATACCACACCCACTCTTTTTAACTTTTCTTCAGTCTTTCTAATCCATCTCTTATATACACGGTCCAACTCTGTAATTTTTGTAAAGTTGACCAAACCATCCTTTGCTAAACTTAAAAGTCCACAACCACCATTTTTTACATTGGGAAATGTAATATTCAATGATCTGTTAGCACCTGTGGATCCCCAGTCTCCATGCGTGCAATCTAGAAATCCTGAAAGTCTTCGTTGCCACGGTCATAACCCATAAGTTCATCTCTAAGTTGATCCCTATGTCTCTCATTGTTTGATTTCACAGTGAGAAACTGTACAGCTTGCATCCCATCCAAACTACGAATTCTCGCATAGTGTGAGCCATCATCCAAAACCTTGGTCTCCATCCTCGTTGCTGTAATATATGGCTGACCAAGGATAATAGGATAAGATCCATAGTTTTGAACAAAGTAGTTTTGTTTCACCTCAACATTTTCAATCTTGGTCTTGACCGTTGGACATGCTTCATACAACTTGCCTTTCTCATTGTTTGTTGCCTGCATCAACCATCCATGGTTAATATCAATAGGCCATTTTCCTTTCTCATATAACTTCCTAGATATGATATTAATTTCTGAACCATGGTTGACAAGGGCTAAAAAAGTCTCATCCAAGTCTCCAAGTTTAACACGTGTCTCTGTAGTGGCTCTTGCCCAAAATGGATGAGTAAAGGCTGTCATTGCTTCACTCCCACGCATCACTTGAGACTTGTTGTGCAAGCAAAAAGAAACATTGGCTTCTATAAAAGCCTCTTCTCCACTGACTTGTAGTGTCTCATCCACCACAAGTCCTCCATCCTTCTCTCCCGCCACCTTCTCTTCTTGGTTCTTGTTTGCTTCATTTATACTCTTGATTTCACAACTGCAAGCAAACATCTTCAAAATCTCATCCTCCATTTCTCCATCCAATAGTTCTTCAATCTCTTCATCATCTTCATCACTCTTTGCCTTCTGGTCTTGGCTTTTTGTACCCACACGGTCATACATCAAAGCAAATACTTGGTCAATTTCTTCTTCTTCATCTACTGTCATATGAGTGTCCAATGCTCTGGTCATCACTGTTTCGACAGTAATCTGTCTCTTCCTCTTGATGACATCAATGATGAGCTCATGAAAGTCTTTTTTGGCTATGCCAAGGGCTTCCCTCAGAGTAAACTCAATCTTGGCATCCAAAATCCTCTCTTCTAGAATACCTTTCATATCGATAGAGGTCTCAATATCAGATTGAAGTTTGTAAGCCGGTGCTTTGCCCTTCCCCTTTATTCCATCTTCTTTCCCTTTCTTCTCACCACTCATTCTTTCCTCCCACTTCTCCTTCAGAAGCGGTGCATCTCCTGGATGAGAGGTAGAAGGTCGCCTTTCTTGCCTCTGACGTGTTTGACCTGCTGGCCCTTGATTCTGAATATTTTCCTTCCCAACAGGTGTCTTCTTCTTGCTAGCAGGTTCTTCAGTCTTTTTTTCTGTATTTCTACCTCTCTACACTTCAACAATCGCATCCTGAGGCTCTTTCTGTCCATTCTCACTTCCCAAATAGGCTTTGATGGTAATAGAGTCCACAGGATCATCCCAACCCGTTAGACTTCTCATAATTTGAGCCCCCCTGAGTATAACTTCTCGATTGGGGTTTGATAATGCTTCCACCCCATTCTATACTGCTTGAATATTGTAAGTTTCAGCATCTCTGAGATGAATAGAGCTAGTCCTACCTAGCTTATCATCCACCAATTTCTTCATCCCTCCTTTACCAAAGTTCGTGGCCAGTGGATCACCTGATGTAGCATCTCTGATCATCCCTTCTCTGAAAATGATGATACCCGCCTTCAAGTCATCTGCAAAAAACTTACAGTCTCCATGTTTGTCACTCGAGTCATCACAACAGACACTATAAGAAACCCGTGTTTTTTGTCACGTCCTGAATCATGTCCCATGACACATGTAGACATCCGAATTTACATCCCTCTGACGTACCAACGCGTGTGACACGCTATAACGCGTGGGGACATCACCAAAAACGCGAGGACATCCCTGCGACAGGGACGATTTTCGGAGATTTTGGGAGGCTGGAAATGGTGCCAACTGGGCGCCACGTAGACGACACCTAAGCGGCAGGATGACGAGCAGTGCCACATGGCCGGGAATTTCATCCGATCCAATGGTGACGTGGAATCTGACGTGGCGTCTGACCTGGACCCGGGAAAGAGTGACGTGGCAGGCCACGTCAGCAGATATTTGCGTGGTTTTTTTTCAGATTCGTGTTTGCGGGGACATCATTGGTAACATGGCTGTGTTTTTTAAGACGTCCCGGGTTGACGTGGAGATGTCATGTTCGACGTCTACGCCAACGCTACCTGGATTTTGATGCTAATTTCGTTGAACATCGCCATGCCCTACAGGACGTGGCGATGGGCATGATCGCGTCCTCCAATACGTTGCCGACATATGGTCGTCGGCAATGAGGGTGTCATCGCAAATGTCTCAAAGAACTTATGCATGTCTGACGTGACATCCCCTGATGCATGGTATTGCTGACGTTGTGTATGTGATGGTGTTTTGGAGGGACATCGAGAGATGTTGTACAAGACATGAATATGTTGTATAAGACATGAGTATGTTGTACAAGACATGAGTACAAGACATGAATACCTCATCATACATGTAACATGTACATTCATCCAAATTCATGCTTACTGGCCTACTTGCAAATGTGGTAATATGATATACAGGCAATTTAAAATATGAATGCCTTCTACTTTATAGTCATTACATAGACGAATACAGCCTACACTGTACTCAAAATTGAACATCGCTAAAGTGTCACAACATCGTAGCCTAAAACATTGCCGTGTTTGTGAACATGTCCATGAATGTCTCCATAGACGCGGGGATGTTTTAAAAGACGTCCCCGCGTTTCCTAAGTGCTGCGGCATACGTCTTCTACAACATGGTCACGTCTATATGTCGCTCACAGCACATTGCATGTCCAACACTGCACCTCTAACCTCTACACTCTAAACTCTAACCTCTACACTCTAAACTCTAACCTCTACACTCAAAACTCTAACCTCTACACTCTAAACTCTAACATTCTAACTTGTAAACTCAGTCTACACTCTAAAACTCCAACCTCTACATTCTAAACTCTAACTACTTGGAGAAATGAAGGCCAAAGTGAGCTTTGTGCAACCTCAAATTCTACTTAAAGGTCTCATGACCTAACTATGGCTGCAGCAGCTAACCCTAGCCGCCTCATGACCTAACTATGGCTGCAGCAGCTAACCCTCGCTGCCTCTATTCATCCAATGAACTTGACGAAATTCATCCTACTTGATGGTTGTCTTTTGCAAGACACGATGATGTTTTCCAGGACATGTCAATGTTTTGCCAAACACTACTGATGTTTTCAGAGACGTCTCTGTGGGATGTCCTCAAAGATATGTAGACGTTACTCGAGACATCTTCAATTGGATGTCTCAAGTGACGTGGACCTATACACAGAATGACGTGTCACCTTATCCGACATGGAATTGTGTTTACCATGTAGATAAAGTGTTGTAAACTACAAAATATATAATATGTCCACATGGGTAAGCCACCAAGGACTTTACAAAAATCACACTAAATTCCTTATAATTCTGGTTTTGGTAGAAAAGTGGTATTTTAATATTATATTAATTAATAAATATTATTTAATATTTAAATATATAGTACTGAATTTAATATGTCCGCTTTAATTACAGAATAATCAGTTTTTATAAAATATTATTATAGTATTAAATAATATTTTGTATTTTTAATATTTAAAATTTTATTTTATTTTGGAAACCATTTTGATACGAAGTGGACAAATCAAAAATTTCAGAGGATCAAAGTTAATAAATATAATCAGAATATTCTTCAATTTTATATACTTAATTTTTTTTATTTAAAAAATAAATAAATCTTTTTTTATAAGGCTCGTGCTCTTTTTTTTCTCCTCTTGCATACCGCTGCCCGTTTCGTTGTTTTATTTAACGTTGGGCTCCTTTCTACCTAGCACAGCAGTAACTTCGACATTCTTACCCCAGGTGAAACGCTTGTCCGCTGCCAGCGTGGCAGTTTTGCGTCACCCAAGATGTCCTCGATGACGTCCTCGGAGACGGGCGCGTTGTTGGAAACATCGTCGCGTCTCCTATTTCGCACGCGCGTTTCGGGACCCTCCCACCTCCACTGTTCATTATTGACGCGTAGACATCCTCACGTTCGCAGGGACATTACTGGCTAGCTCCAAGACATCAAGAAAACACGCTGACATGATTAATGACATAACAAAAAAACACGGGTTTCTTATAGTGAGATACATCGCACAACAAATCCTCTCGAGCCATCAACAAGGCGGGAGTCGTTCGTCATACGGCCTTTTTTCAGACCACTCATCTCCACCTTCAGTTCCTTGAGGCCTTTCACAAGATCTTCAAGAGTGTCATTATCAAGGACTTTGCCACTAGACGAACTTGATGGCGTTGAAGATACCGAAGATGCTGGAGTCTTGGAAAATGATACCCATGGTGCATCACCCCTCGATATAACTCCACGAGCCTTTACACGTTGCTGCTTGGCAATAAGGCTCACTGACTCCTCCAATCTCCTCCAATCGGGATCAAAACCTCCCTCGGCTGTCACGACTTGAAGAATAAGAAGGAGTCTGTCTTCCAAGACATCATCAGCAGCTTGGAGAAACAACTCAGACTTCCTCGTATCAAGAAGTCGCTTCTCAGATAGTGGAAGTTGACAATACTTCTTCTCAAACTCTCTCAAGAGTTCGTTCGGCCCCATGGTCTTTCCAGGCTGCATCTCCACCCACTCCAAGAATGCCCTCTTAGACATTCGCTGAAAATCTTCATCAAAATACTCTTCCTTCAACCTCTCAGCAAATCTTGCCCATGTATTTACATTCACTACATCATGGAGTTCTCTCACCCTTTCTCGAATCTCGGGCACAACCGCAAGATCAAACGTCTCTATCATTCGTGCCTCAGGCACCTGATAAATCTCCATCTCACAAGTATATGCCCTCAAAAACCCCGTAATATTCTTGCCATCAAATCTTCCAATCTTACTGATGACATCCCTCAATGCTTTCGTAGCTCTTTGTCCTGCCGTATTAGTAGCATGTTGGCCCATAAACAACTGCATGGCCCGAAAAAAGTCCGCCGTAAAATTGACACCACCACCAATATCTCCAGTACCACCCCCACAGTATGACCCACCCTCGTGATCTCTCATCTTGTCTTGACCAAATAAGTAGCCCCAAGGCGCTCTCAGTGGAAGCACCAAATGTCGTGGAGAGAGAATTTGCCTTGGGAAAATGTTGGGTTCTTGGCTGCTACCCGTTTCAGTCAAAAGAAAAGGAAAATGTCACAAATATGAATTCCATTAATCTACAATGATGACCAAAGTCTTGATCTACATAGAAAGTCGAGTTTTTGGTTCATCTTGACAAACCCTTGCAAGTAGTCAAACATGAAGTTGTATAAACATGGGCAGCTGAACCCCTTCCCACTAAATCGAGTCTTTTACTTCTAAACTAACTATATAAACACATGCAATAGCTTTTTGAAAAGCTAATACAGTAAGGTTTCTATATCCAAAGTTTCAACACAAAAAGATCTTTAAAACTATTTCTATGAAGAATCAAAGTTACTGCTCTAAATTAATGAAGGCAGCCGACTCCTTCCCATTCAAACTAGCATAACTCTTGCACTATAGCTTGGAAATAAATATGTAATAGCTTTTTGAAAAGCTAAGAACAAGATGAACAAGTGACAAAAATTTCAACTCTACTGGGTCTAATTATAATGAACTATGGTTATTCAAAGTCTCTGCTTTAAACTTGTGGAATGAAAACCGCTCCTCCGAGAACACCCCTTCAATAGTTCAAGTGCCATGGCTCCATAACAACTCGGATTTGAGCTTGTGATAGCTCATTAGAAAGCTAATACAATCACCACTATGTGTACAAAGATTCATTATCTCACTCTTTGTATACAAGTTTCTACATGGAATCAAAGTTACTGCTCTCGAAAATTCATGGCAGTAGTACCCTCTTTTATTCAAATTCACACCACAGCTTCTACATAACTCCGATCGGAGCGTGTGATAGCTTGTTAGAAAGCTATTAACAAGTTCTACATCACTCTAAAAATTGACATCAAAACTCACAAAACTGTACATGTCACACTCGAAAACCCGAGCGTCTTTTTATACTAAATGGAGGAGGCTTTGGCCGAGGGAGGAGGGAAGAAAAGTCAAGGGCCTAAATCAACCCATGCTTCTCTAGCCTTCCTTTTGACTCACCCTTGGACACCAAAGTCTATTTACCTCCAAATCTTATCCAAATCTTCCCACATAAGCCTAGCTTGACTTTTATTTCCTAACCTATAACTCTACTACAAGTTGGCACTATATTTCTCCCCCTAAACTAACCCCCAAACTAAACATTTCTTATTTCTACTACAAACTATAATACCATAACACTCTGTTTAAGTTTTTTGATCTCAGAAGAGTTAGAGAATAGCTTAAATATCATTAGAGCCCACGTACTGCCATCGATCGCGGCTTAGTTCGGCTGGCTAAGCTTTTCGTTGCACCTCGCCGATCCGGGTTCGATTCCTTGGCTTGTCAGAGCCGCTGGCGCTCGCGCGGTCAGGGGACTGCCGGAATCAGCAGCAAATCCAGCTGGTGGACGCTCCTAAGCCTTGAGCTAATGACAAGATGCAGTAAAGATCCTCTAAGATAAGCTTCTGGCCTGGTAGGGTAATTGAGGAAAAAACCATTTATTCTCCACAATTACCTTAACCAGCTAAATTCCCCATTTTTCTTCTCAATTTTATTTTTTTATATCATGAACTGTATTGCATCACGACACCGCTCACTCGCTTGACTTGTAAAGACAAGCTTGAATGGGGGCGTGTAGTAGAGAAAGTGTTTCAAGATCTTAAAACGGCATTTACCACGGCTCCAATCTTGGTACATCCAGACTTTACAAAAGCTTTCTATTTGGAAACTGATTCTTCAGATTTTGCTTTAAAAGCTGTACTTTCACAAATGGGCGAAGGCGAGAAGCTCCATCCAGTTGCGTTCTATTCTCGTAAGTTTTTTGCTGTTGAGATTAACTATGAGATCCACGACAAGGAACTTCTTGCTATAGTGGATTCCTTTCAAGAGTGGCGCCACTTTCATGAAGGAGCGGCGTATCCGTTGACTGTATATACAGATCACAAGAACTTTGAGTCATTCATGTCCGTCCGGATTTTGAATCGTCGTCAAGCTCGATGGAGTATGTCGCTATCTTGATTCGACTTTATTATCACTTATCGACCTGGTAAACAACAAGGTCTGTTAGATGCACTAGCGAGAAGATCATATCTTACGCCACGGGTCGGAGAAGCAACATTTGATCAACAATGTACGACATTGTTGAAGCCCGAGCACTTTCAACTTTCCGCTGTGATTATGTCAATTGATGCTGACTTCCTCAACCAGGTACGTGCAGCGACCATTGAAGATTCTATAGCTCTTGATGTCAAACAACGTGTCAATAATGACAATTTCAAGGTAGAAGGCGATCTTTTGTACTTTGAAGAGCGACTATGTATTCCAAAAGGGCATGTACGACTCCGAGTTCTTCAATCTCGTCACGACTTTCCAACCGTGGGACATTTTGGATTCAACAAGACATTAGAACTTATTTCCCGAGATTTATGGTGGCCCAAGATGTGGAAGGATGTGAAAGATTTTGTCACCTCTTGTGTTATTTGTTTAAGGTCAATGAATCCTCGGCATCGCCCTTATGGTCTTCTACAACCTTTGCCTATTCCGCGTCGACCATGGTCTTCAGTTTCTATGGACTTCATTACGGATTTGCCGCTATCAAATTCTTTTGATAGCATCTTTGTTGTGGTTGATCGACTTACAAAGATGGCACACTTTATTCCTTGTAAAAAGACATCATCAAGCGAAGACACGGCAAGACTTTTTCTTGATAACGTTTACCGATATCATGGCCTACCAGACGACATCGTATCCGATCGAGGTACCCAATTTATATCAAAGTTCTGGACATCTCTTTTTGCTACATTGAAGGTAGATATCAAGCTTTCTTCGGCTTTCCATCCTCAAACTGACAGCTAAACGGAACGGGTTAATCAAGTCTTGGAGCAATATTTACGATGCAGCATCAACTATCAGCAAGACAACTGCACGACATATCTATCGCTCGCAGAGTTTACATATAACAATACTCTCCATGCCTCAACTCAGCAAACGCCATTTTATTCCAATTATGGCTATCATCCGAAACTTGATTTGCTGACTTCGCCAACCACTAACTATCCAGCGGCTGAAGACTTCGCCAATCAACAATTACAGCTTTAAAATACTTTGAAGCTTCAACTACAAACGGCCCAAGATTCTTACAAGGCAGCTGCAGATAAATTTCGGACTCAAGCACCGCCTTTCCACGTTGGAGATAAAGTATGGCTTCTTCGACGGAATATCAAGACCAAGCGGCCTTGTGATAAGTTGGACTACCGGCGTTTGGACCCATTTGTCATCGAGAAGCAAATCAATCTTGTGGCATTCCGTCTAGAGTTACCATCTACAATGAAGGTACATCCAATTTTTCATGTTTCCCTTCTAGAGCCTTACAAGGAATCATCTATTCCTGGAAGACGACATTCGGTACCACCTTCCATTGAAATCGATAATCATGTGGAATATGAGGTGGAAAAAATTCTTGATTCTCGCTATAAACATGGCAAGTTGGAGTATTTTATTCATTGGCATGACTATGATATCAACGAGCGAACGCGGGAACCAATGGAAAATTTGGATAATGCGCCGCAAAAAGTCAAGGAGTTTCATCAGTGCTATTATGATAAGCCAAAGTCTTTCCAGCAATAACTTCTTCTTGACGATTCTTGACCTCTGACCTTACGAAGAAGGGGAGGAAGAAACCCGTGAATCGGTGGTTAGAAAATATAAATTGCCGCTTAAGTTCATTGTTTTATGCCTATAGTTTGTTTTCTCTATTGTTGCCTAGTTTAGTTTCTACGTTATGGAGAGCCAGGAGATAGATACTATGCCAATTATGTTATCTCAACCTAGTAGCTCACGAAGACGACCTCGAGACGAAGAGCCGCCTATACCGCAAAGGCAACCTCGAGATGAAAAACCACCTGCACCACGAAGACGACGAAGGATACCGAGTAACAGGTCCCTAATCATTGTGTTTGAAGTAGAACATGCCTACGACGGTATCGCCGAGGGAGTTTTTGCAGGACAGTTCCACAATGAAGACACTGAAGTTCATGCCTGGTCGGAAGTCGAAGGCGTTGGACACTACCGATGGCTACAAGAACCGATGAACCACCTACCTCGAGAACGACAACTGGAGATTATCGCACATTGTATGCGACAAATTTTCAACTTTTTACGATGGTAGGCTTGCAACAAGTTCCTAAGACTTCTCGAAGACCTCGAAGCTAAAGGAGGGAGTAATGTCAAGGACATACTTTAGAAGACACGTTAGAAAGTCTTAGAAGATTCTAGAAGTTTCTAGAAGACTCTAGGAAAACCTTAGAAGATTCTAGGAGACTCTAGGAAGTTGTTAGAGAAGCTTTGTAGTTCTTAAGAAGTTACAGGAGAAGCTTCTTACAGGAAGTTGTTAGAGAAGCTTCTTATAGGAACTTGTTAGAGAAGCTTCGTAGTTTTAGGAAGTTACTGGGGAAGCTTCTTAGCTTGTGTGGAAGTCGCTCGAGAAGCTTCCATAAGGGCCTTACGCCAATAGTATAAATAGGAGTCGAGGCTGAAGGTGTCTTCAGTCTCAACAACTCACTCTTGTGATCTAGCCAAGGCCTTCTTGTACCTTGTTCTTGTTCTAGCTCTTGTTCTAATATCAAGTTAGCTCTCTCTCTTGCCTACAATCCTTGTTTTGAGTTTCGTCCCTGACAGGACTTCCGCAAAACTAACTTATCTTGGTTGTATTAAAAACCTTTAAGTTGCGTTGCGTTCAGCTGCGAGTCTGCGCTCCACAGTAAGAACAAGAATTCAATCGAAGATCTCAAACGGCACAACACTTCCATAGTGTCTCCTTTGATTCACTAATGAGATGATTTGTCGTATAAGCAGATAAGGTAGATAATCCGAGTCCGTCGATGCCTTTATTCACAACCAAGAACTATACAGTGGCCTAGAAGACTCCGTATCTTAATGATCTCTTCCCAGACCTGTCTTGCCACAATGTTTCGATGATGGCTTTCAGAACCTGAATCTCATCCTTCTTCTTTTCTACCTCGTCTTATTATGCCCTTAACTCCTCGGCATGCAGCTTAAAAACTATTGCAACGACATGGAGACACACATACACTTGCCATCAGATTGCAGGAAGATTAAACATCCTGAGAACAATAGAACATCCATAATTGCTCATATTCTCAATACTAATACAGTTCCTCCAACTCTCCAAGTCCTTCAGTGAAAGATCTATTGTCGTCCAGAATGAAATTGAAGAGGACACCGGAGTCAAAGTACCTATTCGCTCATCACAATTGCATGTCTGAAAACATATTCCACATCTAGACGAACTACAATACTCCTCTAGGGTTAGAAAACGGGCAAATTACCAGTTGTATCTTCGAGTTCCCGTAAAACCTCTTGCGTGCGCGCTTCAGCTGCGCGTTGGCCAACTTCCGCTTGTTTCTTCTCCACCCGTGCATGACCAGCAGCTGCAATGGCTCCATCCAGCTCCTTTTCAAGCGCTTTTATTCTCCGCTCTTGCGTCTAATTAAGCGATGCCACATCAAAAAACCGATTGAATGCCAAACAATGAAAGAGAATTTTTCAAAGATCGTTCAACTAACCTTCAACGCCCGTGTCTGCTTGGAGATCGCAGACGTGTTGGCAAAGACCTCCTCGTCGACGTTGACCGCCTTCCCGAACATGTGCTTGGCGTCCCGACGTAGACGCCGTCCACATCGGGCAAAAGTTGACTTGGCATGCAGATCCGCTCACAAGATGCGCGTGGGAGCCCTCATCGAAAAGATGCACGAGGGAGCCCGGGAGCCCGCGCACAAGACAAACCCTACACCCTGCAGAACATCTGCTGAAGACCACGACTTTCCAAGTTTCGGACGAGTTAACGGCATATGAACGCCAATCCACACATGCCACGTGAAGCCACATAAAATATATGAGAAGACCGAACAGTACAAAGCTTAAGTAGGTCCAAGGGTAGAAGACGTAGTCTTGGATTTAAATAAGATTTCATAAAACAACTCTTCTTGGTAAGTACTGATCTGATCACTTGCAGTTGAAAGATGCCGTCCAAGTAGAAAGACTACGTCCTAACGTAGACACCGTCCACATCGGGCAAAGGATGACCCGGCATGCAGATCCGCTCACAAGATGCGCGTGGGAGCCCTCATCTATAAGATGCACGAGGGAGCCCCGGAGCCCGCGCACAAGACAAACCCTGCACATTATCAGCTCAAGGCCACGACTTTCTCTACTATTATCTCTCCTACCCAAAGAAGAATATGTACTACTATATGTACTATTCAAAGCGGAATACGTATGAGCATGTGTGAAGACGAGTGCCTACATAAGCAACGAAAAACAATTCAATTGCGGCCCACTGGTAAACTAATACCAACAAGTACGTGCTCTCATGAGCCTATCCACATATATCACGTGAAGCCACATAAAATATATCAAAAGACCGAACAGTACAAAGCATAAGTAGGTCGAAGGGCAGAAGACGTAGACTTCGATTTAAATAATACTTCATAGAACAACTCTTCTTGGTAAGTACTGATCTGATCACTTGCAGTCGAAAGATGCCGTCCAAGTAGAAAGACTACGTCTTGGCGTAGACGCCGTCCACATCGGGCAAAAGATGACCCGGCATGTAGATCCGCTCACAAGATGCGTGTGGGAGCCCTCATCTAAAAGAAGCACGAGGGAGCCCGGGAGCTTGCACACAAGACAAACCCTGCACAACATCTGCTTACGACCACGACTTTCCAAGTTTCGGACGATTTAACGGCATAAGAACACCAATCCACACATGTCAAGTAAAGACACATTAAATATATCAGAAGATCGAACAGTACAAAACTTAAGTAGGTCCAAGGGCAGAAGACGTAGACTTCGTTTTAAATAAGAGGAATTAGAACAACTCTTCTTGGTAAGTACTGCTCTGATCACTTGCAGTACAAAGATGCCGTCCAAGGCTTTGGATCAATTAGAGTGCGGGGACTTCCGCAAAACTAACTCATCTTGGTTGTATTAGAAGTCCTTAAGCTGCGCTGCGTTCAGCTGCAAGTTTGCCCTCCAGAGTAAGAATACGAGTTCCATCAAAGATCTCAAACGGCACAACACTTCCATAGTGTCTCCTTTGATTCACTAATAAGATGATTAGCCATGTAAGCAGATAAGGTAGAAAATCCGAGTCCGTCGATGCCTTTATTCACAACCAAGAACTATACAGCGGCCTGAAAGACTCCGTATCATGACGATCTCTTCCCAGACTTGTCTTGCCGCAATGTTTCGATGATGGCTTTCAGAACCTGAATCTCATCCTTCTTCTTTTCTACCTCGTCTTGTTTTGCCCTTAACTCCTCAGCGTGCAGCTTAAAAACTACTGCAACCACATGGAGACACACATACACCTCCATCAGGTTGCAAGAAGATTAAACATCCTGAGAACGATAGAACATCCATAATTGCTCATATTCTCAATACTAATACAGTTCCTCCAACTCTCCAAGTCGTTCATTTAGATGGTAAAATTATGTCAGTGAAAGATCTGTTGTCGTCCAGAATGAAATTGAAGAGGACACCGGAGTCAAAGTACCTATTCGCTCATCACAATTGCATGTCTGAAAACATATTCCACATCTAGACGAACTACAATACTCCTCTAGGGTTAGAAAACGGGCAAATTACCAGTTGTATCTTCGAGTTCCCGCAAAACCTCTTGTGTGCGCGCTTCAGATGCGCGTTGGCCAACTTCCGCTTGTTTCTTCTCCGCCCGTACATGACCAGCAGCTGCAATGGCCGCATCTAGCTCCCTTTCAAGCGCTTTTATTCTCCGCTCTTGCGTCTAATTAAGCGATGCCACATCAAAAAACCGATTGAATGCCGAACAATGAAAGAGAATTTTTCAAAGATCGTTCAACTAACCTTCAACGTCTGTGTCTGCTTGGAGATCGCAGACGCGTTGGCGAAGACCTCCTCGTCGACGTAGACCGCCTTCCCGAACATGTGCTTGGCATCCCGAGGTAGACGCCGTCCACATCGGGCAAAAGTTGACTTGGCATGCAGATCCGCTCACAAGATGCGCGTGGGAGCCCTCATCGAAAAGACGCACGAGGGAGCCCGGGAGCCCGCGCACAAGACAAACCCTGCACAACATCTGCTTAAGAGGGAGCCTGGGAGCCCGCACACAAGACAAACCCTGCAGAACATCTGCTGAAGACCACGACTTTCCAAGTTTCGGACGAGTTAACGGCATATGAATGCCAATCCACAAATGTCACCTGAAGCCACATAAAATATTTCAGTAGACCGAACAGTACAAAGCTTAAGTGGGTCCAAGGGCAGAAGACGTAGACTTCGATTTAAATAAGATTTCATAGAACAACTCTTCTTGGTAAGTACTGATCTCATCACTTGCAGTTGAAAGATGCCGTCCAAGTAGAAAGACTACGTCCTAACGTAGACGCCGTCCACATCGGGCAAAGGATGACCCGGCATGCAGATCCGCTCACAAGATGCGCGTGGAAGCCCTCAATCTAAAAGACGCACGAGGGAGCCCGCACACAGGACAAACCCTGCACAACATCTGCTTACGACCACGACTTTCCAAGTTTCGGACGACTTAACGGCAAAAGAACGTCAGGTGAAGCACACAAATTCACACTCTCACTCTCGATTCTCTTGAGACTTGGTTGCTTGGCTCGCTCTGTTCACCACCTTCTATCTCTCTGGGTCTCCAAGACGATCGCAGAGTCCATATCGATCATGGCCAAATCCGGGTCCGTGACGACACTGTCACACTTAGCTTCCAGTGTGGCGGCAGTGTTGCTGGTGGCCGTGGTGGCGGGGGCGTGTGCAGGGGGAGCCGACGCCGTAGGCGTGGCGTGCCAGAACCTGGGCCTGGAGGGGGTCAAGTTCTCCTTCACCCTCCCGACTTCCCGCCCCTCGCTCATCACTTGCATCGTGCTTGCAAGGCAAACAGCGGTGGCGGATGTGGAGCTCCTCGCGGAGCCCAGCCTGCTGACCATCGGCTTCGACGCCAAGTTGTACGTGGTGCCGGCCGAGTATTATCCGGCACTCATTGGGAGCGTGAAGTTGGTGGTGTTCCCTAGCGGTGGACCCTGCGGCCACGGCATGATTACAGTGGCAGCGTTCGCGAAGCGTAACGGTTTGGACATGGTGGATGCCAAGGTCAAGGTGTGTTTGCCGTTGGTCGTGGATCACGTGGCTGCTGAGAAGGTGGCTGCTGAGAAGCCAGCTGACTGCGACCGTGATTGCTGGCCTGATTGCTTTTGCTAGGCCCGACCAGCTGGTGTTGTAGGGTGCGCCAAGTCATAGAGGCCTCGCAATACAATTGGGAGATAGGCATGGTCGTTCAACATGTGTTAACATGTTAGGCATGGTCGTTCAGGAGTGTCTATGCCTGAAGTGTCACTTGTGTAACTTGTGTACTACAAAACGAGGATATGCTCCCGGAAGTGGATGATGACCTTGTTATACACACCCCTACTCCTCCACTTACAAAACATGAAGATGTGAGAGGTGATCATAAAGCGCACAGTTAAGTGTCTTAAATAGAGTTTTACTTCTCTCACACAAGTGGAGCATTGATTGTTTACTGTTCTGTTGACTCATCACTTCCATCGAAGCAAATGGAGCATCGATTGTTTATCTGTTTTATTGACTCGTCACCATCCTCACAGGTCCTTCTCCACAAGTTGGGCTATTTTCGAGAGAAGTTGCGCTGCGACTACCTGTCTAGTATTGTACCCCAGTTGGCCTATGGTCCCACCCATTGGAAGCCGTTTTATCTAATAATAATATCAACTTGGAAAGCGCATAATGGTGGCCAAAGAGGAAGTTTTAAGTACTATTCTACATGACAACTATTTACATCACCCACTTGGGTTGGAGACATCAATACAGTATGGCTTTCGATCTGTGGACCATGCCAGACTTCTCACTGTAATGCATGATTTGAGATACCCTCAAGACGCAAGAGCACTTGTATGAAATATATATTCTCAATCTACCACCACAATCATTGGAGAACTCAAAGGGAAATACATGAAGCATCTCCTGTCAACTCAGCAACATGCATTCTATCCTCTATCTAAGAGCACTGGAAAACTAGAACCCTAGGATTCCTGCAAGCTCATTCAAAGTAAATCACCTGCACTTGTGCCTCCACTGACTTGCTGATAGCAGCCCATTGTCACCATACACAAGACAGACCAATTCACACACCTACTTCACCGTTACATAAAGTCATGAGGATGTAGATTATTCCTCACGATATGGACATCACTATCATGAGTTATAAGTCATGGTGAACGTAGGATCATTCATCTTGGATTCTACAACGTTCAACATTCCTGAGCTTTAAGATAGTCATTACAAATCAATTCAAATGACTATCATGACAGCACATTAGTTGGATTTGCACTACATACATACCAAGTCGATGACTTACGTGGATATGAGAAACGCATCTATGCGGCGTTTTCCTTCAAGAGGCTTGAATAGGTACGAGTTTCCGCCCGTGTATTCCCCGAAGCTCACTGCTCGGTACTGCGGCGGCGATGATGATGCTGAGAGCAGCTGCGCTATGGGTTGGATGCAGGTCTCATCCGTGGGGACAAGAAAGTTGGCAAAGCTGTACCGCTCCACTGCGTGATTGGCCACAGCGCGGTGCAGCACGCTCTTGTATTTGCCGTTGCTCATTATCTGCACGCACTCAAGTCGACACATCCAGATTCATAGAAATTTGATTCTAAGGATACAGAGGTTTTAGGATCATTAAACTAAAAATGATGCTTGGTGTGTCCACACTAGATGATTTGGAAGAGCTATATTTTGTTACTTTGGAGGAAGATATTAACCGAGAGCACAACTATCTGTACTACTCTAAGAGGCGGATCATTGTAGACACAGGTGGTAAAAATATTCATCGAGAGTTAGAACTTATAGCATTTATAAACCAACTACTGTAGTGTGAATACACTAAACATCATTTTTAGAGTAGTTGGCACACACCTGCATTTGGTCACCGAGGTTGATCACCAAGGCATTTTTCAAGGGTGAGACCCTGACCCATTTCGCATCCTTGATCACTTCTAGCCCGGATACCTGGTTTTGTTGCAGCACCGTCAAGATGCTGCGATCCGCGTGCGGAGCGGATCCCAGGACAAGCTCTGGTTGCGGGCATGGTGGATAACAGTTAAAGTCTGTGCGGATGGCGGCACGGTCTATGTTCGCCTGCTTGGCTATGGCGTCAGGCTCCAGGGCCATGCCCACTGATATGAGCTCCAGCAGCAGTGTGAAGAGCTCGAAAACCGACCTGCCATACTCTTCGACTATTTCCCTTCAAGAATGATCAGAGTCAGTAATGCATCATTAGCACGGGCGGTGAGTGAGTCTTGGGCTGTGGGTATTACCTGAAACGTTCCGGCTTGGTAGGCATACATGGATTGGCAAGCTTGTGCTCATTTCCGTAACTAAATAAGATGAGGTTATCTGCCCAATTGGAGACTCCGTCGCTCTTCTCGTAGAATCTTCCGTAGCCAACACACATCCCTGGCTTGACTGCATATTCGTCTTTCTCCTGCTGACTGAGAGAAAAGAACTCGCATGCCACATCCCTAAAAGCTTCCATCAGCGAAGGAGCCACACCGTGGTTGATCACCTAGAACAACAAAATGTCACATCTAGGGCAAAACCACATCAAAAGGAGACTCATTAAGTGCTTGAATGATCTCAATCACTGACCTGGAAGAAGCCCCACAGTTCGCAAGCTCTGGCGATTTCAGTGACCACATGCTCCCGGCATTGAGAATCTGCATCAGCAGTCACGCCTTCCATGTCAATGATAGGAAAGCCCAGGTGTGGATTCTCCAAACAATCGGAGTGTTGCGGACGCTCCTCAACAGGTTGAATAAACCTCGAAGGCACCTGACTCAGCCCCCCAGGCTGGCATACCAGCTCCTGCACCATCTGCGGCATATTGAAATACTCTTCTTCTACTAAAATGCTGAAGTCGTTGTCAATAAACAGGAAGGCTCCAACACTGTGTAACTTGAGATCGTACTGATTATGAACCTAATGTCTTTTATCCAAGTTTTGACTCTCTTGGAAAAGAAATTGAGCAGTCTCACTGCACCCTAAAACATCAGCATCTGCGTACAGAAAGCATCTTAACAGAACAGGATTTAGTGCAAGACCATAGCAGTGTGGATAAGGCACAAGGTCTTGCTAGTCTCGATGCTGAGCAAAATAGATAAGGAAACAACCACAATACCTAAGTAGGAAGCTTGATTGGAGTCCTCAGAAGGCCAGGCTGCTTTGTCAACGTCTTGATTCTGACAATGCTACGTGTGAGCATGTGTGAAGACGAGTGCCTACAAAAGCAACGCAAAACAATACGATGGGGGCCCACTGGTAAACTAACACCAAAAAGTACCTGCTCTCGTGAGCCTATCCACACATGTCACGTGAAGCCACAAAAAATTTATCAAAGGATCAAAAAGCACAAAGCTTAAGTGGGTCCAAGGGCAGAAGACATAGTCTTCGTTTTAAATAAGAGGATATAGAACAACTCTTCTTGGTAAGTACTGCTCTGATCTCTTGCAGTACAAAGACGCCGTCCAAGGCTCTGGATTAATCAGAGTGCAGGGACTTCGGCAAAACTAACTCATCTTGGTTGTATTAGTAGCCCCTAAGCTGCGCTGCGTTCAGCTGCAAGTCTGAGCTCCAGAGTAAGAACACGAATTCCATCAAAGATCTCAAACGGCACAACACTTCCATAGTGTTTCCTTTGATTCACTACATAAGATGATTAGCCGTGTAAGCAGATAAGGTAGAAAATCCGAGTCCGTCGATGCCTTTATTCACAACCAAGAACTATACAGCGGCCTGAAAGACTCCGTATCATGACGATCTCTTCCCAGACTTGTCTTGCCGCAATGTTTCGATGATGGCTTTCAGAACCTGAATCTCATCCTTCTTCTTTTCTACCTCGTCTTGTTTTGCCCTTAACTCCTCAGCGTGCAGCTTAAAAACTACTGCAACCACATGGAGACACACATACACCTCCATCAGGTTGCAAGAAGATTAAACATCCTGAGAACGATAGAACATCCATAATTGCTCATATTCTCAATACTAATACAGTTCCTCCAACTCTCCAAGTCGTTCATTCAGATGGTAAAATTATGTCAGTGAAAGATCTGTTGTCGTCCAGAATGAAATTGAAGAGGACACCGGAGTCAAAGTACCTATTCGCTCATCACAATTGCATGTCTGAAAACATATTCCACATCTAGACGAACTACAAAACTCCTCTAGGGTTAGAAAACGGGCAAATTACCAGTTGTATCTTCGAGTTCCCGTAAAACCTCTAGCGTGCGCGCTTCAGCTGCGCGTTGGCCAGCTTCCGCTTGTTTCTTCTCCGCCCGTGCATGACCAGCAGCTACAATGGCCGCATCCAGCTCCCTTTCAAGCGCTTTTATTCTCCGCTCTTGCGTCTAATTAAGCGATGCCACATCAAAAAACCGATTGAATGCCGAACAATGAAAGAGAATTTTTCAAAGATCGTTCAACTAACCTTCAACGCCCGTGTCTGCTTGGAGATCGCAGACGCATTGGCGAAGACCTCCTCGTCGACGTAGACCGCCTTCCCGAACATGTGCTGCAGCGACTCAAGCGACTGCCCCATCTCCGTGACGTTGGCCAACGCCGCTGTGAAGCGGTCGGACGCCAAACTGTCGGTCCTGGGGGCGGGGGCCATGGGCGTGGGAGCGGGTGGAAGATCCTGCTGATACAAAAACTGAGAGAGAGGGCCACAAACTCAATCAGCGATGCAGATGCAAAGAGACGCCAAACGCAAACCCTAAAGTGAGGAATTGATAGGAGATGGGAAGCAACTAATGTCAATTCAACTACCTTGAAGGCGGGATCGTGATTCCGGGCCATGAGCATCCAAAGCACCCACTCGCTCGCTTGCTCACTTCTCCGCTTGCGTCGGAAGGAGTTCTTCGCTGTGCAATTCCGTCCCGCCCATCGATCGCGTATCAAAGCATCCTTCGCTCGCTCGCCTTGCCTGCTTCTTTCTTCGTTTCTCTCGAACTCGTCGTCGTCGTCTTCCACCTTCCCACACGTCTACTCACATTGCAGGAGAAACCCGAATCCACCAACCCTAAACCCCTAAGTGCCCGAGCTATTAATAAAAGTGGTGGTTTAACTTGGATATACAAAATTAGAATTTTCTCAAACTACCAACCCTATGGTAAGATTTGATGATGAATATTTCTTGGAATATCTGCGGAAATATGAACTTGGTGAAGAAATGGATTTTGAGAATGATTTCTTTTGTCAAACTTTTAATCTTGGAAATAAATAATTGTTTGGCACTCCAATGTCAAATCTTACCCTCATGTTTGGAATTTTATATTCTAGATTTTTTCGGCTCTACTATGGATGTCAAGGGGAGAGAGGTGTGGACAAAACTTTCCCCCTATGTTTATGTTGGAAGGCGATTCTATTTTTATCAAGGATAATTTGGGGATGCAAGCCCCAAATTTGGCAAAAGGATTCAAAAAGAAAACCTTTGGACCACCCAAATAAGAGCCGCTTTACACTATGCCCAAGTCGAGTGACCGTCCGTCAAAATGAGTGGCCAAACTATGGTGAGAGGCCAAACTTTTTTGCCAAAAAAATACATTGAATAATATAGATTGAAGGTTTGGCTAGTCATGGTGTGAAGCCCCAAAGGTCAAGTCCAAAGTCCAAACCCCATATCATTACCCAAAAAAAATCAGCCAAAAAAATCAGTTCAAAATTCGGCCTCTTTCATATAACAGTCTAGATCTTGTCAGTTTTTTTTATTATTTTATTAAAAATTTCAACTCACTCCCGATTGTAGTTTGGATCGACTAAAATGGGCGACCCAAGTTTTGTTTGAGAGGCCGTCGCTATGGCGCCAAAAGAACCCAAAAGTGTTGTCATGTAGGACGACAACCTTTGGAGTTTGGGCACAAGTGTGAAGGCCTAAAGTCCGGACTTTGGCCATTCTAGCAATCTCATTGGTGAAAATCGATGGCCACTCGACTTGGCCACCAAGTGTGAAGCGGCCCTAAGTAAGCTAGAAAAAATGAGCCGCTTCCCCCTTGGCATCTGTTGTAATATAATAACAAGGTCCAAGTCTTCCCAATACCATATGCATTGGTCTGGTTTGAACACCCTTGTACAACCCAATTTGTTTTTTCAACATAGTAGTTTAGACACAATGGGAATCACCTAGGTGTTACATAAGTATTGCCTGAATATTGCAAGGGTATGACCTTGATATTACGTGGGTATCATCTTAAACAAATATTTTATATTTTCCAAAAAAATTGGACACCCTTCATTTTGAATGAATTATGTATGAACCCGGCCAACGCGTAGGGTAGTCTTATTCAGGAGGATAGAGAAGAGAAAGGCATGGTGAGATTGAATTACAAAATGAAAGAGAGCATGAAGAATTCCTTGCTCCCTTTTTCTGCACGGATGAAATGTATGAATATCAGTAGTTCTAGAAACCAATGTTCTTTGGGCCCAACTCAATGCAAGCTAAAGCTCCCTACTAGTACCCCAAATTTTCAAAGACTTAACCGGTTGTTCTCTGCACTTCTCCATACCAAGTTATTTTCTCCATGTGGCTTCAATTACTAAGATAAGACGATAAAGTAGGGGGTGACATGTGGGATTACTTTATTTTGTTTTTATGAAAATGCTTATAAAAACTTATTTTTTCCCACTCTATTGATATAAAAAGAAAGTAACAAGAACCTAAACACTGACACAAATCAAGTATTTAGTGGTGACAATGCAACTAAGTACACCATCTCTCAAATAATAAAACATGTATCTATATCCATCCAATGAAGGCAAAACTTAGCTACACATGTATCGCTCCAGAACAAAGTCTCACGTCAAAATAAGGTATCGTATAGTGACACGGTGCCGTGCTTGAATAGAGTCTCACGCGAGGTCGCAAAAGTGGTTTTCAAAAGGATACATTTGATTCAAAGGGCACATCAGACATTGAACAAGTGACTCCTCCAAAAGGCTTTGTTCCAAAGGGAAGTGGGGACTTGAAGGACTTGGAGAACTTGCCCTTGAATAAAGATCTATAAGATAAGTCTCCCCCTAACCAACAAAAACCCATAGCCAACGCCTATAAAATTGAGGTATATCCAACCCTCTTCCATTCCATTACCACCAACTCAGCTCCAAATGGAGGTTTGCTATTAGTCAAGACCCTTACTTTTGGTCGTCGGTAATGGGGGATACCTACTGCTGGCCACCCACTAAACATGGCTCCACAGTTTGAAAATTCATAACAAATTCAGTTTCCATCGAAAAAATATGAAATCACTTGAATTGGAATTGTAATTCTATTGGCTATCACTGAAAAATAATTGTATAATTATCTCCTCTCTCCATATATGCACATTCCTTAACTTGTCGGTTTTAGGGGGGCTCACCTTACTTGTTGTATCGGGATGAGGTACTCTAGCGGGAATAGGCGCCTCGACCTCGCGGGGTCCACCAAAATGAGTGAAGCGTTCACACTGCAAGGTTCAAGGGCAGAATCAGAGATGCAGAGACAGAATCCGAGAACGACGAGGATCCATCAACGATCGTTGGACGATCCACGCGACGGACGGAAGGCCAGATCTTTTGCAGGCGTCACTCGCTCTTGACACTTGAAGAGTAGGCCTGTAGGTGCGCGCTTCGCCTCCGCTTTCTGTCCGAAACCAACAACAACAAGGGATCTCAGTGATTCAACACTTGCAGCAAGCCTCTCTCTCTCTCTCTCTCTCTCGCCGTGTCTCTCTCTGCGCGAGTAGGTTTTGGTCCTTGATCGAGTGCCCATTTCGGAAGAGATGAGTTCCGGGGGCAAGGTTCGCGCGTCGCACTTGTTGGTGAAGCACCAGGGCTCCCGCCGCCCGGCGTCATGGAAGGACCCCGAGGGGCGCGTCATCCGCAACACCACGCGCGACGAGGCCGTCGCCAAGCTGCGCCAGTTCAAGAGCGACATCGAGAGCGGCAAGGCCTCGCTCGCCGATCTGGCCTCGCAGAGTTCCGACTGCAGCTCCGCCAAGCGAGGCGGCGATTTGGGTACAGACGTTCCCCTTCTCTTCTCTCCTCCTCCCACCCTCCTCCTCTGGTGCCATCGCTAGGGTTTCGTTTAAGAGCTCTCTCTTGGCTGCCATCGCGGTGCTAGGGTTCACGCGACCGATCTTCATGCGTTGTGGTTTTCTCTTCTCCTCTCCTGCCTCTGAATTCTCTCCTCTTCCTGTTGAATTCGTCTCACCATTGTATGTGTGTTGTTTAGGGTGGTTCGGGCGTGGACAGATGCAGGAGCCGTTCGAGAATGCTACGTTTGGTCTGAAAGTCGGAGAGCTCAGTGACATCATCGACACGGAGAGCGGCTCTCACATCATTCTCCGCACCGGCTGATGAGCAGATAATAATCTTTATGTAAGCTCATGGATAAATCTCCAGCGGATTGTTTGCTAAGAACAAAACATTGGATTCTATACGAACACCGTTGCAGTTTGTGGTGAAGTTTTGAGATGTCTTCTCTCTTTCTAATTGTAATGTCTTGTATTTCATATTTAAGCTTTCTCCTTGTAAGTCGTGTTGTTCTCTTGGCAATGATTTGTTGCGACGTTCTTTTTTTCTGCGGAAGAGGCTATTGTGTGTAGATGGAGAATAAAAGAGCAGGCATTCTGGCTACCACAATTGATCATGTTGTGTTCTTGAGGAATTGATAGAAAATGGAGATCAGTTTTTAGAGGACGGAGAGTTTGCCAAATTTGCATTGAAAATTTCCTATATTTTTACAGTGTTTAGAGATCGCCTGGTATATATATATAACAATTCTTCAGCTATTTCTTTAGCCTTTCATGGCCTACAAGGCCCTGGGAGTGTCAATTTTGGTGCTATGGGTGTTGTAACTTTTCCCATGGTTGGTTGTTGTCGCAGTCTTATGAACGCACTTTGAGCTCTGAGATAGCTTTTCAACGCATGTCCCTTATCACCAATTGTTGCAGGCATTGGCAAACTACAATGATTTTCGTGAAGTGGGGTTGTGATGAAGTGTATCCATTGTGTACTTGATGTTTTGCGTAATCTATCACACTTGTTGATTCTGCCAAGGTCTTGTGGTCCACTTAGGTTTAAAAAAGGGTTAAGACAATCATCTTCTTAACATATGATGACCAATGAGTATGTCAAACAATGACTAATTCTGGAACATTCTACCAGCATTTGGTATACTCAATGGTCATCTCACACCATCTTTCCGTTGGTGGTATTGTAATGAGACATGTAGTCAAAAAACTTATTACCATAATTATTGTTTGATTAAATCTATGATATATAGAAATACAAAAGAGGACAAAGGATTTTATGCTCGATAAGCACAGATGCCATACACATATATCTTTCTCTTTTTATCTAAAGATTACATCCAATACCTGAGTGGTGGGCCAAGAAGAAGTAGATTGTCTCTAGATCCAAAGAATAGACAAAAATGGATCAGTATGGCTACGAGGTACGGTTTAGGAGACAAGTACAAGAGATGGGTATGGATCAGGAGTTAGATTCGAGTACAACTATCTACCTCTGTAAATATGGTCATATTAGGGTACAGATATGAATATGGGTATGGCTCAAAAGATGGATATGGATTAGGAGAGAGATACGAGTAGTGTTATTTATGAATAGGAATATAGATATAGGTCAGGAGAAGGGTACGAGTATGGCTTATGAGACATGTATAATTTTCATGCCATGACTCTTGTTGGAGTCAACAAATATCTACACTTATAATTAATTTTTTCCTTCTATTATTATTCAAAACAATAAAGTGTGGTTCAAGAAAAACTACAATGTTGGATTAACTAATACTAGGCAGTGGATGTGAGAAAATCATTGGAAAAGTTGAAGTTGGAGGGTTAGAACACATAATTATTGGCATATATTGCAATTGCTGCAAGGATGGTTAGAGAAATTCAAAATATAATAATTATGCATTTAAAATTAGAGAAAATGAATATAAATAATAAGTTTTATTAATTGAAATGGATTTGGCAAACAAACTAGATTGACAGTAGTCACTTGTATATAACGTCCAATTTAAAGCATTTGAAACCATAAAAAGAAAGGTAAGCCATTTCCACTCCTTACAATCTGTAAATAATTTTCAACGATCAACATGACATACATACTTTTTTACAGTACATGCATTATAATATGTGAATGTACTATAAAAAAGTATGTATGTCATGTTGATCTTTGAATAAGTTTGCATATTCATATTAACCGCCAACTTCTCAAAAATAAGCTAAAGTCCCCCCCTTTTATCACTTGATTATGACACAAGTTCCTAAATGCTTATCAAAATAGTAGTATCAAATGCCATAATCCATTAAACCCCAAATCAACTACTAAAAAATCATAAAAAATAAATCACATATCACCGGAAGCTAAAACGTTGCCTAATAATATAGCGTTGTTTGATAAGCGAATTACGATGAAAGTCTCATCAGGAAGATAATATATCCGGTGAAGAATCTATAGAGTAGGACAACCCAAAACCAACCCGCAACCCTATACCACAACCCTATACCGCAACCCATTACAAATTTCAACGCAAAAATGTAGCCTCCATCACATCATTGATGAATTCAGAAGTCATGTAAAGACAAGCTACATTTCCTCCCTGGACTCTAGGAAGGATATAAAAAGGAGCGGTATTGGGTCGCCGGTCGGTTTTAGGTTGTCCTACCTTATTTGGCGAAGACGACAAACCTCCAGCGCACGCTATACGAAGTACCATACGTAGACCGTATACACGGCCTATTCCACGTCGGAATCGTCACCCGCGATCCATCCCCGACCCAGCCCGGCCGGACCCGCGGGGAGGGCCGCCCGGGGAACGACGAAGACAGAGCAAGTGAGTTGCTATTCTATTCCGCAGCAAGGAAGGAAAGGAAGGTGTTAGCGTGCTGATGGTGCTGTTGTCGCACTGTTTGTTTCCTTTCTTTTGTCGCTCTTCCAATTCCGCTCCCTCCATCGCCATCCCTCCGCGCTCCTCCTCAAAATTCCCTCCCTCCTCCTCTCTTCCTGTCAAGACCTAGCCATCTGCTGCATGCGTGTCGTTTGAATTGCCCCGGGGAGTAGGAGCATGGCGGACGGGGTGGAAGAGTAGTGGCGCGGTGGCGCGGGTTTGCGGTAGGAGTTGATTCGATCCGCTCTGGTGGATGTAGGTTTTGCCGTGTCGGATTCTTTAAGAATCAGTGGCGATACGGCGGGCGGTGATCTTGGAGGCCGTCAATGGTGCGTTGCTAGCCCTACTCTTGTGTTTGGTTGTGGAGGCTGCTATCGTAGTTTTCTTTGGATGTGACCTAATTCTGTCAATCTGTTTGTTCGTGTGACGTGCCTTTTGGAGTAGGTGTGAGTTGATGTGATTGTTCGTATTTTTTCCTGTTGCCTGTGAGGCGACATCGGTCTTGATTTCCTTCGTGTTCGCGGATTTGTCACTGATAGAAAGATTTGATTTCCTGACCGCTCTGTCTTTCCCTTGGAGCCAGCGAAATTGCGTAGGTAGTGGCAAAGGTGAAATTTAGGAGGGAGGAGAGGGTAAAGAAACCTGAGCAACTTCTCCTAGCCATGGGAAAAGGCGAGGTATGGCGTCCTTTCTTTCCTTCCTCTTCTTTCCCCGCTGGCTCTGTGGATAGAATGCATCCCTGATTCACAACATCCTATGTACTCCTACTCCTAGAAACTCGCGAGTGTTCTCACTGCGGATGCCTTTGATTTTGATATCGAGATTGAGCAGTCGGGGGCGTCATTATGATTATCGTGTCTGTTTCAGCACTGAATGTCTCGCAGAATTTTTGAGGTTAATTGTTGAAAATCCTCGCATTAGGCCCTTACGATTTACCTTTCGCATATAGCGTTGGCAACTCTCGTTTTGAGAGAAGAGGTTACAGTCCGCAAGGAATACTTCCTGTTCAAGAGTGGCTTAGTGTGTCCCTTTACGAGGACATGCAGTCAAACCCTAAATGTATACTCTGCACGACAATGCGTTTTTTTCCTCGCCTATTTTATATATTTTTTGGATTTCTGTAGAAATTGACAGTGCTAAAAGGATCTGTCGATTTGTTGAAGTGTGGGTTTGCGAGTCATGTGCTCTGTGGGGCTTTTAGTTGTTTCTTGCTATCAACAGTATGTGGGACCGTTTTCTTGTGTTCTTCACTCCGCAAGTCTTCTCATATGGTCGCTTTTAAGCAATTGCGGGACTGTTATTCAGAAAATACTGATTTGTATTGGATTCTTGAGTGCTAGGAGTACTATTTTTGAATTTAGCACTTGTCTTGAGTATTACGTCCTGTATTATCTAAAACTAGGACGCCCTACAGAGTGATTATACACATTGGCGAGCAGCATCAGTGAATCGCATTTGCTTTGTTGCTGCGTCGTTTCTACTTTGTCCTTGGTAGAAGTTTGGAGAACATTTCCCTTGCAACTTTCTGTTTTGTGAGGTGGTAATCAATTATGTATCAGGAATGCTGTCGCAGGCTGTCTAACGGACTGAAACTGAATGGGCATGGCACCTGTTGGTATGATGCAGTCATCCTCAAAGAAGGTCATCACCAAGGAAGAATGGGAGAAGAAGCTGAGCGAGGTCAAGATTCGGAAAGAAGATATGAACAGGCTGGTGATGAATTTTCTGGTCACGGAAGGCTATGTCGAGGCAGCTGAGAAGTTCCAGCACGAGTCTGGGACCCAGCGTATCCTCTTTTAGTTTTGCATACGTTGTCTTACCTTGTTCATCACAACGATGGATAGTTGAGTTATAGATGTGGTCGCGGTTCGTTTCTTGTCTTGGTATCTAGTGTTTCATGAATAATTTCTATATTTTCTAGAGTGCAGGTTCCGTTTGCTTGTGGGGCCTGGAATTTGCACGGACCGTTGTAGTGTAGTAGGTCGCACTGGTCTTCCTTGTACTAGTTATGTTTGGTTACGATCGGTTTGAAGATAGTCTGTAAGCTAACGATCCAGGAATGGAAAAGGCTATTGTACTTGTTTCACACTCTGGCATATTTCAGTCGATCAGTTCCTTAGCGAGGAACAGCAGACATAGATCTCGGAACCATCACCGATCGCATGGCCGTGCGGAAGGCTGTGCAGTGTGGGCAGGTGGAAGATGCGATCGAAAAAGTCAATGACCTAAATCCAGAGGTTCGTACTCCACTCTCTTAACACAGCTTTCTTGCATTTAGTTCGACAGTATGCAAATTAAGGTATATTTCTCTGGAGCATTTGCCGTTGTGATGCATCACCAAGCTACCAAGAGCGCATTAGTACATGCAGACATCTTCTAATTACTGTTGGCCTCCTCAATTGTGAACCCTGTCAGTGATCTGTTTCCTCGCTAACTTTTGATTGAAATATTTGGAAAAACAGATCCTCGACACAAATCCGCAGCTTTTTTTTCACTTGCAGCAGCAGCGGCTCATTGAGTTGATTCGAGCTGGCAAAGTGGAAGAGGCTCTGGAGTTTGCTCAAGAAGAGCTGGCCCCGCGTGGTGAAGAGAATGTACGTCCATTCTGTTTATGTTTTGTATCAGTTCGATTGCTTGTATAAGTGACTTTTGGAAAGAGCCTTCCAGGGCTCTCGGCAAAATCTTTGGTCTGTTGTCTTTTCTGACACTTTTAGCATGGCAAGTCACTTGAAGATGAGCTACGTTTCTCTGGCTGTCCTTAAGATGTCATGCATACTTGCCAATTTTTTATGCGCTGCTACTGAGTTGGATTTTTGAGACAATACGGTCGCTGACTCTGCTGCGATGCTTCCATAAACAGCATGCATTTTTGGAGGAGCTGGAACGCACCGTCGCTCTTCTGGCCTTCGACGATGCTTCGACTTGCCCAGTCAAGGAGGTGAAGGAGCTTCTTGACAATGCGCAGCGTCAAAAAACAGCCAGTGAATTAAACGCCGCCATTCTCACCAGCCAGAGCCATGAGAAAGGTACGAGTTTCATAACTGTTCCGGACCGCCATGCTTGTCATCTTGATGGCTGTTATCGATGTATGCTTGAATGCGGTATACCATATCCTCTCTTTAAGACGCTTTGGTATCGTGGTTTGGGTTGTATCATGGTTTCTCAGATTTGTATCTCTTGTTTACTGTTAGGCAGTAACTTATTGATTGTTAGTTTTGGTCTTGTTTTGCATTTGAACATAAGAGACTTAATTAACTTTGGCGAGTGGAATATGTACACTTTTGAGTAATATTTTAATGTAATCCATGTGTCGTGATGCATGCAGATCCGAAGTTGCCAAGTTTGCTGAAGATGTTAATATGGGCACAAAACCAGCTCGACGAAAAAGCCTCTTATCCTCGTATCAACGATCTTGTGAATGCTACCCTTGAGGAACCTGTGACATAACCTGATCTGCGTGATGCTCAAGGTTGCAACCACTTCTTTCGCGATGTATCGGTTCAGGTTCTGCCCAGCTATTTGATACATTCACGTTCTTTTCTGTTCAAAGAATTGTTCTCAGCGGTCTGATTGTCCGATTAGGGGCAGTCAGGGAGATGTGCCCCTTCCTAGTGTTCTGTCTCTTCATGATACTTGGTGGAGATTGTGTAAATTTTTTCATGAAATCGAAATGAGTTCTTGAAACTCGACAATGGTTTGTAGACCTAGTGCCTCTGAAGAAACGTGACACGAATGGTGGACATCGAAAAGAATGTGGTCATCGAAAACTTCAATTCTGAGGGCCTCTCTTGCGGTTGACTGGCTACAAAAGTTTGCAGAATGCTCACTTGCATTCCTGTAAGAGGTCTCCTGGTCTCTTTCGTTGTGGTTGGAAGGGCCTACTCTTGAGTTGAGTTTCATTTACACCATAACGGTATTCAGAACTCTCATAATGCAAAAGTTTGAGACCAAATGAAGTTCATGGTTACTCATTCTCTTATCACTCACAATCACTATAATCTTCCACTCCACATGGTCGAATGATATGAACACGTATAAGCATGTGTCTCTACAGTAGTATAAAATGATATCCTGAAAATTATCTTTTTCCTTTCCATTCTTCACACTGAAATGAACAACCTTAAGACTTTCTTCAGTGAAAAATAGTCAAGAATTTTTTTGTGAATCCAGGTTATTAAATCCAAGTTCCTTTCTACATTGCCACTCCATCCAAAGCCCTCTCTTACTTCCAAACAGAATTCATTGTATGAATTAATAACGCATTTGGATCTTACAACAACTATATGTGTGCTAAACGACACAAGTCAAAGCTAATAATGCTATTAGGATTGTTGTTAGCGGCCCAAGCTAGATCACATCTTGTTTTAGCTGGGCCCCGCTTCTCCCACACCTTCTTCGCTGTGTGGTCTCCCTACCCACACTTGCATTCGAACTCTCTTCATTGGGAACCCATCCCCGAAATTGAAGTTGGCTGCCAAAGAGTCATAGGAGATCATGGAGGATACAAAATTGGTTGTGAGTAAGTTTCTTATTAATTGAATGCTCCCCAATGATGGACATAGCATGTCTTATCCTAGTATATTCCTTCACTACCTTAGCATCATCATCATCATCAACTAGAGAGTCTTTTGTATCCTCCATGATCTCTTGTGAATCTTTGGCACCCAACTTCAATTCGGGGATGGGTTCCCAATGAAGAGAACTCACAAGTGCGGGCACGGAGACCGGGTAGTGAAGAAGGCGTGGGAGTGGCGGGGCCCACAAGATGTGATCTAGCCCGGGCCGTTGTTAGCTTGTTGGAAGTCACCAATCTCATTACCAAACTCAGAAACCAAATTAAATAATAAAAACAAAAAAAATCCAGATCCACACACCCACTCCATGAAGAGAGAGAGAGAGATCTCATTTCCAACACTTCATGTTCCCATCACTCCACTAACACGTCCATTCACACGAGTGTTAAAGCAAGCAGGGATTGTTAGCCATCAACTAATATAAAAGCAAGGCTGCTGGCTACCACCGCTAAATATAACCAAATCAGTCCTGTTACGGAAACTACTGGAAATTCCACTGTGGACGCTAAGTAGACAGTGCCAGTGCTAAACGGCATGTTAACCCCAAAAGCTCTACCAAACATGCATCCTGCTATTTCCGGAAGCTAGCTAACGGAGCCTTCAAAGTCTGAAGCTTGTGCCATGAGCTTGCACCGCCGCAACAGTGCACAGCAATCAACGTCCAGGCTTGAACATCGCATGCATGTGTACGCTCGACGGACAGCCATGGCTGCACTTGCACCAGGTATTCGCCTCTGATCGATAAAGCTGGTCGTGTCAGTACGTTGACAGTAGTCTATTGTGTATTATACATGATGATAGACATGGTGTGCCAGTCTAGATTTCTTTGTGGTTGACATGGAATAATGGTTGCAGAGGTGAAAGTGGATCCTGCCGAGCCGGTGGTGTCGGCTGATCATCATCACTACAGAGCAGTGGCGCGGTCCGGGAAGCGCAAGAGGAGGGAGCGGCAGCCGAACTGGGAGACTTCGGAGACGTTCGCGCTCGTGAAGGCGAAGAGGGCCGAGCACGACGAGCTGAACGGGGACCTGATCCGGTGGTGCAACGGCGGCGAGCGCGGCGGTGACCCGGGGAAGAAGTGGAGCAAGGTGGCGGACATGGTGTGGAACGAGGGTGCGTCCGTGGTGTTCCGCAACGCGGAGTCGTGCAAGGACAAGTGGGGGCAGATCAACGCTGAGTACAGGAAGATCCGCGACTACGAGAGGACGCGCCGCGCGCTCCTGCATGCAGCTGGAAGCTGCCGCGGGAATCATGTCAGCTACTGGCGCCTGCCCACAGGGGAGCGCCTGGCGCTGCATCTGCCCAAGACGTTTCATAGCCGAAAGCTCTACGAGTGCATGGACGAGTTTCTCAACGAAAATGCAGGTCAGCCGCGAGAGCTTCACTTAGAGTTGAGAAGATGATTGCAATCACAGATGTCTCAACGTGCCCAATTGTGGGGATATTTGCAGCAATCGGCGCGGATGGATCTCGCTCCCAGCCATCAGAAACGCCAGCAAACATTAGAGATTCACTCTGCATCGCGCCGATAGCGTCGCGGTCGGTTCCAGAAGTTGCAGCTGCACCAAACGGGGTGCGTCTCGTTTTGAGTCTCCCGCGCCAGAAGCATTTTGCAGAGTCGACGGAGGTGGCAGCTGCGATCCGCGAGCGCCTGGCGCGTTTGCGGGAGCGCATCGAAGTGGCGAGCCCCGGGGACACGGAGGACACTGTAAGAGATCATGGAGAGTTGGAGGGAAAGAAGTACGCGTGCATCCAGGCCGCGGTGGTGGGCGATGGATCCGTGGGGTTGGTCACGTTGGACAGGCCCAAGGCTCTGAATGCTCTCTCGCACGCGCTGATGCTCGAGCTTGTGGACGCCTTGCAAACATTCGACGACTCCACGCAGGTGATCTATTCATACTCATTGAATCATGTATGTTTAGACAATGGAGCTCACGTGATTGATGAAACAGGTGGGGGCGATCGTGGTGACAGCAAGAGGAGAAGCGTTCTCTGCTGGCGTCGACTTCAAGGAGCTGATGCGGGAGAACACCAGCTTCGTGGATGCCTATGCTTCTCGCGTCGCGCATCACTGGAACGCCGTGACCGCCATCCGCAAACCCCTCATCGCAGCCATGAATGGGTAGGCGCATCTCGTCACATCTACATGAGACCTGATAGTTGTCACACTTGTAACAACCCATTCGTTTGTTGCAGTTACGCACTGGGCGGAGGCTGTGAGCTGGCGATGATGTGCGACATCATTCTTGCAGGCGAGAGAGCGCAATTTGGGCAACCGGAGATCAGCTTGGGCACCATTCCTGGCATGGGCGGATCACAGCGGCTCATCCGTGAAGTTGGCAAGTCCCGGGCCATGGAGATGATTCTCACCGGGAAGCATTTCATGACTGCTCACGAAGCAGCTCAGAGGGGACTCGTCTCTCGTGTGGTAACCTAAACCCTAAACCCTAAACCTGATTCACCTGAAATGCTTTCAAGTTATAACCTTTTTGTGTGTTGCGATGATTCAGGTGCCGGGAGATGACGACACATTGGTGGCTGAAGCAGTCTCACTGGCAAGAGAAATTTCAAAAAACTCCAAGCCTGTTGTGGCACTTGCCAAGGAGATTGTGAATACAGCTTATGAAATCGGGTTAACAGAGGGTGTGAAGAAGGAGCGCCTGCTGTACCACGCCACGTTTGGGTTGGAGGATCAGAAGGAAGGGATGGCTGCCTTCCTTGAGAGACGCTGTCCTGCCTTCAAGGACAAGTAAGCTGAAGACATCCATCTTGTCGAACCTTCCACTCATATTCAACAACTGTAAATAGTCATCTCTTCCTTACGCCACATAGTTTGACATAAACTTTACGCATGAACATTTGTTTCAGTATACAGCTGACAATGAAATTCTGAGGTCTACGTTGAACGGACTACATAACAAAGCTCAACATGATGATGGATCACATGTGAATTCGACATAACTATCAAAGATTTCATCAAATTTGATGAGCATGGAAGTTGCGAAAGCCATAGTACAGTTTCAAAAGGTCCTACACTCAATTATTGAACAATTCAGCTCTAAAAACGAGATTGTCATTTTAAGTTGGGAACCAAAACATCACAACAGAGAAATGTGCGAAAATGCTTGAGAATTACACTACTCTCAAGCCACCTCAATTATTTCCTTTCGTTAAACCAAGGCAATGGCCCTGCTCCAACTTTAACCACAACTATACACCTGTTGTTTTTCGAGTATATTTACATCTCACCGCCTAAAACTCCGGCAGGAGAAGAATCTAGAGAAAACACCGCAAGAAAAAATAGTAGAGACATCCAATCGAGATTCCTAACTTAAACGCCGCAGCAGCAAGGTCCGTGGCACGGCCAAGTGCAGGCCCAGCACGCCACGAACGCAGCCGCGCACCAGTTCGCCGCGCGGTTGTTCCTCTTCTTGGGGTACACCTCGACGGGTTGCCCCGTTGGGCCGTAGCTCACAGGCGTCTGCTGCTGCTGGTACTGCTGGTGGTGGTGGTGGTGGCCGCGCTGCTGCTGCACGTAATTATCTCCGCCATAGCCCTGCTGCGGTGGCACCATCCCCGGCGCGTTGCCATAACCACTCGACTTCATGTCCACATCTCTCCCCGCCTGCGCCGGATAGTTCGCCGTCCCTCCCGCACCCGCAGGCACCGCCGTGTACTCCCCCGCCTGGTTATGCTTCCTGTGAAACATCTCGCAAACAATCTAGCTCACAAACAAACTCTTCCTACAGCGAACTCTTCACGAACTCTAGCTCAAACTCTTCCCAGGTGTGCGCTTTGATGTTCTCGAACCGTTTCCAGACAAGATGATCTGTGACTGATATTCAGTTTCTGGCTGATCGGGGGCGTTTTGTATCCAGGATTCGAGGCAGGTGCGCTGGTTCCAAGTGGGTGCCATCAGATTTTTAAGCCGCCACCAGTGTGCGGTGGTAACGTGGTCGGCGACGTGGACACGCGGTGCCACGTCGTCGCGCGCGAGCGGAGGAAGGTAGATGCGGGGAAGCGCGCGGTTGCTTCGATGACGAGTTAGCGTGGGAATGATGAGATTCACCGACCTTCAGCTTTTCAACAGAAATCTCCGACTTCGTCACAAGTAACCGGTTAGAGCTCATGTTACTGTTCTCTTTCTGTTTTTCGCTTGCAGTAGGGGAAGGAACCAGTAAGCATCGAGGTAATCAACAACCCATAATCCCATCGATGAGAAATTTGATAATTTGGCTACAAAACCACTCGCATATGAACGCAGAGGAAAAAATAGTGCTAGGGCACATTGTTATACACGTTGCCTGTGCCATAAGTTTTGAGCTGGTCTACGTCAGGCAAGCAAAAAGTTGGTGGAAAACCAGCCACTCCACAACATATTGATGAGAGTGCACCTTGGAAAAAAACACTTGCTCGGCCTAAACACGTTACTCTCTCTTGAATAATGGCACTACATCCGGCATCACCGAGTCGGTGAATTCCTCAGCTATAATCAGCAGGTCGGAGATCATCATGGAACCATCTGAAAGGAGGGCAACATCAATCACATAAGAAGATTTCCACTACACCTGAGGTAATTCAGACACATACAGTTATCATATTGTTGATACGTAACGAGAAACAACTCCCAAAATGGAAAAAGAATCAGTATTACAAGACAGGGATCCTTCAGAAGGTGGAGCATACCTGTTGAAGTTGACTAAATTCCAAGCCGTAACTCTTCCTATGCCTTGTACAAATATGGATTCCAAAGCCATTTCACCGATGTTTGGTTTCTGCCATAATCACGTGATGTTGATCACGAGCCGAGGGTAAAACCAAGACTACAAAAACCACTGTACTGTACACCTATGAGGTCTAGAATGCTGAGTTCATGTGTCACGTGTGGTCTCCTGAGGTGTCACCAGGCTCTGTGGAAGAGGTGGTACTGTTGTCTTGATCTGAAGGTGCAACTCTGACCGACCATATCTTGCACACTCCGTAGATGACCTCGATGAGCTCCCTCGCCTGAAACGGCTTGCATGCATAGGCGTCCATGCCTGCATTCAAGCACTTGTCTTTGTAGCCTTGAATGGCATGCGCGGTGAGGCCGATGATGGGCTTGTGAGGAAAGTCATGGTCCTTTTCGCTCTCCCTGATCTTTCTGGTTGCTTCCAAACCATCAAGCACTGGCATCTACAACAACCAAATCGAACATTTATTGTCAAGGTCGGATGAGAAGAATAAGAAAACTAGGAACATTATCAGAAGTTATTTGTAACGTGAGGCTAAGATACCAAGAGTTTTTACCTCTATTGTTTTCATTTCATTCAGCTCTAAGAAGTCAATTATGAGAATTTTGAGATAACTAACCTGCACATCCATGAGGATGAGGTCGTAGTCATCTCGGCGGCCTTCCAAAGTGTCCAGGCATTGTTGGCCATCACAGACGACGTCCACTTGCGTGCCGAACTTCTTGAGCTGCTGACAAGCAACCTTCTGGTTCACCAGATTATCTTCGGCCAGTAGGATTTTCATGCCTTTCATCAAGACTTCAAGCTGAGAATTCGCTTCCTCCTTCTTACTCCAATCCATCTTCTTGGGGAGGCTTGAAGCTTTGGCAGACAGGGGTACTACGTCGCTGTGATTGGCCGTCACACCAACAGCTACACTGTTACTTCTGTTCTGCCTGAAACGCCAAAGGATCAACAATAGGGCTATCAAAAGCAGTTCTTGTGAATAACAAACATCAATTCTAAATTCCTAGGCAAATTTACCAGTTGATGTCGCATTTACCAAACCAGAACATGGGTACGATCCGCATGACAGCGTGACTTAACATGACAACATGTGAAAAAAGGCAACAAAGTACAGATGTGCTTACCGGAGGTTATTAGGTGGCCTCTCTGATTTCTTCTTCTTAACTGGAAGGTCAGGCATCACCGAGTCTTCGATCGAGATCTTAGAAGAAGTTGAGCTCTCAGGTGCGGCATTACGGCCCTCAACTTCTTGAATACGCTTCAGCAATTCTTCACTACTTTTGGCTTCAGATGTTAATGAAGACTCTTCACATTCTCCATCTTGCTCATTGCTCATGACTGTTTCAAGGCGTGTTCCTTCGTCCGGCTTGTCGTTCACGCTTTGAATAGGTTGTACGAGTTCGAACTGCGCAATAAAGTAGAACGTGCTCCCTTTTCCTGGCTCACTTTCTAGCCATATACGGCCCCCCATCATCTGCACTAACCTGGAATTTTAACCAAAAGAGGCAACTCTTGTTAGCATTAGCATATAAGATACCAAGAGTTTTTACCTCTTACCTCATTTACACCAGCCCTAAATAGCTCTCAATTAATCTAGAATCAGCTCAAAGAAGAGAAAGGCGGCTGAGACAACATGACATTACTTTCATTCTCAAGACGGCTCAAACCAGTTCTAACTTGAGTTTAAAAACCACCAAGCTCTTCAAGGATTCCAGTTGAGAGACACCAAACGGATCTAAAAGCTACAAAGACTAAACTAATAGTAGTAAATATCATCTGGTATCTTGTAGAAACTGGGTGACTTCACAAATAACTCTAATCTACCACAAAAACCAAACCATTTGCTGAGATTGAGAAAGGGGATTACAGTACTCATGTGATCATTTAGAACTTCTAAGGAAGTGCAAACACAATGAACATCACCAAAGAGTGAGGCAACTGACCGCTCTACAATGCTGAGACCCAAGCCTGTTCCTCCATACAGCCGAGTGATGGAGCTGTCAGCTTGCGAGAAAGCTTTGAACACTTCGTTCTGTTTCTCTTTGCTGATTCCGATCCCGGTGTCTTGTATTGCGAAGAGCAAGCTCACCTTCGTATTCTCCTCTTCAGGGTGAACTGTCTCCCCCTTCCCACCTGGTAGTTGGCCGCTCTGTGGCACTAATTGCCCACTGTGTGCTATTAATTGGCCACTGTGAGGTACTAATTGGCCGCTTTGGGGTACTAAGTGGCCGCTGTACGTGCCGCTTCTCCCAGCTGCAGACTTTGAGCCTCGGGGAATCTCGCCGTTCGCAACAGTTATCTCGCTTATCTCTACGACATGATGAGTGAGGTCGTCCGTTGTGGATGTCCTCCCAAAGCTGTATTTCTTCTTTAGAGTGGCGCTTGAGGCTCTCTCGAGAGGATTGGGTCCGGTGTACAGCTTTGCTGAGAGCGAGACAGAGCCTTCTTGCGTGAATTTGATTGCATTACCAACTGCCATGTACACAGATGTCAGCTCTAGACAACTGGGAAAATCACTGCTCGTTTTGAGGATCCGAGCTTTACTAGACTGATATGGTGCGCAAGTAAAAAGTAGAAGCTGGTCAGTTGTAAGGAGTGAGTGAGTCACCTAAGTTGATGAGGCATTGCTGTAATCTACCCGCATCACCCACCAGATGTTCTGGAACACTCTTATCCACTTCCCATGAAAGATTCAACTGCTTTTGACTTGCTCTCACCTGCAAAAAGGGACGTTAGCAAATTCCCATACGCAGTGCAGAGAGAGAAAAAGGAAAAATGCAATGGACTTAGAGCTCTACAATAACCTCACATCACGTCACTTGTACAACAGAAAAACAATCAGAGACAATATGCTTAGAAGCAACCCACTGGAGACAGAAAGCATTCACTAACTTCAGGATGAAAGCTTCACCTGAAGCATTTTGATTGTAGATGCGACAGTATCTGGGACACTGAATTGAACGCGCTCAAATTCAACACGACCAGCTTCAATCTTGGCCAGGTCCAGAATGGCGTTGACAATGTGAAGCAAACAATCAGCAGACTGCGACACGGTCTCCAAATGCTCGCGCTGCTCATCGGTCAGATTGGTCTCCAACGCCAGTGAGGCCATGCCGATGATTCCATGGATAGGAGTCCTGAATGGAAACAAACAGTCAGGCAACAGTTGAACGAAAGCACTGCACAATTGTAGTGAAGAAGAATATCAACTTCAGTTGTCAATCTAGTAACCTTATTTCATGACTCATGTTGGCGAGAAACTCAGATTTCGCTCGACTCGCCTCCTCAGCTGCTGCTTGAGAAACTTGCAATGATCTATTGGCCAGCTCCAACTCCAAAGTTCTCGCACGCACCTGCAGGCATTTTCCGTATAGAGATTAAACCCGGAGATGATCTTGCATCAGGTGCCAAGAAAACGAATATAGTACCTGTGATTCGAGCGTGCTATTCATTTCGTTGAGCCTACGCTCCATCGCCTTCCGGTCGTGTACAATTGCAGCCAGCGTGATGGCCACCACCGCCAGAACACATATAAACATTTGCACCTGTAAATCAAGTGAACTCAGCATCCTAGAAAGAGAGCCTGTTCATACAGATACACACATTCAAGAACTACTAATAACTACCTGCAAAAGAGAGTGATTATCGCTGTCGCGATACAGAGGTCCTTTGTGGTCAGCTGTGCCTGCGCTCGCAATGATAGCAACGACGAGGACTGCAAGAGGCACCCCGATGCGATTAAACCGGAAGGAAGACCAGATCACAACTGGAAACACCAGATAAGCCAGTCTTTGAACAGCGTCCTCATCAGTAACCCCCTGAAATCAACACAGACGGAAGGTGATCACAAAACGAGTGATAGATCAACTTCTCCTGATAAGATAAAGGAAATCTTCAAATCATGAAATCCTCTGCCTTCAAGGACGTACCAGATTGAAAAATATGACCAAGGAGAGGACAATGAGCACCACAAAGAGAATGATGCACTCTGCTAGTTTCAAGACGAATCTTTGCGGTGAGCACAGTTGAGGGTTCTGTGGAGATGCAGGGTCCGAACACGAAAGAGACCTGACAAGAGACAAAAAATCATATCAGATTAATAACAGTCCCTGAAAACCTTGCAACATCAGCTGACTTGAACATAGAAAGTGGACCTGGGCATGCTTCTGAGCTCATCCTCGGTGCTAGAAATGCGTCGTTCTTCCAGAAGAGGGCCTGATCTCTGCTGCGCTCCAACGCAGAGCTTCCGTCTTCGATCCAGGACCCACTTGTTCCAGGAGCTCTTCCACATCTCCACCCTGTCTTTCATGGTTCGCTGCTTCACCGCGGTTTGCAACCTCTCTTTGTTTTCCATGTCAGTGTCGTCGTCCCTCTCAGAGAGGAAGTTGGTCTCAGAGAAGAACTCTGCCCTGGTGCCTCTGAAAGACCCATCCTGGACTTTCTCCGCGCTCTTCCAGGGCAGCAGCTGCACTGCACTGTGCAGGACACGCAGAACCCCGGCGCTCCCGTCCACCGTCGCATTCGTATTATCAGACTCGATGATATTGTTGTCTTCACCCTCGACCCTGGAATGATTCTCTGGTTTTTGGCTCCAGATTGGGAGCATTTCTGGATGGAAGATGTTCCACAAGTGGAGAATGCAGGGCGCCACGCACAGGATGGAGGATAAGTCGCCCAGCACCCACGACGGCCACACGATCAAGAGCTTGTCCCAGGCCGCCAGGTCGAATATACAGAGCGACAACGCGTTGCATGACCCGCATACGAAGCTCACAAAGGGCACCACGATAAACAACCACATCGCGTCGTGCAGCGTGTCCACTGTCAACGCTCCCTTCTTGCTCTCCTGCACAGAATTCACGGGGAAAAAACCAGCTCAGATCATCAACAAAATCCTTTATCCAAATACCTGAATTTGAAGACGTTTCACACATCATAATTTCTGAAAATTCTTGCACAAGTAATTGATTCGTTTTCTAATAGGTCATGCTCATTCCGTCATTCCCTCACGTCTGTTAGAGCTTCATTTTCATTAGCCTCTCCCAGTCTGCTTCAAGAAGCTCTAAGCTGAATTCGGAATTCTCCTCATCACTGGTTCCAGAAAATTCAATGTGAATATCAAAGAAATCTCACAACCAATAAAACTAGAGAAAGTCCTGGAAATTCCTGAATCTCAATACATCTCACAGCCAATAATTTGGAGAACAATCCCTGAAAATAATTCCTGCACATCTCACAACCAATAGTTGAGGGAAATTCCTTCGTTTATCAACCAAAAGATTGGAGAAACAATCCCTGAAACTTTCCTGGAGATCATGGCATAAACCCGAGCCCTAAAAAAAAATACCGACAAGGTAGTGAGTGAATTGTCCGTTTACCTGCGGCGGCAAAATGACGCGGCCATCCCTCCATTTGAGGGGATGGTTGAGAAGCCAGCCGCAGATGAGCGCTCCGAGAGTGGAAAACACCGCCGCCGAGAAGATGAAAGGGAGGTAGTCCTTGGGGCTGTTCTCATGAAAGTACCAGAAGTTGATCACCACACTGCCCAGAAATCCCCCAAGCCACACGTTGTAGCCATAAATCAGCACAAACGCCACCATGAGCCCGGACGGCGCCCAGATGGGCGCCGAAGACAGCCCGGACTCCATGGACAACGTCCAGGAAAGCCGCCCCAGCCCCACATACAGGCCCAGCGCCATCAGATTCACCACCAAACCCTTCCTCGTGAAGAATGCCATCGTCATCTCTGCTCATCCTGCTGCCCCCCCTCCCTCCCTCCTCAATCACAACGCCCTCCTCCTCCTCCTCCCCCTCATCCCAACCCTAATCCCACCGCCAAACCCTAAAACTCACACCTTGGACGCCCCAACAATCACCTCCTCATCCTGAATCTCACCACACCTTTCCGTCCCATCCAAAGCAGGCTGCCCACAAAGCTCCTTCCGTTTGCTTCTAACCTGGGCACCTTTCAATCCCATTCACAGACTCTCTCTCTCTCTCTCTCTCGCTCTCTCTCCCCAATCTCACCGCCAAACCCGAGAACTTTCTCTCTCTCTCTCGCTCCCTAATCTCACACCTTTGACGGCCCCTCAATCACATCCTCGTCGTCCTCATCCCTCCTCCAAAACCTGAACCTCACCACACCTTTCCCTCCCATCCAAAGCTTCACCTTGGGCACCTTTCAATCCCATTCACAGACTCTCTCCCCCTCTCTCAATCGCAAAGCTTCGGTTTGTGAGTACCAGACAACTCCAAAAGGAGGTTTCCAATTCACCTGAGGACACGAAGGTTGTGGAGGCTGGAACACAATGAGTTCGGTTAGACTGTGAGTACAACTGGAACTTCTTCCTCCTCACTCTCGCTCTATCTCTCTCTCTCTCATGCAAATGGGCCCTGCTGCACGTACATGGAAACAACAACGGCGCAACTTCTCCCCATGATACGGTCACTGTCACCTTCGCTTGGTAAGTGTGGTGGAGCTACTCACATTGTGTGTGAGTTGGGGAACTGTAGCAAGCAGTGAACAGTGTGTTCGGAGCCAGTAGTTCCGTTTTGCTCACCTACTACTGCACAGACTAGAAAGCACTGCAGCAGATGTGAGGAACATGTGAGGTGGTGATACGCGAAACCCGCACCGTGATTGCAGTAAGTCGGAGGAGCTGGCTATACTCTATTTTCGTCTGGAATTAGTGGTGTTTTCGTCTGGAAATAGTGATGTTTTCGTCAGGGAAAAGTGATGTTTTCGTGTAGAAATAGTAGTGTTTTCGTCTGGGAATAGTGTCGATGCACTGTTTATTGATTAGTTGGTATGATTCATTTTTGAAATGTCGTTTCCTGGGGTCCTGTTTTATTGGGGCTGCGTCCAGTACAGTTGGGTGACCAGGTAAGGCCCACTTCAGATCAGTTTCTAGATGGAAGGGAAATCTACTATTGTTATATAAGGTAAGCCCCCCTAAAACCGACAAGTTAAGGAATGTGCATGCATGGAGAGAGGAGATAATATACTGTTATTTTTCAGTGATAGCCAATAGAATCACAATTTCAACCCAAGTGATTTCATATTCTTTCGATGGAAACTGAATTAGTTATGAATTTTCAAATTGTGCAGCCATGTTTAATGGGTGGCGAGCAGTAGGTACCCCCTATAACCAACGACCAAAAGTAAGGGTCTTGACTAACAGCAAACCTCCATTTGGAGCTCAGTTGGTGGTAATGGGATGGAAGAAGGTTGGATATACCCCAATTTTATAGGTGTTGGCTATGGGTTTTTGTTGGTTATGGGGGGGCTTACCTTAACTAGTGTGTTGACCTGTTGTTCCCAATGGGGCAGGGGCAATCCTTGATTTTAATAGATTTGTGGGATACCTTAAAAGTTTATGGTGGACTATTTTATATGGTCATGTATTTTACTTTGAGAATACAAAAAATGGAATAAAATTAGCAAGATATTCACTTTTGGATTAAAGGTTCTTCAACTAACACCTTGGAAGGTTCTTCAAACTAACACATTGGAAGGTTCTAATATCTTTCAATATATGAACCATGTCATATTTAGATATGACACCACACATGTAGAGTACATGACCATTTTGCAACTTCTCAAATATGTAGTAGGTGCAATATTGATCTGAATTTGAAATGCCATTCGTCAATAAAATGGGCTCAACACAAACTTTTGTATCTATTGTGTTATACAATGTTAATATACCTATAGAATACACATAAAATATCATGTTGCAAAAGAATTCTAAAACAGCTCCCCATTTTGGATCTTCTTTTTCTAAACTCTTCATCTTGAAGGGTTAGCATGCATAAACTACAAGAGGATGATGTTCATACCATGCAAAGGAGTATTTTGTTGTTGTATTTGGTTCCACAGAAGTCATTTGGTGTGGAAGACTGTGATTTCTTTCTAGAAGGCGAGGTTTATGATATTGAGTGTGTGCTCCTCCACCATGGGTCTTTCAAGCGATGAAGATAGGTTGCGACATCCAAGGCCTAGAGTGTAACATGGTATGTTGAAGCCCAAAGAAGATAACAATACTTCACATACATATCCTTCACGTGTAGATCCTTCAAACAAACCATCCTTTAGATACACACATCCACCCACGTGGTATTACGGCAGTGTGCACCGCTTTCCTCTGCGCGCCGCTTCCTTCCCTCCCACAACCATCGGATGGCCTTTTGTTCTCTTCTTTGCCTCCATTATCGCTCAGACTCTCCTCTCTCCCTCTATACGCTGACGTGTCCTCTCCTTGTTGTCAATTGGGGCTAAGTTGGCGCAATTTCCCACATGCATCTCCAATTATAATATAGGAATACTCATTGAGAGTAAAAACTAATAGCATCTACAAGTCATTTACTATGCATGACTCTTGATACCAAAATCACTATAGTAGAACCCTCGTTGTCCTCAATGGGGCATGGGCAGTCCCAGTTAAATCCTCATCTTTCTCCTTGGAGTCTCCCCCTAGTATCTCCTAGTTAAATCCTTGTGGTCCCTCCGTGTGGTTGCACGAGGTATGCTAAAGTTGTGTACATGGCTTCACCTAGCGAGATTACCTCTTTTATTGTAACAGACTAGTGGATCCCCGTTGTTCCCAATAAGGCATGGGAGTCCCAACTAAGTCCCCAGTTAAGTCCATGTCCTCGTCCTCAAAAATGCCGCCTAGCAACTTCCAATTAAGTTCTTATTTGAGTCCCCGTCTTTCTCGTTGCAAACGCTGCCCATGATATGTCATGTGGCTTCACCTAGGCTGCCAAATCTGTGCATGTGGCTTCACCTAGCAATGACTGTAGTCTTGTATTATGTAGAGAGATAGAGAAAAGACATCATGATGAACATCATCTATGTAAAATGTACATTTTGATGTAGTGCACCCAGTTGTCTATTGCACGCCCAAGTTACTACACAGTTCACCAAATGTAGGAGTGCAGACGATAGTAGTTCAAGTTTCTACACCAATCGGAAAATCTACATGCAATCGTCTACTCATGCACACTTGCTTCAAAAATGAATACCCAATCAAAACTTGACATGAATGTCCTTGATGTAAATTAGTGTAGGTGATCCACATCAATCAAATGAATCCACACTATCAAAATAGTGAACAATGTAGTTGAGTGAGCAGAAGGTTACTAAGTTCATGCGCACAGTGGACAAGAAGAAAGGAAGGTCGGAGTCTCATAAGTTGGAGTCGTCTGCATGATATAGAAATTACCCTACGTTTCGTACACAACTAATTCACAATGGAGAATGCGTAGGTAATATCCAAGTAATGCCCAGGTAACATCCAACGTGTCCAAATGCCTGCAAATGGAAAAATAAATTACTTCGTTAGCTAGGTGCCAAAATTGACCCGAACGGTATTTAAGTCTAGAAACACCTAGTCCCACAATACACAAAACAATGCATACAGTTTGAGTTTCTACACTACTTGGAAATCTACATCCAATCGGCAATTGGCACACACTCGCTTGAAAACAAACAGCTAATCAGATTTTGACATGCTTGTGCCTGATGCAAATTAGTGTACGACAATTATGAACCCACACTATATTCAGTGTTTGGTGTACTGTATTGGTGTGTTGCATTGTTCATATCATTTTAAAAAGGTTACCAGCTGGATGAGTGGAAAGAACGAAGGTGGCGCCGCTTTTGGTGACTGGTATTTCCTTGGAGCAGGTGTCATCTGGAGTGACATAGCTGACTGGAATGTGGGGAATGTTTTGGCGCCCGCCTCTAGATTGGAGGGCCCTCCACTTCCACTCATTGTTGTCTGTGTGGATACTCGGCCCACAGGCAACATATGGCAACCATTAAACGTCATTGGGCCCCAACGCAGGCTCATCCGCACACATGGAAACGCATTTGGAACTCTTTGGGAACCTAGGAATGCGTTGGGAATAGGGGAATGTAGGGGGAACACATTTGGGAACACGGTGGGGCACTCTAGGGAACAACATGGGAACTCGTTGGGAACGCATTGGGAACGTTGTGGTAATGATATGGTTTAAAAGGTAAAATAAGAAGAGGGTACCCAAATGGTTTGGTGAGGAACCACATTGGATATTACCGTGAAATTGGTGTGGGCATGAGGAGCCCAACCTAGACTTTTAGGGACCATATCTCGGAGATGAAGCCCCATATGGTCATCATGTGCGTCTACTTATTGTTTATCTTACGTTTTACCCTTAAACGTCCATAGGGGACGATATATACAGTCACGTATTTTACTCTGAACCCCTACAGGACCGGGCCTTGTGCTTCACTAAAACCACCCAAAAATGCCACTTTGACATGAGATGTTATTAAACTGATAAAAAATATCCAATTACCATTATCAATGATATGATCTTCAAGATAACTAATTAAAGAAGACACCCAATTTTTTTGTAAAAGTCGACCGTGCGGATGTAAGATACATGCATTTGAAGAGTGCAATTTTTTTTTCCATTGTGCCCGGACAGGGCCAGCGTACTCTAACTTAACCCCTAAAAGACAATTGTCCCAAAACGGGTTTTTTGAGAATTTGGGCAGGTTCTTATGATGTCAGTTTTAGATATATTTTATTGAAACTTTTTTTGAAGGTGTGGTAATGTTAGAGCTTCATGGGGATCTAATTTATTCATCATTTGGACATTGGAAAAAAAAAATATGATGCCCAAAGTAAAAATTCCTACTCGTCGGGCACCTCGGGCAACTTAGCAAAAACACTCCATTATTTATGATTTTTTTTACAAGAAGCTAATATTATACTATTTGGTGATTTTGGAAAAAAAACTAATTTTGGAATTGATGTCTTTTTTAAAAAGAGAATCAAAGTTCTTACACCTTTTCGGGCAAGGTGCCAAAAAAAATCTTCTTTGCCATATAAAAGACAGAGATTTTGTTTTTTTGTACTTTCAATTTTTTCTACTTTGAAAAGGAGTATGAAACTTCGATTTCACCGTTTGGATTTTGAATTTTCAAGATCCACAATTTACAAAAAAATAAAATGCAAATAAGCAAGTTTTAAATCCCTTCTACTTGCAATACTAATTTGAGAATGCTACACACTATTATTTCATTTGAAATTTGGGGAAAATATAGCTTATATGGTCTATTTTTATTTGGTAAAATCTCCTCAAAAGAAAAGATGCAAGAGATATTTTTTCATGAGGAAACAAAGTGTGTTGATCCTGTTTTGAATGGTCCCGAAATGACTATGTTTTTCACTTCAAATACTATAATCTTCTAATTCATATGGTTAAAAAATTTGAGAAAATTACCACTTGTTTTTGTCATACTCTAAATTAATATCTTAAGGTTAAAAATAGTAATGGAAGATTTGTTTTACTCTTACCTTCTCTTTTACTAGAATATGTAGTTTTGAAGTGTTTTTGACAATAAAATCGCAAAGAATTTTAGGGGTTAAGATAATGGCATATTTTTACACCACACATTGCATAATCTCAATTGATATATGTTCTACCTTGTGTAAGGTCATCGCACGCAAAAATCACATGTAATGGAGGTGTTTACGATAAGAGAAATGGACTTGCAGCAACTAGGGGTATAGAAAGTGGCCCTTTACTCAAGAAAGCAATTTTATTTTTTAAATAGAGAAATAATTGTTGGATCTAAAATCCAAACGGTGAATAAAATTATCATGACTTACTCTAACAATAGAAGAAAAAAATTTCAAAAAAGTAAAATCCTTCATTTCTATGCATTTTTAAGTGAAAACAATGAAGGTTGCCAAAAACTTTCCTTCACTACTACCCGCCTCAAAAAAGCGCAATTGTCAACTCTACAGCAGCACTATTCATCTCTACAGTACCTTGCTCAGCTGCCAAAAGGAACATGCTTCTTATGTTTGAAACACCATCACTTTTTCTTTATAAATCCAAAAAATAAGTTAAAAAAGGGTTAATATTTGGTGCTGGTGTGGTGACAAAAAAATTTCGGCAAGTGAAAATATGGCTTTTTTGAAGAAATGTTTGGAGAAGAGTACTTGCAATCATGTTCCCTGAATCGTTGATTCCTAGCTCATCTTGACTAGAAAGATAGGCAACGTCGCTTCCACAAGTCGTTACTTCCTGGCGGTTTCTTCCTATAATTCCCATCAATTTGGTGTGAATTTAAGCCCAATTAAAAAAAAATTGCCATTTGACTATATTTTGCCAGAAATAAAATCACTAATGGCAACCGCTTTGCACACAGGCACCATTTCACGTAATGTAAATTCCCCTCATGACGGAGAACATAAGCAATGTGTATATATTGAGAGAGGAAAGAATTCTACCAAATTATTTATTTTCCGTGATAGCCACTAGAATTGCATTATCAACCCAAGTGATTTCATATTTTTTCGATAAAATGTAAATTGGTTATGAACTTTCAAATTGTGTTGCCATGTTTAGCTGGTGGGTGTCATTAGGTACTACTACAAGCGTCGACCAAAGAAAAAAAGAACTTTGGTCCCTAAAAGAGGTCGCCATGAATAAAGTATTTGTTCGTTCGACCACTAAGTCCATGTCCACCGGACATATGTTAGTAGTATAGAACTACTTCCCCCTCTCGAGGGTAGACACTATGTGACCGCTGACCAAAAGTAAGGGGTTGTGAGTGATAGTAAACCTCTGTTTGGACGGGAAATGGGTGGTATTGGGGTGGAAGTGGGTTGGATATACCCCAATTTTTTAGGTGTTGGTTATGGGTTATGGTTGGCTACCATGGACAAGAAGATTTCGAGTAGGATGGTGTTCATTCAAGGCTTGTAGAATCTTTGACCTAGAATAAATGCCTAAGGAGCAAGATTGTGGCAACCTAAAGGATGGTATTGTTAGAAATATATTCAAAGGTTAAGAGTTAGGCGGCAAGAACAAGGAATTTGATCGTGAGTTGGTAATACTTGGAAAAGTTTATGAAATCTAATAAGGGCCATCAAAGTTATTGTAGAACTTAACGAAATTATATTATCTTATCCTTTGGTTCCATACTACTAACCAATGTCCTATGAACATAGACTTAATAGTGGAACAAACAAACACTTTATTCATGCCGGCCCCATCTGAAGGGGACTAGGGTTCTACTTCTCCTTCTTCTTATCCTTTGAAGACCAACAAATACCATTGATGTTTACTCAAACTCATAGGCAAACTCTCACCTAGTTTAGAGATATTTCTACTCTTTTTTTTTTCAAACTAAGGTTGCTTGTGCTTTAATGAGCTTAGAGTAGTTTGAGGAATCTTAAATTTCAACTTGAGGGTTTTCATTCAACATTAAGACTATAATAATCTATTCAAATTCTAATCTAGAGTACAAACATGTGCCAGTTGAGTATCATAAAAATATAGGTTCTTCTATCCTCAAATGGATATAATTTTTTTCCAAAGTTTTGATAATTTTTTTTAAAGATTTCCACAAGTTTCATGCATATTCAACTTTTAATTCCTTTTTAAACATTTATTAGGCCAAGTTTACCTGAATGTAGGCTATGCTACTGACTCATATCATGTTTTAGTAGCTAACAAGTAATCACAATGTAGCACACATTCATGAAAGTCCCATTGCTAGTGTGGTGCCCTCCATCATGATAATCCACTCAATTATAGTATGGGGCCTAAAGATCTCGTTGTATGGGTACCCACAAGGCGCTTCGGGGGGATGACATGTCGGTTGTCCTCTAACGTACTTAGATCTATGTAGAGAAGCACTAAGGTAAGCCTGCCTAAAACCGCCAATATCCCATGGCCGCCAACTACTTTTTCACTAAAAACCGCCACTATATGCACATGTAACCAACTCTCTATTTTTAATGGCGGGAGAAAAGGCTAGGGTGGCATGAATTGGATGCACAGTTGGTGGTTTTAGGTGAATGGGATCTTCTAGACTTATTGTACATGCAAGAGTGGAGAAAATGGAATATTTCTAGAATTAGTTTAAGGTTGACTCATTGCCGGTTTTTGGTTCTTATGCATGCGGTTTTAGGCCATTTGTGGGAGGGTCATGGCCCCCACCTACTGACGCTCATCCAACTTTCTTCACATGTGCCTTTGAAAATTCATAACTAATTCATAACACATCGGAAAAATATGAAATCACTTGGGTTGAAATTGTAATTCTATTGGCTATCACTGAAAAATAATTTAATTATTATCTAGGTTCTCCACATATGCAAACTGCTTAACTTGACGGTTATGGGGGGGTTTACCTTAATTGCGCCTTGATCTTCAAAAATGGCAGTGGAAGAAAGTTGGCTAGCTCAAGAATGGAAGCTTCTTCTTTTACTTCACAAAACTAGGAAAGAAGATCCTTAATGAGCGTCAATGAGTTTCTCCTAAATTCACGCTCCTGTTGCAAAAAAAGGCTTTATTTATCAACATATGATATCTTACAATAAGGACCTCTAGGATATATGGATATCTAAAAAGGTTTCCACTATAGTGTACTTGACTTGCCAGGAAAGACTCCCTTTAGCAAATTGGCTGAAAGAAAAGGGCATTTGAACAAACGACGGTGTATGCAGCTTGTGCGCCTTTGGTGTGCAAGAAACACCTAAACATGCTTTCATTCTTTGTCCAAGAGTTTCACATGTTTCGAAGAAGTTGTGTACAATTAAAAGGTTGACGGGTTTGAAACCAAAATCATATTTGTAGTGGGTAGCCCTCTTTGGATTTAATGATATTGTTTTTAATGTTGGGTCCTATGATTCTTAGGGTGCATCTTCTTATACCTGCTAGTCTGGTCTACTCAATCTATGACGAACGCAGCAAAGCCTGTGGAAATTATTGCATAATTTGGCAACTCTAGTGCCAAAAATATGCCTTTGATTTAAGAGATGGTGACTTCCATGTGGGTGTCGCCTTTTCTTGGGCCTGGAAAATGACCATTAAAGCTTGGATGGGCGTTTGGAAGCAGCTGACTAAATACAACAGGGACAAATATAAGTCTCCAAAACAACAACAAACAGAAGAAGTCTTCTAAAATTCATTGAGTGTAGGAGAGATTTTTTTTATCGCCAAGAGTCCAATCTTTCCTGCAACATTCTCTTCACTGGTCACCGTCGAAGCATTTACATTTTGCAATGATAAACCTCTGAGCAACCTGCTGAAATGAATGTAACCGCTACTAGAAAGACCCACAAGCGTTGTCACGCAAAAGAAGGCGACAAACTCGATCAACAACATTCAATTCACGTGATTATGTAGAATAATGTACAACTATATGAACAAAATAATTTCATTTAGCACAAAGCAGTCAAAACGGCGAATGACATCGGTTCCACAGCTCAGCAATACTAGACCATCCTCGGCACTAAATTACATTATCAAATCATACCTTGCAGCGCCTATTCCCACTCCACAGTTGATGGAGGTTTTGACGTGATGTCGTAAACTACCCTATTGATTCCTCTCACGGTGTTGCAGATTTTGGATGATACATCAGCAAGGAACTTTCCATCAAAGTGGTACCTGCAAGAGAACAACATACACAGCTGTCAGATCAGAGTATATCAGTCAAACCAGTCCTTATCCATTGTCCTCGTTCCAAAAAACATTGAAAACACAGGAGTAAAGACTAGTGTGCCACCAGTCCGCAGTCATGCCGTCTTCGCTAGTGATTGCACGAAGAGCAACGGCATGTGAATGTGTCCGTTTATCCCCCTGAACACCTACAGTCTTGACTGGAAGGTAAACTGCAAATGCTTGCCAGATCTTGTCATAAAGACCTGCCTCTTTGATGCTGTTGATAAAAATCTCGTCAGCCTGCCACAAATCAAATCAAGATTAGATCAACGCATAATCTACTGAGTACAGTATAGCATCACATGTCATCAGTAATATGGACCTTCCATTGTAAAAAAAGGGTTGACAAGCCATACCAAACGGATAGTCTCGAGTGCATTGCCTTGTGTAACATCACCCATTATTCGTACAGCCAGTCCGGGTCCGGGAAAAGGATGCCTGCTGACGAAAGAAGCAGGCACACCCAGCAACTTGCCCATCTCACGCACCTGCAAGATTCATGTCTGGAATGAATAAACTACACTTCCAAAAATGCAAAGGCAAAGGCGAACTCCGCCTACCTCATCTTTGAAGAGCCACTTGAGAGGCTCCACCAGCTTCAGTTGCATGTCTGGGGGCAAGCCACCGACATTGTGATGGCTTTTGATGGTGTGGGAGTGTGATTTCCCGCTTCCTGGAGGAGGGCAAGACTCGATCACGTCTGGGTAGAGAGTTCCTTGCACAAGGAAGGCTGGCTTCTTTCCGATCTCTCTCTCCAATGTGTGAGAAAACTCGTCGAAGACAGCAATGAATTCAGCTCCAATAATCTTCCGTTTCCTCTCCGGATCGACCACGCCCTTCAACTTGCCCAGGAACTGCTCCGAGGCGTCCACACACGTCACTGGCAAGTGGAGGTCCTTCTCGAATGTCGCCATCACTCTTTCTCTTTCCTTGTACCTAAAGCCGGTGAAAAAGTAAGAAGCTAATTCATGCCTCAAAACCACCTACGATTCTTGAACCAAAACAATTCTGTCCATGATTCTTATACGAAAACAATTAGCAACTCTGGACACTAAGAATTAGAGTTCGGCTCCTACCTGCAGAGGCCATTATCGACAAATACACAGTGAAGGCGGCCTCCAATGGCGCGGTGCACAAGAGTGGCGGCCACAGCTGAGTCCACACCTCCGGAGAGCGCACAAATGACATGGTCATCCGGGCCGACCGTGTTGGTGACCTTCTCAATCTCCTCTTTCAGCACATTCTGAAGCTGCCAGTCTGCGGAAATGCCACAAACGTCGAGCAAGAAGTACCTCAGCGTCTCGGTACCTTGCTCGGAGTGCGTAACCTGCCAACCACAAACTCTTAGTAGGGAAGAATTGCAACCAAACCCTAAACACCCTGAATTAGAGAGAATTCACACCTCGGGATGATACTGCAGGGCGTAGATCTGAGACTCGGCATTCTCAATTGCAGCAATGTTGCCCTGCACGCTGGTCGCCACGACCTTAAACCCTTGGGGAAGGCGCACAGCCTCGTCGCCGTGGCTCATCCAGACGGTCTGCTTCTCCACGGCGCGGCTGCCGTACAACCGAGAGCCGTCCACGGGCGATATCTGCATGCGGCCATACTCCTGGCGCTCCGCGGGCTTGACCTCGCCGCCGAGCAGCTTCACGATCAAGTGCAGCCCGTAGCAAATCCCGAGCACCGGAATCGCATTCTCCTTCACGTAATCAAAGAACCCGCCGGGAACGGTTGGCGCGCCGTCCAGGTGCACGGAGTGCGGCCCGCCCGAGAGGATGATCACGGCGGGCTTGAGCGCGCGGATGCTCTCGAGGCTGGTCCCCGCGGGCAGGCACACAGAGCTGATGTGCAGCCCGCGGATGCGCCGCGTGATGAGGTGCGTGTACTGCGAGCCGAAGTCCAGCACCAGCACCAGATTCTCGCTCTGCTGTAGGATGGACATGGCGATGGGCAGATGATGCTGCGCGGGGAGAGAGAGAGAGGGTGGTGCGGTGGTGCGAGAACGGGAGCTCCACCATGCGCGTGGCGATGGCGACAGAGTCCAAGCTCTGCGACTGCAGATGAAGAGCACCAGGGTTTAGGGTTTCTAGGGTTTAGGGTTTATGGGAAGGGACCAATAACCGACACTACCTACTCGAATGTTCAGATCGAGTAGATAATGTGGCGGAGGTTTTGGATATGGACACGGCTTTCGAGTTCGGATTGACTGTGTGAGAGTGAGACTGTGAGTCTTATGAAAGAGGGTTTAGAATTTCTCCCAATTTACTTTCCCTTTTATTTTTCCTTTTTGCTTTCCTCTTTCATTTCTTCTCAAAGTCTACCTTAAGTATTTATAATGCAGTGACAACTACGAGAAACACTTAGGGGGGTTTCACACTAGGGGCCGAGCTCGAGGGGCCGAGCAATTCTAGCAATTTGATTGGCCTAGAGTTGAAAATCCGCCCGTGGGCCTTCACACTAGGGGCCAAGGGCCAAGGGCCGAAGGGCACCAAAATGCTTACATGGCAGCACTTTTTGAGAATTTTGGCGCCAATAGTTCGGCCCCTCGAGGAGAGTTTGGGTCCAACAAGAATAGAAACCCAAACTCTTGCCGAGGGGCCGAACATTTTCTCATTAAAATCATTTTAATAATTTTTTACAACTCCAAAACTCGGCCCTTTGGCATAGTTTGGTCTTCAATGGAGTTCGGCCCTTGGGCTTAGTGTGAAACGCCCCTTAACCCTTAAACGTCAGAAGGTGCTATTGGTGGCCACGGTATTCTACATGTATGGTGTTGTATTTGACCATGGTAAGGCTTAGGTCTTAAAATGACCTCCAAATGAATGATGTTAGTTGAAGAACCTTCAATCCAAAGGTGTGAATCTTGCTAAACTTAATACATATTTTGTAATTTATAGAGTAAAATACATGGCTGCCCATACGGTTTCCAAGTGACGTTTAAAAGGTTAAGTTAGTGGGTGGTTTTGAGTTATTGTATAACACATCCATAGTTTTTGATTTAAAGGTATTCTCCACTAGATAAAAAATCTATATAATGAATCTTAGTATTTAAATTTGTATTATGATTAAGTAAAAACAATCTAACTTTATTCAATTTAAGGTTTTTAATATTTAATACATAAAAATACACATTTAAAAAAAAACTAGTTAAAAATAATATAAATCATTGAATTTATATTTCAGGTTTCTAATCTTGCAATGGCTATAATCTCAATATTCATTTTTTTGCTTCGTAAAAAAATAAATTCCCTCCCACAGCACAACTGACCTCAACACCGGGTACATCATCTACAAAATCCGTAGACTTCAGACCCGTATATGTAAACTTTTGCAAGATAACATCCGTCCCACCAGATTCCTAACCGGAACGTGTGTCTGTGGAAGTGCTGGCCCGTTCCATTGCAATCCGAACCTCGGCTATGGCCGCAACGGCGATGGCCATGAGGTCCATGCTGCCAGCTACAAGCCACTCTGCCTCGCGCCACGTCTCGTCTTGTGCGCATTGTCGCTCCCGCGGTGCTTATCGTCGCATCCCTGCCCGGTCTCGCCTTCATAATTCTCTCCAATTCAGCAATCTAGCGATCTCGGACTTGAGACGGAGAGGAGCCAGAATTCAGCCAGCGAGTATTAGGAAGATGGATATCCATGCGCTCGCGACGCAGATGAATCCCGCGACCGAGACGCCGCCCGCCGCGAGGACGGTACTGGTGCCGGTAGCGAATGGCACGGAGGAGATGGAGGCCGTGATCGTGATCGACGTGCTGCGCCGCGCGGGCGCGAAGGTGACGGTAGCGTCCGTGGAGGAGACGAAGCAGGTGGAGGCCTCCCGCGGCGTGCACGTGCTGGCGGACTGCCTGATTGCGGATTGCGCGTCCGAGGATTACGACCTCGTGGTGCTCTCCGGCGGAATGCCTGGTGCGGAGCGGTTCCGCGACTCGGAGGCGTTGAAGCGCATCACGGAGAAGCAGGTGAGGGAGAAGCGGATGTTCGCGGCGATATGCGCAGCTCCGGTGGTTGCGCTCCAGACCTGGGGATTGCTGCAAGGACTCCATGCGACTTGTCACCCTAGCTTCGCGGGGAAGCTCGAGGTTAAGGCTGCGGTGGAGAGCCCCGTCGTTAGGGATAGTCTCTTGACGACGAGCCGCGGCCCGGGGACGGCGTTCGAGTTCGCGTTGGCGCTCGTAGAGCAGCTCTACGGCGCGGAGAAGGTGCCATCCGTGGCCGGTCCGATGGTGATGCCGCCGGAGGACGGGAGCGATTGCCGGGCGGTGAGGTTTAACGACGAGGAGTGGACGACTAAGGAAACCACTCCGAAGGTCTTAGTTCCGATGGCGAACGATTCCGAGGAGATGGAGGTCGTGATCATCGTGGACGTGTTGCGCCGCGCCGGCGCGAGCGTCACGGTCGCGTCTGTGGAGTTGGACAAGACGATTAGAGCCTCCCGCGGCGTGCAGCTTGTGGCTGACGCGCTCCTCTCCGAGGTTATGGATACGACATTTGACCTCGTTTTGTTGCCGGGAGGCATGCCCGGCGCGGATCGGTTGAAGGAATCAGCGGAGCTGTGCAAGATTTTGAATCAGCAAGCGGACGAAGGCCGCCTGTACGGTGCGATTTGCGCCGCGCCCGCCGTGGTTCTTGAATCCCAGGGTTTGCTGCAGAGCAAGAAGGCGACGAGTCATCCGGCGTTTTCGAACAAGCTGTCGGATCAGAGCGCAGTAGAAGGTCGAGTGGTGATCGACGGACGTGTGATCACTAGCAGAGGCCCCGGGACAGCTATGGAGTTTGCTCTCAATGTCATTGAGAAGCTCTTCAGCCGCGTCAAAGCTCAGGAGATCGCAGAAGCAATGGTCTTCGATTATCTCTGAAGCATTGCGATTTTGGAGTCAAGGAGCGTGGTTGCTGCAACTCGTGGTGTGCGTTGTGAGTGAATCCTGTTCACCGGTTCTGTAATAATCTTGAACAAGAGAAGAGTTTTTTCCTTTCGTGATTAATTACTGTGAGTTATTTTTCTCGAAGTGATGACATAGGATGAGGTTTGGAAGCCTTTTTTTGCCTGAATTTCTCGTATGAGTGTTATTTGCAAAAGATGTGATACGCCCTGCGAGGATACGAGAGATTTGTCTGAGTGAACATTGGTTTTCGATTTTTTATGGAATCGAAGATTTAGAAGAGCGGGACACGTACATCTTGTATATATCTGGTCCGCTACAATTTTCCAGCGGTAGGTTTGTTTCGTTGTGATTTTGGATGTTTAGTTGTTCCTGAAATTCTTCGTAAATAAATTACCTTGCCTTACAGTGAAGTGGAGTTCCATGTGCCTGGTTCCTGGATGTAATTGCTCGGATTTTGTTTCGAAATCTGCCTATTGAGCTTGTTCGAGTAGTGTTAGGTGATTCCAAGCAATGTTTGCAGATGAAGGGAGTTGCAGACCATTATTAGTGTTCCAGACTTGGTATACTCTGGTTGTGGAGGTATAGCTTCCCTGTTTGTTTTTGTTGGGAACTCTATCACTTAGAGACCATCTTTGGTCGAAACAGAAGCAAATGCAGATTATTTGAGGCGTTTTGATTCCATTCATATTGAATGTGTGGAGTCTCGACATTTTTCTGCTGTCTTTCTTCAAGGTTTTGCCCTGCATGGGCACTTTCGTCATGGTCTAGATTTGTCGGATTGTATTTGTCCTACTTTGGTGGCCTTTACTTATGTGAACTAGAGGCCACCAAAGCAGAGCAAATACAATCCAAATGAGCTCTCCATCCGATATTTGTATGGACGATGCCGATGTTGATTTGATCGGTCACAAGTCTGCATATAGGGCTTCTCTGTGGTTATGTTAAACTTGAGCAACAACTCCTACTGCTTCTCTTGTTTTTGCAACAACCTGAAGTCAACTTGAGCGCTAATGAATGGTATACACATGACACCAACCGTCATTGTTTATATCATGTCTATACAATTATACACTTGACTGTTTGCACCTAATTTTTCTTGTCCTCTTGTGGCTGCTGCTAATGGTATGGGTTTCTCATTCCCTTGGTCATGGTTGTCAGATGACAGGCATGGAGTATGGCATCGGGACTGATTTTGTCAGTACAGGATTTTTCAGCAGAGAAGTCCTTGCTTGCGATGTGAAATAAGAGTTTGCTGTGGTTTCTTGCAGAGTGTGAAGGCTCTGTTTTCCTCGCCATTGGTTTGCTATTGTAGGATGTCAAATTACAAACTGCATATGTGAAAGTCAATTCTTTCAGCATAGAGATTGATTCACATTTTGTTAACTAATCTCAGTGTCCTTGGTGTGGTGACTAGGATGTGGCACCTGGATATCCGTATGTCAGGTTTGCTTGAAGCTGACAGAAGCTTTGCACAGAGCCATCAGCAACAGAAAAACAAATATCGGAAGTACCTTTGGGGTAACTTAAGGTAGTCCTTACCCATCACCGCCACCTTTCTATCACTTCCACTCTACACATGATCTGGATCAGACACCCCATACACCCCATACAGGAATCAATTTTTTTTAAAACAGTGGTTGGGACATAATGAGTCACATAGGTATTACATGAGTATTACCTTGGCATTACAAGGGTATCACCTTAGACAAATATTTTATATTTTCCAAAAAAATGGACACCCTCCATTTTGAAATAACTATGTATAAACCCGACCAGCGAGTAAGGTATTTGGTCCCAATTCCACCCCATATCCACCCCATTTTCACCCATTCACTCTGTGCCAACTCCAAATCAAGGCTTACTATTGGTTAAGATCCTTAACTTTTGGTCGGTGCTAATGGGGGATACCTAGTGGCAGAGAAGATGAAACATGGCTAACCGCTTTGAAAATTCATAACTAATTCACATCTCATCGGAAAAATATGAAATCACTTGGGTTGAGATTGCAATTTCTTTTGGCTATCCCCGGAAAAGAAATGTATTGTTATTTGGGTTCTCCCTATATGCACATTACTTAATCTGTTGGTCATGGAGGATATACATTAGTAATTTGTGTGATATTTGGATTAGAGATTAGTACAACAAGCAAACACTCCCAAGTCCATAGACAATTCTCTAAGCTTTTGGCTCTTTTGATGATCTGTGATGATCATTGTTCAACCTCAGCTAAGGTAATCCCTCCGATAACCAACCAAAATCTACAATTGATAGCTGTAAATTGAGGGATATCCAACCCACTTCTATTCCATGATCACCCATTCAGGTCCAAATGGAGGTTTGCTATTAGTCAAGGCCCCTTACTTTTGGTCGGCATTAATGGGGGTTACCTATTGGTGGCCACTAATTAAGTGTGGCAGCACACTTTGAAAATCCACACTTTGAAAATCCACACTTTGAAAATCCATAATTAATTCACATTTCATAGGAAAAAATATGAAATCATTTGGGTTGAAATTGTGATTTTATCGGCTATCACCGGAAAACAAGTTTATTGTTATTATCATTTGTTTTCTCGATATGTGCACATTGCTTAACTTGTCTATTGTGGGGGTGTTTACTTTATTCCGCAACATTGCAATTTTAACCCCTAAATCTCTTTGACAGTTTCACACTAAAAATAGTTCAAAATTGCTTATTTCTGTGCAATCAGTAAGGATGGAAAACAAGACTTCTATTTCTACATTTAACCTTAGGCTTTCAACTAATCATACTGACAAAACCTTATAAACTTTGACCACAAGAATTGAAAGATTATAGTGTTTGAAGGAAAGAAAGTGGTTCGTATTCTTCTTTGCTTTAAGTGGATCAGTGTGGGAGTCTGAAACTCCCACTTGCTTGCCCCTACCAAAAGAATTAGTTAAATTGTGATTTTCAGTTTAGATAATTGGCATAGTAGTTAGTGTTGCATAGAATTAGATTGCATAGAAGATAGTAAAAGTAGGAAAATGCTTAACTAGTTAATTAGTGTTATAGTGGTGATAAAACTGGGTATTAAACCAACCAATTTTTATGCCCGGAAAAAACTAAAAGAGAGTGTCCGGGAAAATCTCCGAGATAAAGGTCCAAATCACCACTTAGGGCTAAATTAGCTAGTCAAGTTTCATTAAGTAGATAGACTATTTGTTAGTTTTTCTTTCTAGTTTAATTGCTTGGGTTTCCTTTCTAGTTTATTTGTTTGTGGAAAACTTAAATTCTTATTCAAAGAATAGGAATTTAATTTTATATGAAAAGAAAAGATAAAAAGGAGAAAAAAAAAAAAAAAAAAAAACAGAAAGATAGAAATTATAAATAAATAAATAAATAAATAAATAGGCTAATATCCATACATAACTCGGGTATCAACCAAAGAACCGGGTATCAACCGGGTACCGGATACCAATCGTGTCCCGGTTATCAAGCGGGTGTCGGGCTCCCGAGGAGACCAACATGGAAGAAGAGGAGACCGTAACTTAAACGAGGGAGGAGAGAGGAGAAGAGAGGAGAGAAGAGGAAGGAGAGAGAGGAGAAGAGAAGAGAGAAGATCAAACCGCGACCGCGCGAAGAAAGGTTTGAAGGAGAGTTGCAGCCACATGGAAGAAGCCTAGGGTTTGAAGTTGCAAACTAGGGTTTGTGAAAGATGGTGGCAGAGGGATTTTAGACACAACGGTGGTGGCAATTACTAGGCGTGGAAGCGGTGCAATGAGATTCAAGACCGCGGCGAGAAGATTGAGAGACTAAACTACGATTGCGAGGACGTTGCAGGTGCAACAAGGAGGTGGCAAGAATTGTGAACAAGGTGCTTCTTGCCAATTGATGGTTTTTTCTTGTTTGTAAGATATCCTTGTTTGTGAGTTCTCTTCTTACACTTGTTTCTCTCATTTTCCTTTCCACAGGATGAATTCCGGTTGTCTTCTTTCCGGTCTAGAGAAAGTCTCCCGGTAGACTCTACTTAGACCTTGTGCGTCCTAGAGTCTTGAATTCTTGTTACTTCTGCGTCTATCATTTTTCCATTTACTTATTTTCTTCCTTTCTATTGTCTCGGCCTTGTGGCAAGTAGTCTTTGTGTTCACCCTATTCTTCCCCTTTTCCTGGTCTTGCCTAAATTTTCCGTCATTTTTCCGGTCTCTCCGGTCTCCCGGAAAAACCATCTATCAAAACTCTTATTCTCCTAGGATAACAGTCATCTCTTTCGCTTGAGTGGTCATTTGTTATTTTATTTCGTCTAGTTGTGTTTCTAGATATGTGAGATGCCTACATCCACATTAATCTAGAAAAGTGTTCTGGAGAAAAGTACACCGGTTGCCCGGTATACTCGTGTGTTTTCCGAGCCGGGCCGGAACTTGTGATAAGTCTAGTAGGGTGATTGGTGAAAGTACAGGCACATTCTAGAGTTAGTCCATCCTGGATGACATGACTCCATCGATAACACTGACACTCTCCAAGATTGATCCAAACAAGTAGGAGGGGACTGAGAAAGGAGGACAGTTGGAGGAAGACCTCATCCGGATGGGCTGCAGGGGGTTATACGAGAAACCTTGGGTCTTCTAGAAGGGATATGCAGTTGTAGAGTTGCTACCTCTAGTGGACTTCCAACCCTCTAAGCCCTACAACACAAAAACCCTCAGCTCACCTCTACTTCTACAACAACTCGACACCTCAAGACTCTAAATCACGGCGCAAGAACACCCCTATTTCAGCAACAACTAGTTACATATTGCGGCGCAAGATCACAAGCACAAGCTCAAATTCACCACAAGATGCACATACAAAGATTCACCCTTGCATCACCAACCGGAGATCTAACTATACTGCTCCAAGCCATATAGAGAAACTTGTGCATTACCACTTAGAGATCCACCTCGGAGAAAAAAGAGCCTCGCGATCATAGTCCCAAATTCCAGTTGAGGAAAAGATCCCAACCTACAAGCCAACTTAGACCAAACTCAGTCGTTTGTGGAGTCAACCATAGTCTGTGATCCATTTGTGGAAGACACTGCGCTCCATAGCGACCTCACAATTGGGCGGCCTTGAGCCCTGCATCTTTGAGACTGAGCACCTTTGTGACACTGCGACTGGGTGTCCCTGTGCCCTTACGACCTTGTGAACTTGCGGCAACCTTGTGAGCAACAACCATGTGTCTAGAGATCCATTGCAGCGACCTTGTGCAACGACCATGCACAACAATCTTGCGTGCAACGACCTTGTGAACTTGCGGCAACCTTGTGAGCAACAACCATGTGTCTAGAGATCCATTGCAACGACCTTGTGCAACGACCCTGCGCAACAATCTTGTGTGCAACGACCTTGTGAACAACAACCTTGCAACTTTATAATTCCGCCCCCCCCCCCACAACAACCTTGCGTGTCCAACGACCTTGCCCGTCCAACAACCTTGCAGCATTGCTTGCCCAACGACCTTGTGGCATTGATCGTCCAACGGGTATTGTAGTTATCCCATTTAGAAATAGTGCAATACTCTCTATGACACCACAGAACCCCCATCCCAGCAACTTACCACCCTACCCCAACAACCTACCTACCCCCCTATCAACCTCTTTAACCCCTAAAGGACCAGAGTCTCCTTCGGGGGGATTCCTTGATTTTTGGACAAGTTCCTAAAATTTGAAAAAAAATCAATTTTTTTTCAAATTTTATTCTAGATTGCCTTTGATAAGAGCTTCGTGGACATATTTTTATTTTATTTTTTGAATTTGTGGTTTGAAAGTTAGTACCACTTATAGTTTTTGAGGGAAATTGTCAAGGAACTTTAGGGGTTAATCTTCTCAGCAACCCCCCATTTTTCCTTCAACAATCCTCTAAATCCAAGCATTACACATGCTAGTCAGAGCCCCTTCCTCCAACCAAAGTTCAATTCAACGGACCACGGAGGAAGAAGGTGTTCATCATCAGTGCCACTCCCTCAAAGGTATGTTCTCTCCCTCTTTGCATTTTCAACCCAACATTTTGACCTAAAAAAACCACAAGCAAACGAAGTTTTCAAAATATGACTGGTAGTAAAAGAACCCAGGCTACAATTGAAAGAAATGATGGACATTGATGAAGGAGTTGTAAACAAAGAACTAACCTCAAAAGAGAAAATAGTAAGAAAAATATAGAGGAGACATGCAATAGCAAAAAGAGCAATGGAGCCAACAATGAAGAAGATACCTCCCTTCTTCTTGACCCTATAACCATGACGTTTAAGTTTTGGCTAGGGTTTGAAGTTATGGAGTGCTTCGCAATTGAAGAAGGCCTAGAGGAACTTCCTTGCAATGAGAAAGTGGAGGATATGACGATTAGAAACTTCTAGGAACACAAGGCGAAAGAGTTCAAGGCTACAAAGATGGCATTTCCAAGGATCCCACAACTCTACTATCCTCTCTCAAGGCCATGAATTAATGAACAACACTACAACATCATTTAACTTTCCAAAGGCATCAATATCACCGGTGCCACAGGTTTGGCCCTAGACTTCCATGTGGCTATCTACCTTGAACCCCCCTCTTCCCTCCAATTGCATGATGATGTTTACAAGATGACAACTTATAAACAAGAGGTGATGGACATCAAATTAGGCTCAAATGTTATGGATCCTATTTACATTCAATGTCATAGTGTTAAGAGAGGTAGGCAAAAGGGTGTCTAGACCGGGATGCTTAAGTTGCACCTACTTAAATTACAAACCTATACTCTTATGTTGCTAATAGGCATTAGGCCCTTCATTCTCACACTTGATTACCAAAACATCATTGAAAAAGTGTGAAAATCTTACCCCCAAAATGCTAAATTCCTCTAACCTTTCCGTATAAGTGAGAAGTGACTCATTGATAGGTACCTCCTTCCATCAATTCTTCAAGGACATCCTCTACAATAGCTTTAAACGTAGCCAAGACTATGAGACCACGGAGGTGACTAAGGTGGAAGGAGACTCGTTTGCCTTCATTGCGGCCATTACTCCTTTTCAAGCCTCCAAGATCCAACTACAACACATTACCACCCATCAAGAGATCATGAAGACAAGAAAAACCTACACCGTTGGACGCATCACTCCTGAAGTCAAGGCAAAGAAGGATTCCATATCTCTTACCCTCTCTTCTTTGCATCTTTTCATGAATGTGCAAGACAACATAACCCCTATTAAAAAAATCATGGGCGAGTACAACATCTATTTTGTATGGTTTCATAAGGAAATTGACGGTAGGCATAATTGTAAAGCTAGTGTGGAGTGCACTAACCCCATTGTGTATAAGCAATTTGTTAGGAAACATTTTGGCATTGATGACAACTACGTGGACTTTGCTCCACATTGGAAGAGTTTGGAGGGTAGGCAACCCCCCACCGAGGGGCAAATCAAGGCCTTTGGGTTCGATGACATTAATGTTGCGATGGTCAATATTGCTCCAACCTTCATGATACAAGATGCCCCAGCCGCCATTACCAAGAAGGAATTAAAGGAAGCCTGGGAGGAAAACAACAACAAGATGCTAGAAAAAAGCAAGAACTACAATGATATACAACACGGTGAATTGGTGGACCAACTGGATAAGGTGGACAGTGCTATGAATTTCACAATGTTTGCATTCCAAGCCATGAAGAGGAGAACTCCACAAAGACTTGAAAACAAGCTCCCATTGTGCCAAACATGTGAAGAACAAAGACCACACAGTAATCCATACTTACCACCTAATACATAATTATACACATTGCATGTGGAATCATACTTTATATGTAGACCTCTACTCTACTAGTATTATATGCATAGTAGTATATATGTGTTTCAATACTACATACAAATTATGTATTGTTTACTATCCTAATATTAAAATATTATATGTTATATGTATATACATACGTCATACAACTTTTGTATCATCTACTATAGAAGTATAATATACTATGTATTTTATATTAAACACAAATATCCTACCAACTACTATACCAAGTACAAGCATCAAATACGATTTCCAATGATAAATACTTACACATATACAAACACTCATATATGTGTATATACACATACAAACATACACAATACACATAACACTACATTAATAAATACACAAAGACACACATAAACAAATACACCATCTAATACACATAAAAATACACAAAACTCTCATGAAAATATGCAAAAAAATACACGTGATATCATACAAGAAAATACACAATCAAACAGATACAAACCTTCTCAAAAAAACAAATCAAACACCACTCACACTAGAAAAAGTCATCATAAATACAAAACTCAATACCGACACAAACCTCATTCAAACAACCAAGCATACAAAATTACCTAAAGATAAAAGCAAAACACAAACATATGGTAAAAGAAACATTATGCAATAAAAAAATAAAACAACAAACACATTATCTTCTACAAAAAAAATTCACAATTTACTACTACTATTACACCAAGTAGACATTGAAATAAACCTTGGACCCATGCCTAATATATTGAAAACACACCCCTTTACACATAAAAAAAAAGCTAAGATGTATTTTATCCCAAACACCATTAAACTTCATCTAGAATACCAACATATCTTTAACACATTTGCACCTTTAATAAACTATATCCACCCGCTACATAACACACAAAACGCCGCATTTCTACACATTGCCTAATATATCCAACAAATGTACATGCACCCACCACCACATATCCTCTATGCCATAATAATCACTATCCACCCTTCTCTAGAAGAATGGAATGATATACTAGCCCTACGTAACCCCAACTCAACTCATTGGACCAACATCCTCCTTAGTAACTTCTCCTTAGTAACTTATCCACCCTAGACAATCCACCAGAAAGGCACATTCACACAAAAAAATTGGACAAAAGTCAACAAATCATTCAACATAAAGATTCAATACACGATAAACTATACAACTTCATCCACAGTCAAAGCCCACCCCAACACTTGAACTAATTCAAGAACCTTTCCATTTCTCCCTCACAAACTTATAAACGAAGCAAATAGATGCTTCAATATCATAATGGACTACACACAACCGCCTTGACCACCCCTATACATCCCCCTACAAAATCAAAGCCCACATATCATTGATAAGAATGTAAGTATTATCAAATGGAACGCCCTATTACTCAACATTGCCCTTGCATGCCTCAAAATCTTGTCACCAATTCAGCTTTACCTCCGGCCATCATCGCCATTCAAGAAACAAGGCTTACAATCTTTAAATCCACCAAACACATCCAAAGAATTTTCCCTAAATACAAAGTTATCTCTAACAACACCCTTGCATTCACAAGATGTATACAACAACGCATTTGTTATGTTCTAGCTCAAAGGGGTCTTCTAACACTAATACACAAATCATATGCTTTCCCGGATAACATCACTAAAATCTCCACATCCACATGCCGTCCCATCAGGAAGATGTTAGATTTATTGCAGACATCAAAAACTCCATTACCACATCAATTAACAATATTCAAAACCACACACATTTACTATGCACGGACTTCAATAGAGATGTTGTACTAATTGGAAGACAACATGGAAACTATATCACCCCTCCACAACCTAGTGACTACCAATGGCGCAACTTTATCGATAACCTAAACTTTACAGATATCCCTGTAGACACACAATACTCTAGACAAAACGGATACAACTACCAAGATTGGAGTCTAATAGTCGGATTTTATATAATCAGTGATCACAACCAACCATGCACTATACATCTTCACAACATACTTACTAGTAGAACATCTGCCAATCCAACTAAAAATACCTCGCAACATACTTACCAGTAGAACACCGATAATAACCACTAGTAAAAGTGTTAGAATTCTTAACCCCATCTCTAATAACAAGGTACAAGAGTTCAATACAATGCTTTTTGAAGAAAACTCCACACAGATTGACTCCCTTTCAAATAATTTTAAGAACTACTAGCCAACTTTTTCAAGATCAATGGCTTGAAGCTTGCTACACTCTAGACACATTGACTAAAAACATCTCCAACACTCTCGAGAAAACCTCTAAAGCTTCATCCATACCTCAACCAACAAACATAACATCTAAAAGAGGAGGATATTTACCACATAAACTCTAAAAAACGTGGAAACAACACTTAGGGGCGGTTTACACTACGGACCAAGAACTCGTCCAATGACCCTCTAAAATCTGTGATCGGCTCCATCAATTCGTCCCGAGATGACTTGGGTTTACACTACGAGGAAAAAAGAAAAGTGACCAAAGGAGTTGAGGTCCTCAAAAGGCCTAGAAATAGGCCTAATAGATAATGTTGGAGGGTCCCCCGGATTTTGCGGTGAGAGAGGCTAAATGGGTTCTCTTGTTGCTAAAACGAGGAGACCCTCGGCCTGAAATGTTATTTTATTATTTTTAAATTGTTTTTTTTTGGGAGGGGGCCCAACGTTATTGTAGATACAATGGCGGCCACCCTTTTTGTCTTTTTGACTTGTTTTATTTTCTTTGTTATTTTAGGCAATACTGTCCTTTTAAGGCATTAATTAAAAAAATCAGCACGCCCACTTTTTAGTACATGGTCATTCTTCCCGGTCCAAGTTCGGTTTACACTTAGTGAGAGGCCCAAGGGCTTTAAAAATGACATTTTTATGAAGTGTGACCATGGAATTAATCCATTTTCCTTGGTCACGGCTCTTGGTCTATAGTGTAAACCGCCTCTTAACCACCTACCATACCATTCAAAAAACAATTTGAATACTTAAAAACAACCCAAGATGGTTTATCCACCCCATTTGCCAAGAAGTACAAACCCTCTACCATATCTAAATCCTACCGCCACAATCTCCCTATATATCACAAATGGTTACATGATATAATTGCATTAAATGCAGAAGAGGCCAACAAACAAGCCAGGAAAATAACTCTCAAGTATACAAGAGAAAATATTGAAAGCGATTTCTACATACAGACAATCATATGAAACCAACTCAAAGAAAATCAACCAAAGAATCTTCAAAAGTAGTGAATCTTGACTACATCAAGATTGTTTCTAGACTACATCACCAACCAACATAACAATATATTAACTAGTCCCGTAGACATTGCAAATGAAATATATAATCAACAAACAAAAAATAATAGGCCAACTGTATCGACATCTAACTATTTGCCAAACCATCCACCTGCATGTCCATGTGCAATAAGACAATATCCATGGCATAACCTTGACGGCTTCACTAAAGACATATGTGGTGAACCACAAATCCTGCTACACACTTACTTTAACCAAGCCACATATAATATATGCCTCAAAAATCTAGGAAACAATAAAACCTTACAGCCAAACCGCATCCCAAACTCTATACTAAAACTTATGCCCCCGAGATTCCATGAACTCCTCTTCTAATTCTTCTCTTATTGCTACAAACAAAAACAAATCTCCGCCTCATGGAAAACCGCTCCTATGATATTACTATATAAAAATGGCAACCCCTCAATGCTTCCAAATCATAGACCAATTTGTCACGGGATGTGGCGTCGAGGGTCTCTCCGTATCGTAGATTTTAGCGTAGATTAGTTTGTTACTAATCTACGTGTGTTCAGGGACGAACGGCAACGCTCCGTTTTCATCCGCGGATGATTTTCATCCACTTAGGATTGTATGCGTGTGCGTATAGCACCGCACACGTCCTTGACTTGACATCTTTGTCAAGTCAAGCTTTGTGAGTGAGGTTAGAGAGTGATTAGTGAGTTCTTTGCTTGTAAAGTGATGGTTTATCATTAGTAAAAGCTCCGCATTCTCTACTTTAGTTGCACTCGTTGATTCTCCCCTTGTGGAGTGCGTGTCGCTTGACTTCTTGTGGAAAACACATGTGATTCACTTGACAAAGACCCTCCATTTTCTACAATTAGATCTCGTCTTATGGAGCTAGAAATTGTGAGAAAACTTGTGGGTACTTAGCATGATGTCGTAGAGCGGGTTTAGAGGAAGCTAATGCGACAAACGGCGTGCGATTTGGACAATTTTTGAAGAAGTTGTGAGCGGTAGAAGATTGGAGCAAGGTGGATCAGCTTCTGGACCTGCTGTGCAAATTTTTCATCCGCCGCGCGATTTTTCATCCACGGTGGTTTTTCATCCACTGTGGCAGTTTTCATCCGCTGGGTCGCAAATCCGTTGGGGTACGTATTTCCGTTAGGGACCCTAAACCGTGCCGAAGTTCCTAAAACCGTCACTTTTGGGCTGAAATTTCAGCACATCCCTGGACCAAAACATCAAAATTTTAACTTTTGCAATTTTGATTATTTTTGGATTCCGATTGCGGATTTGAGTTCGCAGAGGAATTATAAGCCTTTTAAAGCAGTAAAATTTAGGTTTTTAGCACTTTCAAAAACCGACATTTTTTAGGTGTCTTCAAAACAATCACATGTTTATGTGACCTATAAAAAAATAAAAATAAAAGTGTTTAGTGTCTAACTTCGGAGGTAATTAGCTAGTGCATTTTTACTCTAGTTTTGAGTGAAACTTTCGTTTATAGTTAAGGAATCTCATCATTTATCCAATTCTAGTATTGGATTGACGTTTTGGCACGTTTGTCACCCATGGTTTGAATTTCGTTGGGGGACTAGTGTTTTTGAACACCGTGACCATAGGATTCTATTACCTCCTTAGTTTTTAGACATTGGGGGCACACCTTGCGGTGTTTCTCTTTGATTTGCAGGTTTTGCGACTTTGAGGCATCCACTGCAGGCGTGTGCTAGTGGCGTTGTCTCTTTCATTTTCCTGCTTTTATGTTGTTGGGGGAGAGGATCCGGTTTTGATTTCTGGATTCTTGTGCGGTACCTCCCCCGTGTTGCGGGCTTGTTGCCGGTATTTTCCGGTGGCCCCATTTCTTGTTGTTCCAGTTTGTGATAGGGTACCGTAGGGGTGAAGTCGGATTTATGGCCGGCAAGACCTTTCTATGTGGGGGGATGTGGTTGGACCTGTGGTAGTCGGAGGTGATGACCGGTGATCCACACAGCTTGGTGATTTTGTAGGTGCAGGTTGCCCGTTTGTACCCTTATCCTTTAGATAGTACCCGTAGATAGATCCCGAGGTGGTTTTTGTTTATGGTGAGTACCCGGAGTCGGTATTACCACTCTCCCTGACCAAACCACTCGGAGAGTACTTCCACCACAGACTTTGGGCCAGGGTCGGATACCGACGAGGCTTTTAAGCCTGTTTCGGCGTTGGATACCGACCGTAGGCTTCGGGTCTGGAGTGTGGGCACGTTTGACGACATGGAGGACGATCACCGTCATGTCGTGCGAGACAGGTTCTCGGGACGGGCTGGGGGCATCTCCCTATCCGATTGGCGTCTCCGATTTCAAACTTGGATGAAGGAGAAGCGCCAGCGGACGCCGTCGTTCAACGATTGGTACGCGTTCGAGCTTTTGCCCCAGCATTTGGAGCTGGAGGCACTTCAGACATATGGGAGGTGGACCACGCAGCACGAGGCAGAGTTGCGCCCGGTTGAGGAGTATTGGCGCCAGCGTGTGGAGTTGGTCACTGCACTCAAGGAGAGTGCGGTTGCCCAACTCTCGACTTCCACCGAGGAGCCCATGGAGGAGGAGAGTTTCCTCGGTGAGGACTCCAAGGGCAAGGGTGTTGCCATTGTGGACGAACGAGCTGGCATGAGGGCCATGTCTCGTTTGGCCGTAGCCACACGTGCAGCATTGGTGGCGGTTGGCAACCCGCCAGCCTTCGATCCTTTGGCGCAATTCATGGCGCATCTGGAGGTGGAGTACGGGGGGTTTCGGCGCGATCAGATGCACCGCATCGAGGACTTCCGCCGTGAGAAGGAAGACACGCCACGCACCATGTACACACGGTTGGCACGGTTGGCGGCGGAGGCTGGTGATGTCTTTACGGAGCGCCAACTTGTGAAGATTTTTATCTCCAAGCTCGACAAGCGGATGGTAGAGTTGATCAGTCCGCATTTGCTCTTCCGGTACCACGGCAACGCGACCTTGGCTCAGGCGTTCGCCGAGGTGGAAGCGCTTGACCGGGCGTTGGGTGTGAGCGAGGCCACAAACTTGGTCACGTCGCTTATGGATGCTCCGAAGCCCAAGAAGCTTGCTACGGCGACTGATAGCTTGGCAGAAGCACAACCTGACAAGGTTGTGCATTGTTGGGCTTGTGGAGAGGCCGGTCACACCAAGGGGGACCCCAATTGTCCGAAGAAGAAGGAGGCAGTGGCGAGGAAGGCCAAGCCCAAGACCGAGGCGGCCAAGCTTACGGAGAAGACTGGGAGCAAGGGGAAGAAGCCTGTGACATGCTCTCACTGTGGCAAGCCTGGCCACAGTGATGAGAACTGCTTTTCTCTTCACCCAGAGAAGCGCCCAGGATCTTCGGCTGTTGGAACGGATGCCGTGAAGTCACTTCAATCCGAATTGGCGGAGTTGAAGAAGCAGATGAGCGCGATGGCTTCTTTGGGGCAAGTGGTAGACACACGGCCTGTGATGACGGGTCAGGGCTCATCTTCAGCCTTAGATCGCTACTTGTATGGCGCTTCGGGGGAGGTGGTGGCAGCGGTTGCCACTCGTGCTCAGACCATTACACAGGCGGTGGCACCCTCTTCCACTGTGCCGGGTAGTAGCGGTCGTTCACGCCATGCGGGTTTGCCGGACCACATTGGTCAGTCCCGGCTACCTCTGTCGTTCAGCATCGCGGATGCGGCTACTTCTACTGCCGCTCTCACTTCGATTCCGGTCCCACCGGTTTCTTCCAGTCCTGGAGATGCTGTACATACCTTGGCGTATAAGGTGTTGCAATTGCCGGTGTTTGCTGGTGTGGACTTTCTCACACCGGATTTTCAACCATCCAGTATATTCCATTTGGCGGGTAGTATGTTGGAAGGCAAGGTGCCCATTCCGTCGTTGGAAGTGTCACAAGCAGTGACCGCTCCACCCACTGAGGAGGATTTGGTGGCAATGCTGGCCAAGTTGGCGGCGGAGGCTATTTCCGCGTTTGAGGCCAATGCCACTTCCACACCTATGGAGCAGTCGTCCAGGGATCGGGCCTTGATCTCTGGAGTGGCTTATTTGTCTGACGTTGCAGCCCGGTCGGCACGGGAGCGACGTAGTGTGCGTCCAGGGGTGGTACGTTTGGTGAATGACAATGGAGTCATGGTGGTAGGCCGTACGGATGGCAACTCCACTCGAGCTACCCCCCTACGTGTTATCTTGGACTCCGGGGCTCAGCCAGTGATGATTGGCAAGCAGCCAGCCCTGGATTTGGGTCTAGGTGCTTTGGACCTCGAGCCTTGTCCATTCACGATTGTTACATCGGTTGGGGGCACGGAGAAGGCCATGGGCTACACCCGACATCCGTTGCAGTTGATGTTTGGCGTGGGATCTGGTCCATTGTTCTCCCATGTCTCCCTTCAGTGCGCTGTTACTGGCGCCACCAACTACGATATTTTGGTGGGCCAGCAGGCACTATATCCACTTGGATTTGGGGTGGATAACTGGACGGAGGAGGCCTGGATTAGGCCAGGGTGGTCTGCCGGTGATGGCAGGAAGGAGCTCATCCCCGTAGTCTTCGTAGCTAGCGCGGTGACTTCGACGACAGACGCTATGTTTGGGTGTAGTGCTCTGGCATCAGACTTGCCGTGTGCTTTTTCACTTTTGGAGGAGACATATGCATTTATGTCTGTGGTAGAGGATTCACGCGAGCACCCACCATTGGCGATCCCTATCCGTCATTGCAAGGATCCGCTTCCGCCGTGGGGGACACCGTTGGAGCTCACTCGTCTGAGTGGAGAGATCGTGGATGCTCTTGATGCTCCACTGCCTTCAGTGGACTCTTCCACTCCGTTGTTGGCTCGTACTATTCAGTGGCGATCACCAGATGAGGGTATTACCCTTGTGGAGTTATTTGCCGGTATCAGTACGGGGCTCGCGGCTGTGTTGGAGGTCGGGCTCAAGGTACGACGGTATATCCACGTGGATAGTGGCTTTGCAGCCAACCATGCCGCTCACCATCACATTCAGCATCTTCTGGCGTTGTATCCAGAGCAGTTACCATCTTCTGCGATTTGAGGGTGTTTTGGCAAGTTGCCACGTGATGTGACGTTGATCAGTGAGGATGATCTTCACCGGTTAGGTCACGTGGACTTGGTGATTGCCAGATGGCCTTGCCAAGGCCATTCACGGGCGGGAAGTGGACGTGGCTTGGATGATCCACGGTCGGGTCTATTTGCGGATTTGCTCAGGCTCGTCCAGTGGTGGATTACCCACCAATCGACACCACCGGGGTACATTTTTGAGAATGTACCCCCATTGGGGAATACACGGACGAAAGTGCGTGAGGATGGGGCGTACATCCATCACCTTCTTGGTCCCCCTACATTTGTTGATGCCGCGGCGTTGTGATCTTACGCCCATCGGCCACGTTGGATTTGGATCAACATGGCATCATCCACGACGCTCACTTCTGCACTTGCTCAAGTGCAACGGCCCGTGCACCGTGAGGTCGATGACATTTTGGATGACCACCGTGTATCCACGGAGGTTACCAAGGAGGATGAGCCACCATTGGCGGTGGTCAACCGCGTTGGTTTAACTCGGGGGGCATTTCCCACCTTGATGTGCTATCCGGGCTCTTTTGCCTTCAGGACACGTGGTCCGGGCATGGTTTGGGATTCTTCTTCCCAAACTTACGAGGAGCCTTCTGCCGATGAGTGGGAGCGGGTGATGGGCTTTTTGACACGCACCACCGCCGCACCGGATCTTTCTGAGGGCCAGCGCCGTTATTTGTTGGGTCAAGCCATTGATCTCAACACACTCGTTTGGGTATGTGGCCTCTGTTTCGCCGCTCAACGCCGTTCGAGTGACCATCCACGCGTGCTGGGGGCAGACTCTGATGGTCAGGGGGCAGCGGTGCCACATCTCATAGAGATCGAGGAAGCGGAGTTGCTTTTTCGTTTGAAGAGGCATGCAGCTGAGGAGCTTCGTGCTCAGCGTGTCTTTGCAGCCTTGGCAGAGGACTTTGGCCGTGAATATGCTCGGGATATCTTTTCCGAGTTTTATCATCACGACACGGGATTTTCTGTAGATCCTGTGAGTGAGGGGTCTGGGGGCATTAATGCCCTCTCTGCTACCAAGTAGCAATCACCGGCCGTGCCGGAACGCGGTGAGTCTTCTACGGTGGAGAAAGAGACCACGGAGTTTGATGATTGGCCTCTGGATTTGGGGCCACATCTTACTGGTGCCGAGGCACGGAGGGTACGAGCGTTTATACGTTCGTATCGTAGTTGTTTTGCCTTTAGTCTCCATGATTTGGAGGGCTATAGAGGCAAACCGATTCACATTCAGTTGGAGGATGACCACCCGATCTTCCAACGACCGTACAAGCTCAGTCTCTCTAAGAAAGTTGGGGTTCAGACTCGTTGTCAGGAGTTGTTGGCCGCCAGTTTGATTGAGCTCTCCAACGACGAGTACGCTTGTGCCACGGTGATGCCATCGAAGAAGGACATCTTTGGCAAATGGACGGAGAAGCGGATGTGTGGGGATTATAGACCGGTCAATCGTAAGACCAAGTCGGATCGGTATCCTGTGAGCCCCAAAACCGGCGCACGATGTCATTTGGGCATTAAGATTAACTAGTTAGCATTAGGAAGTGGTAGTTGGGGTGAGATGGTTAGACTAAACCACCTATTGTGGTTAAAGGGCTCGAAAAGGCCTTTTACTTGCCATTTCCTAATGTAGAAGGAGGTCATCATCCCCAATTGGAGATTTAATTTTGTTAAAAACCTAAAAATTAAAAAAAAAAGAAAAAAGAAAAAAGAAAGGGGAGACACCTCAAACCACATGTGTTTTCAACACAATGGGAGGAAGCCTTGGAAAAAACAAACTAAAAAACCAAAGAGGTAAGTAGAAAAATAAGTAATTAAATAAACAAACTAAAAACAAAAGTAAACAAAACTCGGAGTGCAACCATGATGTGGCCACTCTGGTAGTTAATCTTTTAAAAACCATGCACGAAGTAGTGGCACATGGCCTTGGAAGAAATTAGAAAAGTTAGATGGTGACGAGGGGAGAAATTAGCACCAATTATTGGCGATCATGGGCTGCCCTTAATGGCATGCCGAAGCTGCCTTTAAAAACTTTTTTTTATTTTTTGTTTTCTTCCTTCCCCCGAGCTGGCTCGGGGGAATTTTGGGTTTTCCCGGGGAATATTCCCCGGAATCTGCTGAAGAAACGCTGGACTTCCAGCGTGAGTTACGTGTGCGGCTACCGTTGGAGCTGGAGGGCACTGGGTTGACTGCGAACAGGGAGTTGTTTTCGCTCTCTCTCGTTTTTTTTTTGGGCCGTGGGGGTCTCGCGTCAGGACAGGGAAGAGCGGAGGGCAGAGCTTCTTCGTGTGAATCTGGAATGTGAGAGTGTCTGGGAGGGTCTGAGGTGTGTGCACGTTGGGTTGCTGGCTGAGGGTTGTGACGCTAGATTGGCTCGGGGCAAAGAGGCTCTATGCACGGCAGTGGAAGCCGGAGTGAGTGGACGCTACACGGTCGGGGAATGCGGCTGTGGTGGCGTCCGTGATTTTAATCACAAGGCTGGAATTGGAGAGTTCGGCGTGCATTGGCGGTGCGAGGAAGTACGCTGTAGGTAGGGGCAGTGACGAGCTGTCAGGAAGAGCGCGGGGTGAAGAGGCGGCCAGGAGCAGAGCGCGAGATTGTGTGTTCGTGGGTCCTTCTTTTTCTCCTGCGGTTTTGACTGCAGTAGGCAGGAGATCTGTGGATGCGGAGGTGACGTCGCTTGAAGCACGGCGGAGTAAGTGGCTGGTGCTTGGCGAGGGAGGTGCAGCAGGTCTTGGTGAGAAGGGAGCTGCGGCGCCGAGCGGCAGAAGTCTGTTCGTGGGGTTTTGAGCGCGAGTGTGGAGAGGGGCGGAGTGTGAAAAACATTGCTGCACTCTGCGCTGTCGGGGTTCTTGGTGTGAAGTTCTCGGATTCGCGTGGGTTGGTGAGATCGTAGTGAGTGGGAGGTGCTGCTGGAGTTGTGATCCGGTGATCGGGAAGGCCGTCCCCCTGTTGGTCGTGGATTCTGGTGGGAAGGCGCTGTTGAAGATCGCGGTGGCCCTTTTGTTGTTGTTACAGTCTCGGTGGAGGTGGTACCAAGGGTCGTCGTCTTGTGGTGTTCGTCGGAGGCCCTGCTGGAGGTCGTTATTCGGTAGAGCCTCGGTGTGGAGGCTCTGTGAGGATTCGTGTGGGTTGTGTGATGATCACCTTGCCGAAGGCTGTCAGTGCGGAGGCGAGCAGCACGCGGAGGCAGCGGAAGGCACTGGAAGCTGCAGTTGCAAGCGGAAGGCGGCAGCGGAGTGCGAGACAGAGTGCAGCTTCAACTAGTCGGCAGTGAGGCTCCAGCCGAGAGCAGGAAGGAGCTGCAGATCGACCGAGGAGCTCCTCAACCATCTGACAGGGAGTTCGATTCTCCCACCTTGTGCTGATTTTATGTAGATTGAACCTATGTGTAGATCCTTGCTGCAATTGTTGTTAGGGTTTCCGGTGTTGGAACTCCATGCGGAAGCGCTGCCAAAATTTGTGAAAATTTAGGTTGTATGACTCAAGCATGAATTTGCCAATCACGTGATACTTGATTACATTAGCCCTGGTTCTTGGATGATTGAATGAATTGTATGTGAATGTGCATGGGGAATTGGTAATTGAGTGTTTTGTGGGGTGAATCACTGCTGGTCGTCTTGTTGGGTGTTAATACAATTGTCGAATTGGAATTCTCAATTGCTCATCAAGTTGGTTATGTGGAACTAGTAATGGTAGGCTAAAAAAAAATCGGAATTTGGATAAAACCACTAAGAGTTATTGAGTTTTGAAGTTGGACAAGTTGTGTGCAAAGATTTGGTAATGTGAATTGAATTTATTGACTAAGGTTAGCGGCTGGGGTTAATTGAATGGAGTGAGCTCAACCAAGGGAAAAAGTAAAAGAAAAAGAAAAAAATTAAAATTAAAAAAAAAATAAAAATAAATAAAAAAAAATAAAAACATATAAATATATATATATATAAATAAAAGAAAAAATAAATTTTAAAAAAATAAAAAATTAAAAAAATAAAATAAAATAAAAGTGACAGAAGAGAAATGAAGCAAAGTGAAAGAAGGTAAAGGAAGGATATGGGCCACGAAGGTAATTAAGGTGCATCAAGCAAATTAATTGTCTAACCTAGTTGAGGCAAGTCACACTAATTCACATGATAGTAAACGCTTACAAAACTAAGGTCACGTTGTGTATGTGTATGCATGAGCCCTCTTGCAATGCTAAGCTTATGAAGTAGGACCTTGTGCTCACAATAAATTCCTCCACTAGGGGGGGTTTTATTTGGTTCACATATCCCATGCCCACGCCAGAGGAGTTGTTTGATGCAGTGGGACACTCCAGAGTATTTAGTACTCTGGATTTGCAGTCCGGTTACCACCAGTTACCATTGATGGTGGAAGATAGGGTGAAGACCGCGTTCTGGGGAGTTGATCTAGATGAGAGAGATCAACTCTACCATTGGAAGTTTCTTCCATTTGGCCTCAAGAACGCACCCGCTGAGTTTCAGAGGGTGATGGACCAGGTGTTGACCGGTTTACCGTTTGCCCGATGCTATATTGATGATGTTATCATTTTTAGTAGCAGCCCACAGAAGCATGTGAGGCATCTTCAGGCGGTGTTTGAGAGGTTACGGCAGTGGGGATTGTGCTTGCACCATGGCAAGTGCAAGTTCTTCCACGATCGGTTGCCATATTTGGGACATATGATTGTTCCAGGAGGTCTTGGCGTACAACAGGCCAAGGTGGATGCGTTGCAGAAGATTCCAGCCCCAATCGACGTGTCATGGCTTCGAACTTTTCTTGGCTTGGCGAATTACTATCGCCGGTTTGTCAAGAACTTTAGCTTGATTGCCAAGCCTTTGACTATTCTCACGGGGAAGGATCAGCCATGGACTTGGGGACGGGAGCAACAACAGGCGTTTGCTACTTTGAAGCTGAAGCTCGGTTCAGCGCCTGTACTGCGGCGTCCAGATGCTACACGGCCTTTCCACTTGCACACAGATTGGAGTGCAGTAGGATTGGGAGCCGTGTTGACTCAAAAGGATGATGAGGGACAGGAGTACGTTGTAGCGTTTGCTTCTAGGAGCAACAACAACGCGGAGTCCAACTATTCGCCCTATGAGGGGGAGGCCTTGGCCGCGGTTTGGGCCATAGCTCATTTTAGACCCTACTTGTATGGGCAACGTTTTACTTTGGTGACCGACCACCAGTCTTTGAAGTGGCTCATGGAGTCTGACAAGCTTACTGGCAAGCTTGCCAAGTGGGCTTTGTTGCTCCAGGAGTATGATTTTGAGGTTGTACACCGGGCGGGCATCACGAACTTGGATGCGGATGGTCTATCTCGCAATCCAAGTCCATCGGAGGAGGATTTGACTGGTGTCAGGTGGCATGGGGATTGTGACAAGGAGTCTGTCCCGGGGTGGCATGCAGCAGCCTACCTCACATTGATGTCTGGATCCACATCGACGTTGCCTGATATGGCAGCGGATGAGGAACCGGACAAGGCCCAGGTTGTTAGCGACGTGTGGGAAGACATTCCAGTCTTGCACAAGCTGCAATATGGCACACTTCCGCCCGCTCTTTCGGCCATGGAGCGTGATCGAGTTGGACACCGGATAGCGAGGTTCCGTTGGGAGAACGGCTTTCTATTTCGGTTGTGGCCAGATGGAATTAGGCGTATAGTTCCTAGACCGGATCAGAGGGCTTCGTTGGTACGGCAGGTACACGAAGACCTTGGTCATTTTGGCGTGCGGCGGACTCATTCGATGTTGCGCAGCCAATATTGGTGGACCGGCATGTATCAGCAGGTCGCCACGTATGTTTCACGGTGTGAAGTCTGTGATCGGGTCAGATCCAGCTTCAACACCTTGTCACCACAGTTGCAGCCTTTGCCCATCATGGGTTTGGGCTACCGTTGGTCTCTGGATTTTGCCGGGCCACTTGTTGTCACCCCACGTGGAGCCAAATACGTGTTGGTGATGGTGGAGCACTTCAGCAAGTGGATTGAGCTTGTGGCATTACCACAAAACTCCTCGGAGTTGGCGGCCATGGCATTCCTTGACCGGGTGCTCGCTCGTTTTGGAGCCCCAGCTGAGGTGTTGACTGACCAAGGGCGTGAGTTCCTTGGTGCTTTCGAGGCTTTGTGCACCAAGGCTTTGATTGACCATCGTACCACTTCTAGGGATCATCCGGAAGCGGACGGTTTGGCGGAGCGTGTGGTTCAGACCGTCAAGCGTGGACTACGGAAGTATGGATTACTTCAGGGTGGCCACCGTGATTGGGATCTGATGATACCATGGATCGCCATGGGATACCGGTTTAGCCGGCACGCCTCTTTGGCCACTTTCAGTCCGTATCAGTTGTTGTACGGACGGGAGCCGATTCTACCCAGTTCTGTATGGGAGAAGTTGGCCCCAGTTGTGGACTTGGATGATCCAGAGGTCTGGATCCAGTGTCTGCGTGACCGAGCGGAGTTCTTCAAGCGGGCCATGCCAATGGCCATGGAGAATTTATCCATCGCTCAACACCGCGACACATTACGGTACGCTCGCATTCGCAGCGGCGCTTATCGACCTCAGTTGCGGCGTTTCTCCACTGGATATTACGTTTATTTGCAGCGTGAGGCACCTACGACGTTGGACGTCAAGGCTGGGCGCACCATTCTTCGTGTGAAGGATGTGTTGCCTAGTGGCATCTTGTTGCTGGAAGGCAAAGATGGCCGGGAGTGTCGTGAGCACTCCAAAAATTGCGCGCCGTGCCATTTGCCCATTGATGGCTCCGTGCATCCTGAGTTGGCCGTTGTGCCACAGGGTCTTCCGTGTTTTGTGTGTGGTGAGAAGAAGGGTGCGGCTACTATGTTGCTTTGTGACCATTGCCAACGTGGTTGGCATATGGCTTGCTTGACGCCGCCTCTCTCTACTCTACCGTCCGGGGATTGGACTTGCCCTCGTTGTCGGAGGTCTTCGAGTCACGTTTCACCCGATGAAACGGCTTGAATTCCTCATAGACTTGTCATTGTGTGGTGCGTTGCCATCCAGTTGGAGTTCTTGGTTTCGGTTCAGGGATAGGCAACGTGGAGATTGACCAAGGGATTGGCAACAAAATTGCCTAAGGCGATTAAAGATGGGGCTCACATTGCACCCGGCCTACCATCTCTTTGTTACTTCTTCATATGCTGATTGATTCGACGACGGTGACATCTTTGGCTGGATGCGTACAGTTGTTGCAGCGACATCACCGTGGTGTTTAGTCTTATTAGTGTTGTTTGGTCCTAGCTGGATAGAGGGTCTCTTTATCCGCTTGGGGGGGCACTTGAGGGTGTATTACGTATACTTGTTTTTGTGTATGTTTTTCGTTTATTTGATGTTGGTTAGGACTCTCGATCTGTTGTGGTTATCGATCTTTCTTTACACGACAAATTGCATTAGCCAACACTATCCATAAACTCCTTACAAGCACATTCACATCTATACTATCCTCATATGGAGAAAAACACCAAATCTTATACGACAACCGGGAGGGCTTTTGTGCGGAAAGAAGTACCAATAGAAAACTTCAAACTATAATAGCCGCACTCGAAGATGTACAATTTACAAACCAAGACATATGCATTTTCTATATTGATTTCAAAAATGCATTTGGCTCCATTGACTACGCAAGATTACTAGCAATTATGTCTGACCTCAAGTACCCCACTCACGTAGTCACACTAGTTGGATACATATACTCTCACTTGTCCACTGCATACGTTGAGAAATACTTTGGAACGACCGGTCCCATCCCTAGACAACGCAGAACCATACAAGCTAATACCCTAAGTCCATATCTATAATTATCTTTTTAGAACCACTACTAAAATGGATGCAAAGATGAAATAACGGCTACACTTTTGGAACATCACAAGTCACCATTGACTCGACCGCCTATGCAGATGACCTTGCCGCTATAGCCGTCAAACTCAGATCACTACAAATCCAACTCAATAAAATTAACAAATTATGCGATTGGTCCGATATGGATGTTGGCACACAAAAATGTGCAGCCACAGAATGTCCAAACAAATCCAAAATGAATTCTACGGCATTCAAAGCACTTATGCAAACCGCCAACATAAAATACCGTAACCAACCCATCCCTGTACTACATCGAAACGAACCATACGTATATCTAAGCAAAAACTTTGTCACATCATTAAATGGAAGAAACAAATCCACACCACTACCACAAAACTTACTAAAAAATGCAAAGAACTAATACCATGCCCAACCACTATGAAATAAAAAATAATAATTGTACACACAGTACTGAGTCCTGGAGTTGCATACAGTTTCTACGCAGTCCTATATTCTAGGCCCGCTATCAAAAAAATAAACAAAAAAATCATAGCTCTCCAAAAATCCATTTGTGGTCTTCCCAAATTTATGTCAAATGTTATAACCCAAATTCCTCAAAATTTATTTGGATTAGATGCTTTCTCCCTTAAAAACGCTTACCTTTACTGAATAGGGGTACCTAGGTTGTCCGAACGGACGGGACGGACGGGACGGACGGGACGGACGGGAGCTCCCCGGGACATCTATAACTCAAAAGATTTTTTTAAAAACTTTTATAACCCTATTACCGCCGGTAGCTGCCCGGTTGTTGTCCAGTCGCCCTGCCCGCTCGCCGCCCTGTAGGCCCGGTCGCCTTCGTCATCCCGGTGTAAGTGTTCATTGATTTCTGCACCTTTCTACATGGGCACATGACACTCCGCTAAGCAGGGGAGTTTAGTAGACGCAACGATGCGGGCTGCTAACCACGTGGAAAACTCTGCTTCACAGCAAAAGATTTGCAATGCGAACGGAGTGTCGATTACCTTGTTCATCATAGGAGTGTCAATATGGGCCCGTTGATGAATGACTTTGGCACGCTTGCACAAATGGATACTAGAGGACACGGCTGCTTGCTACAATAGTGGCGGAATCCTCTCGAACATTTGCAAAGCGTAGCAAGGTGGGTGCCTCAAAGGCCTCAAAGGCTTGATTCTAGGGTCAAAGATGGGCTACATTGGAAGAAGACAAAATTGACAATATTGCACCTTAACAAAATCAAAGGGAGCAACCAAGAACGGGTGGGGGAAGATGATGACAATGCTACGAGTGGAGCGGAGGTCAAAGGAGACACGACGATGACAACACTATGAGTGGATGCCACAAGGGGGTAGCGAATGACTTGCAACTGTGCAACAACCGAGAGTCTGCCATAGCTTGTTCCAATTCAAACTTTACCTCTTGTGGATAGAGGATTCATTGGCAGACATTCATGACTTTTCACACATCATCTCTAAGTTCTAGCCATTTGGAATGCACGGCAATTAAATCTACGCAATTCACTGATTCTCTTAGCAGTGACATCAATAATTTTTGTTGTTTCAAATTCAAAAATGGCTTCAAGTATCACCCGAAGTCTCGGAGCTCGCCCTTAGAAGCCTCGTGCGATGCGTTCCGTGAGTAGCACTAGTTGCCCAGGGTCTAAAAAGCCGGTTGCGGGAGCTGCAATGAAGGCCCGCCATAACTTTTTGGCTGCTTTGTTGTCTACACGCTGTATTTGCCATCTTGATTTGGGCGAAAATTTGTTCTCTTCCTCCCGACGGCGCTTTCTATTTCGGACTGGAGATAGCTCCTCTTCATAATTAGATAGTGCCATCATTGCAACTTCAATTCTTTCCACGTACTTTTCTACCACGGATCCATCTATAAACATGCCGGCCATCGAACAGTGAAGATCTTCTATCTAGTCTACGATGATGCGGTTCATGCAATTCATGAATGCCGTCATGGTGACCTCTTCGGTGGAGATTCCCTCCACGCTCCCCTTTGCAAAATGCAATGTTGTCACCTCCTCCAGCTTCTTGAAGACCTTAGCGTGTCCAATGGGAATGTTATCATACCTTGCCCGTTTGCCAACCGAGCCGATCACTCCACTCGTCGCCCCTTGGAAGGGGCTGCCCTCTCAAGGTCGCCGGGAGGCGTACCCTCCTAAAGACGACCACCCAGGTGACCGAGCCGGAGGCCCGGTCGATCGCCTGCTGGGAGGGGTTGTCCCTACAAGGTCGCCACGGGGCAGCGCATCCTACAGGGCGACCGGGTCGATTGCCTTCCGGAAAGAGCTACCCTTTCAAAGACGCCTAGGGCGACGTTGCAACCCCTCTCTAGTCGTGGGTGACAGGGCGGCCCAGGGCAACCAGGCCAGTTGTTGGGCCCGCCGCCACTTTAGAGGGGCTTCCTTCAAAGGCCGATGGAAGGCTACTCCTCCTAGAGGACAATTTTCCCGGTTGCCCTTAAAAAAAGGTTGCCTTCTCAAGGTTCCTCAGGGGCGATTGGCCTAGTAGCGACTTGGGAGGGGCTCACTCCCAAGGTCGCCGGGGGCAACCGCCCAAGCGACCGGTCCGGTTGTCCTCCGAGAGGGGTTGCCCGGGGCGGGCTGCTTCTAGGATGCGACCAGCCTGGTTGCCCCTTCGGAAGGATCGCCAATTGAGCGACTCCGGGTGTGCAACCTACTTCCTTGCCACATAGAACCCATTCATTTTGTTTTATGTACCTTTGACTTTTGAGACAAATATACGTTATTCATTGTTATTCACATGAGTGACTTTTTGTTTTTAAATGTAGATTGCTAAATTGCAAATCTATGATTCTATTCCGTATTTACTTCAACCGGTTTATATTGAAAATTATGCCACATATAGTGATGTAGGCCAAAAAGTGGTAACTCCAAAATATTGATAAGCCATGTACTGTATGTGACAATTTTTGAATCCCGGTTATTTAATTGCAAGAAAAATCTTAATGAATATCATGATATTTAGTTGCAAAAAAAATGTCTTATGGGACAAAAATGAATTATTACAACCTTATCATAATAACTTGAACTTTACATAGGATATGTTTTCATAGGACAAGATAGTGTTAATAAAAAAATATTATCCATATTATCCATATTCTTCAATATAGCGTTATAAATAATTACCATGTAAGTTGAAAATTTATCATTGTATATCATCCAAATTTTATTAAACTTTTGTATATACACTACCTCTTTCTTTTGTATAATATATACAAAGTTTCAATTTTTTTATTTTAAATCATTTTATCACCTATGAGGCTATGATTTCAAATTTGTCCGGTTGAACGCCATTTTTGTTTCAATTGTTGTAATACTCCTTAATACTAGTTTGGTTATAATTTTTTATTCCAAGAAACAATCATATGAAGGTCAACATTTTAGGCATAGTAAATTAGTAATCAATATTCCATGTACACCAAGTTATTATAAGAGTAGCCTCTATTAATTGTAACCTACTATGTTTCATACAAGAAATAGTGTTTGACGGATGTTAGGTTCTTGTCATGAATATAGAGTTTTTTATAATAATATAAGTAAATGTTAATTTCTTTTACATTAAACAACAATTGTATTAATCAATTTTACATTACGTAATGAAACTTTTGTTGTATTGTAATTTATAATAGTAGATGAATATTGAAAAAGAGGTGACTTATGAAATTAAATTCATCTTTTGAATTTTGAATTACTTCAAATTGAATGTTGAATAATTATACGTGTAACATTACGTTCAATTATAATTCATGAAACTAAATATAGGTGTGAATCATGAATCATGATAATAAATTCATATAAATAGAAATTAATGAGTATATATTAAAGTTAGCGTCAATTATAATACATAACTTATAACTAGCATGTTATAAAAATCAGTGATTATGAAGGTTCATTATTTGACATGGAAGTAAATATTGATATATAATACATGAAACTTAATATGGAATAATTAAATCTTATCTTTAGGTGAGATTAAATTATTGATGTTGATTTAACTTATAAGAGCCCACGGCATTTTCCCATGTGTAAGACTCTAAAACTGCCTCTTTGAATAAATGGCGAGGAATTTTAATTCTTAGGTCTAATTTTGGATCTTAAAACGTAATATCTTTCAATATAATTCTATCCAAACTCACCGTAGTTTTTGGACTGCAATCCATCGCATAGATTAAAAGATCATAGTGTTTGAAGTCAAGAAAATGGTTCATTTGATTCTCTGTGTTAAGTGGATTAGCTCACTTTAACTTCAAGTGGAAACAAATTTTTGCACTACAGAGATCCTTAACCTTTTACCTTTGTTGAGCATGACTCTAGTTGCCTATATGCAAATTTTTAGCTATATAAAAGGGGTGTAGCATATTCAACACAATTGTTCAAGGTATTGATGTTCAAAATTTGTCATTTCACGTCTTCTTTTTCTATGAACTCAATGTGCTTTAGAATGATCATCCAAAAGGTTGAAATTTGATAAGATGGTAATAATCACATATTGTTGTCATATTAAATAATAACGTGAAAAATATGAAGATGGGTAGGTTTAATGTAGAAAAGATCTTTGTTTTTTTCCCCTCTTCTCCAAAATGTGTGAAAATATTTGACACGGGTTAAAATGTGTTTTCACACTAAATACAAGAACTGTGTTTTGACATCGTCAAGGAAAGTAATATTCTCTATATGTATGAAAAATCTCAATGTCAATAGAAACGTTTAGAAAACTTTTGGAGTTGCCCGTAGTCCCCATTTTTTACTTGAAAGTGGAATGGAATTATTATACTCATTTTCAAACCGTGAATCCAAAAATAAATAAATATCCACAAAGCTCTTATTACGGAGCCCGGACAATGTAGTGTAAATTTTTTGAAGAAAAAAGTTTTCTCTTCTAATTTCAGGATTGTATCCAAAATAAATATCGTCCCTCCAAGATTTAATGGGCTCTTAGGGGTAAAGATCATTGCCCAATGAGTTTTGTTTGTATGTGTTCATTTGGATTCCGTACAAATTGAACAATGTTAAGGTTGTAAGTTGGGAGTATGGTTCATTTTTGCAATTTATAGATTAATTTACTCTCATGCCAAGCATAATACTAGTTTCTTGTACACCAATATTTGAAGGTGAAAAAAGGGCGTAGCATATTTAAAAATTCCTAACATGTTATTTAGTAGCAATCATAATACCAATAAATATCATGTTGTTTAGTTGCAAATAAAATGTTGTATGGAGCAAAAAATACTAGTCGTATACATGGGAAGATGCAAGGTAAAATGTATTAATAGAAAACCATAGTACAATGAAAAAAATGGCCTTCATCACTACTTGGCCTACTCTATCAAAAAAATGAGTCATTTATCAAAAACTCCCGCCATCGCTGTGCTAGTTGGCAGCCAACCTCACGGTCATCCACGGCGCCTCATAGAAGATGATTGCCAGATTTTGTATATTTTCAATATAAAAATGAAGTATGGTTTACACTTCAATGTAAAGGGTTTGGTTTTAATTTGAATCATGTGCATTAGGGGGGTTTCACACAAAGAGCAAGCATTGAGATGCCGAGTGCTTTATAGAGGACCAAACTATGCCAAGATGCCGAGTTTTGGAGTTGGAGAAATATTAAATTTGCAATTTGCGGAGTTTGGATCCTTGTAGTGTGAAAGCCCGAGGTATCGAGTTGTGAGGTCGTGATCCAAACTATGTGACAAGTCCCAACTTTTACTTTGTTAAATCCTCTTTTTTTTATAAAAACGAGTCTCATTTTCTTAAGTCATGGAGCCTATAAGAAAACACATTTTTGGAATTAAAATGATTAAAAATGGTCAAAATGCTCACGAGACAAACAATTCCAGCACAAGCACCGGAACATGGAAAAGATGTTTGGCACCTCGGCAAGAGTTTACTCCAAACGCAAATAGAATCCCAAACAATCCTTAAGGTACCAAAGTTAACCCCTAAGGTACCGTGACAGTTTTACACCAAAGTCACTTCAAAATTAATGGATTCTAGTGCAATGAATAAAGAAGGTAACAAAAACTTTGATTTTTAGTTCTGATCGTAGGATCTCAATAAAGGCTTATTAAGTAATACATGTACAAAATTTCATAAATTTTGACCGCACGGATTGAAAGATTGTAGTGTTTGAAGTCAAGCAAATGGTTCATTTTCTTCCTTGTGTTTAGTAGATCAGCAGACTTTGACTTCAGTTGGTGTCAAAAAATTTCACTCTATAAGGTCTAAATCCATTACCATCTTGTTAAGCATGATGTTAGCTCCTTACACACCAATTTTTAGAGGTAGAGACGGGGTGTAGCATATTCAAAACAAGTGTGCAAGGAGTGGAGGCTCGAAATTTGTTAATTCACACTTTAATTTTTTTTGAACTTAATATGTTTTGGATTGATATTCCAAATATTTAATATGAAGGTTTACATTATATATTGTTGTGGAAAAAATAAAAATTGAAAAATATAAAGATACCTAGGTTTTATGTGGAAAAGAAGAAGTTTTTTTGGTACCTTGCCCGACAATGAGTGACAACGTGTGAAAATGTTTGACTTGGGTTGGTATGCTATTTTTCACTAAAGACAAGAACTTTTTTTTGACAATATGAAGGGTAACAATATTACTTGCAAGTACTGGAAATCTCACTTTCAATAGAGTGTCCTATCAAAAGTTTTTGGAGGTGCCCGAGGTGCCCGCCCTCCCCATTTAAAATCCAAAACCCTATAACTTTTTCATCAAATGTCCAATTTAGGAAAAAATTGTTTTCCCACTAAGGTCTCGGTAATGTCTTTCTATAGTGAAAATTTCAAAGAAGAATGTTGGAAATTGACACCATAGGAACCTGACCGAACTTTCAAAAAGCCCATTTTTGACAATTGGCACCTTAGGGGTTAAGGCACCAAAACCTCTTGAAAGTGATGCCACGTAGGCAATTTAGCGCCTTTGCTATCTCGACCTTTGGTCTGAGTGTGAGAGACCAAAGACCCGACAAAGGCCGATTTTGGGACTCTACACCAATCAATTTGCTACACTAGAGATTGCATTTAGTGTCATGGTAAAAATAGTGTAATTATCCTTGGACACTATTTGTAAACAAGTGGACAGTTAATGTGTGGCCGCCAATCTCATTTAATGTGAGCTTCAATCAACCATCTATAGGCTACCGGCCACCATGCCTTTATTCTCCCCCATTGACTTCTCATCCTCATTCCAACCAAATTTTGGTTAGCTTTTTGTCCTCGTTCTTCTACTTTTGACAAATAGTGTACTGGTTTGGATTTAGTGTCACTACAGTAATTGCCAACTTTGCAATTAGTGTCGAGGTTCATATATAGTGTCCACTACAATAAATGCAATATTTAATGTAGTAGTAATCGGCACGTTGACGCTTGGTCGGAATGTGAAACACCCCTTACTTGTCGTGCAAGGAGCAAAATAGCATTTAAAGAAATCTTATTTCCATATGAATATTACAAACGATGATTTTTTTCCTCATTTTATTTTTGGTACTTGGAAAAGCCAATTGAATATTTATTTTGTCCATTTGGATTTACAGTATGGGAGAAATGAATAATGAAAGAATTAAAATGTAAACTGGTCAGTTTTAATAAACACCGCACCTTCCACAATTTTTTTGAAAATGCTTCACTCCACGTCTACCTCTAGAAATTGTAGTACAAGGACCTAACCTCATTTATACCGTATTGGTATAAGATTTATAACTTTTGTAATGCAAAACATTATAATAGTCAAAGTCAAAGTATACGAATCTATTTAACGTAGGGAAGAAAAATCCCTTCTTGGTCACTTCAAACACTATAATCTTGGGGCAACCGAGGCGACCGGCGCGGTTGCCGGGCAATCGAGCACCAATTAGGGGTAAATTGGGCAACCGCCAATTTACCCGTGTCTGGATGGACGGGACATCTGGGACATCCGAGTGCTTGGATTTTGGACGTATGTGATAATGTAGAGGGAACAATTTCAAAATGCACTCCACAACAAAGGTAGATTTGGAAAGATTTACCAAGGACTCACACACTCTATCCTTGCCAAACACAGCGGTGCTAAAAAAATTCTTAGAATAAACAAAGACAATTGCATTAGAGCACCAATCACCCAAATATTTATCCTACTAAAAATGAAACAAAAGTATACTTAAAAACCACACTCATGGATTTTCTCTTAGAACCCTCACCTTTGGAACAGATGTGGCTATAAGAAATCCAGTGTAACACAAGAATTAACCAACATCTTTGCCAAAAACTTTTACAAAAACTCTTCACAATAAATATTACAGACTTAATAGAAAATAAACTTCCAAATGGAACATGCATTATGAACCACAATGACTCCAAACAATTCACGCTACACCATCCTAACTAATTCAAAGCGCTCTTAATATTGCTCGACAACCATTCTGCTACCTTCCATGCCCTAACACACGCGCCTCACCATGCTCTACACATCCAAACCTCCATAGACTTAAAGAGGCATGTGTCACCACCAACAATAACATCCACCCCAAAAACAACCTTCAGCCAATTCATCCCCCCATACCTGCCGCACCGTTCCTTTCCTACCCCCACACCAACTTGCATCCTTAAAAACCCAACCGCATATCCCATAAATCTCATTCTTGACCATAAACATAGGAAACATATTGATTCAATCAAAATTATAAAGAATGATACCAAATATTCGTACTAATGGAAACACAATAAGAATACCTACAATAAATGGTTGTCTCAACGGAACCTCTTCCCATGGCACAACCAAAACGGCTCCACCCATAACTCCACACAATTAACACAACATTATCAAAACACCCAAAACAAATTCTGCTTGAAATCATTCAAGCACATCATCCCCAAGAGCAATCTCGTGACTCAAGATCCGTTACCCCACCTATAATCATTCCCCTCCTCAATATATACACAACCGAATGCAACCTTAAAAAAAATTCTCACATCAAACAATACAATTAAAATTAATGAACACATTTGCACATATATACAAAAACAACGGAAGGCATCTAATCACCATTCCCGCCACCAGACTCCAATGGCTATGGAATCAATACCATAACAAATTGCAAACTCCCACAAACATATAACCAGTAACCCAACCATTTGAAACTGAAATGGTTTGGCTATACTAAAGATAAAGGAACTGCATGCCAAAAATGACCCCATTAAACTTGCACAATACACATTACCCACGCCCATCCTAGACTCACTAAATTCATCCTTCAACATCCAACACTCATGCTTCTCATCCCTCGTCACATGCCCCATCCAACTAACTAAATTCCATTCATCCTTTGAAAAAGACAAAATCTTTGGCTCACTAGGAAATGCCTTTGACCACAAATGGATTGGAAATGGTATTGCGCACCTCCACAACGTAGAAGAAACGCAACAAGCAATACATTGGCCAAGACTTGCGGCCAAAAGAAACCCAAAATTCCCCTCCATCCATATTAGAACACCAGATAAGAACTGGTACCAAAACTTTAATCAACATTCTAGCCCATTCCCGGACTCTCACATCATTGCGTTATTCAAGGCAGATTCATAACTATATGAAGAACCGACTATTCCACCCAAATTAAAAAACAAACCCAGGTTTGAGTCATCTACCATACACCACCCAAATAATAATATTGATACATGGAACAAACTGCTACACTTACCTCCATAACAAATAACCTCAATATATGTCAATAATGCACAAAAATACCTTCACCTACACCTTTCCAAACCCAAGTGAATGGCAACAAAAAATGGTCCCAACTTAAAAATGCAAACACGACACAAACCCGCCTCACTACACCACTCTGCCTTCCCACATATTGTGACTATATCCTTCTAAAATTCAAACCCGCATATAGCTACTACACAGATGGTTTTTTCAAAGAACCGACAGTAGTAAGTCTAGGACATTGGCATAGAGAGAAAGCAAGATATGCCATATACAACAGTACCAAAGAAATAAAAATATCTAAAAGACTACATGGACTTCAAAATATCCTCAAAGCTGAAATGATGGCCTTCCATGAAACCCTCCAAATTATCACTACACAAATCGTTAATGAACGTGCACACATCTGTACTGATTGTATAAACGTCTTGTATCTATTAAACACACAAATAACACACCCTACCTTCCACATTAACCACCCGTCCAAACCATACTAACATCTATGGTTCAAGTGCTACAGAATTACACACAAATTACAACCCTCGATAAAGTTAGAGCACATGTCAATAGAGAAAAAACGAACAAATGGATAAAATAACTAATGAAGGACTAGAAACATCTCACTGAAATGCCAAATACCCACATAAACATGCCCAAGCTATCCCATACTACTCCTCAAATGCCAAAACCATCACATACATTCTCTAATCATTAAAAGACACAACAAAGCCGTATGGAAAATCCGGAAACTAATTATATCCTCAAATAAATCCCGGTGCTTTATATATATGGACGCCGGAACCTTCAACAATAATCCACAAGAAAATACGGTCTCCCCATCGCTACTTCCATGCACATGTGGAACCCAAAGTTGTCATTGCAATGCCAAATTTAAACCAGACATACTATGCGTCAAAGGACTAGCATACAAAGACCCCCCCACCGGACCACATTAACCCAGACCTTACTATCTAGTTTATCAAATTCAAATATTGTGATGACAGATTTTTCCAGAAGCAATCGAAAACAAAATCAATAAATACCAACCACTTATTAATGACATAGCAATTCTTGAATGGAAAATTGAACCCCTCGTTGTCATCACCGCTGGAGCTAGAGCTACTACCTTTATCCCCTCTATGAAAAGTCTCGAAGAAACATTCAATATCTCCATTAATTCAATTAAAAAGACATTCACAAAAATTAATACCATTGCATATCCATTCATTGTCCATACTTCTACACAAGCAAAAACTCAAAAAATATCCAACCTCTTCCAAAATTATGTGATACTCCTTAAAATCTCTCAAAAGCACACATGTAATCTATGCATATCATCTCTTCGAATGGAACTATATGGTTCCGAAACACGGTTTCCTCATGGTTATTACCATATCCATGCCATACTCAAAGATGTCATTGTAACACAAGATTTAAACCCGACCTATTATGTGTTAAAGGACTACCATACAATGACCCCCTACCGACCCACATGGACCCGAATCTCACTATTCAATTTATAGAATTCAAATATTGTAATGATATATTCTCACCGGAAGCTATCGAAAACAAATTAAATAAATATCAACCACTTCTCAATGATATTCAAGCACTCGGATGGAAACTATACCCCCTCATTGTCATCACCGCGGGTGCTAGAGCCACCAACATTATCTCCTCAATGACAACCCTTGAAGATCCATTCAAAATTTCCATGACCTCAATTAAGACCATCTTCACAAATATTAACACTATTGCAATCCAACATGCTATGTCCATACTCCTACCCAAAAGGAGACTTGAAAACAACTAACCCATCCCAAACACACTTGACCCCCCAAGAAAACTAACCAAACACTATGTCCTCAATAGCCTCCTTGGTGTCCGTGGTTCTTTGTTCTTGTTTACTTGTTACGTGATACATAGTGTCTACCCTCAAGAGGGGGAAGTAGTTCCATATTACTAACCCGCGTCCGGTGGACATGGGCTTTGTGGTGGTAAGAATAGACACTTTATTCACGCCGGCCCCCTGCGGAGACCCGAGTTCTTCTTCTATGGTTCTGATTGGTCCTTAGTTCCTAGTTACTGGTTACTAGTTTTTACTCATTTTTGGGTACATGGTGTCTACCCTCGAGAGGGGGGAGTAGTTCCATACTACTAAACCTATGTTCGGTGGACATGGATTTAGTGGTGGAATAAATAGACACTTTACTCACTACGGCCTCCCTTCAGGGACCAGAGTTCTTCTTCTTGATTGAAATTTGTCTTTAAGAGATTTTTCATTGTTTTGTGATTGGTGATCTCTCTCATTGCATACAAAACTTCCGTTTTCATATGTATAAGTTTGGAACATTTTTGTACACGATCAACTAGACAAAAGTAAAAGAATCATCAATAATCATGTATAAATGTTTTCTTCACATATGATATGTCAATGCCAAGTTATCAACCTAGTGCATATGTGAACTTTTTTTTTATTCAAAGTAAAAAATTCTTGCAAGAATCTATTGATGGATAAAGTAGTATACCCTCCAAAGTCCACGATTTTCATTACCAATATACGGTATATTTCTTAGCACATTTCTTGGTTTTGGAAAAACATGACGTGGGCGCTAAAGGATTAAGGCCAAACAACCATATATGGGTCGTTTTGGCACAAGAACCTTTGTAGCAAGTGCTATTGGCCACCTCAAAGGAAAAAAAAAATCATGATTTAGAGGTGGAGGAAGATGGGCATCTATTGAGACCATTGCCATGACAACTTGTGCACGCATCGGCGAGCTACACTGATCTTTGTGAAATGAGTCTGTAGATTTTTGTACCAAAATGTATCCATTGTGTAGATATCATCTTGCATGGTCTAGAACACTTGTAGATTCTCACAGGCCATAAAAGCTCATCGGTGCGTGAAAGGGTTAAACAAAAGATTATCACTATCCAAATTTCCAATAGTCTGGCCTATTAGTTTTAAAATGTTATCCATTAAAACGTCAGTGTGGAACCATGAATAAATGGACGTATTTTACTTTGTAGAATATTAAAAAAAAGTACTAAAGTTTAGCAAGACTAACACCTTCAGTTTGAAAATTCTTCAACTAACATCTTTCATTTGGAGGACATTTCAATATCTCAACCTTATCATGTTGAAATACGACATTATACATTTAGAATACTATGGCCACCAGCGGCACTTTATGACGTTTAAGGGTTAATGGACCTTATATGTTGGCATGATGTGAATTATGTCATCCCAAAGGTTTAAGTCTTGCTAATTTTTCTACATTTTTTGTATCCTACATAATTAAATACATGCTGGTATAATTACATTTAACGGTTCACTTTGAAAGCACTCGTCATACCTTCCAGGTTTCCTAATTATGAACTCATATTCTTCAAAATTCAAATGTCTGTGAAGCTCTGTCAGCCTCAATATGTGTGACCATAGTTGCAAAGTGTGTTTCATAAGAGTTCTCTACAATGTGTTTTGTAAAAAGGAAACACATCTGATTTTGCATTTGATTATGTTCTGAAACCAGTAAGAAATGCGCTGTTGCATTGATACATTTTGAAACGCAATTTGAAACGCATTCAAAATGGAATGAAACATTTCTGAATGCATTTCATTCCAACCATGGGTGTGTTGTACAGTAATTCAAAAAACTCACTAACTTAACTAAAACGTCACTTGAGGTACAGCCACGTATTTTACTCTATAAAATTCAAATATGTATTGAGTTTAGCAAGATTTACACCTTTGAATTGAAGATTCTTCCACTAACATCTTTCATTTGGGGTTCATTTCAATATATGAACCTCATCATGTTCAAATACGACATTATGCATGTAGAATATTGTGGCCCTAATGGGCCATTATGATGTTTAAGGGTTAAACCCACCAACTTCTATGTCTTTCCAAAATTTAAGGGGAAAATCATAGGTTGTCTTTACATCACTAATTAACCCCTAAATTACCAAGCCATTTTCAAACAAAAAACACTTCAAAACTCGTCATTTTAGTGCAATGAGTAAGGAAAGAAACTAAAACCTTTATTTCAAGTTTAAACCATACAATCTCAATTAAGACTTATTTAGCAACATAATCAAAGAATTTCATAAACTTTGACAGCACGGATTGAATGATTATTGTGTTTGAAGTACAAAAGGATTCATTTGCTTCCCTGCATTTAGTGCGTTTAGCGGATCAACAGACTTTGACTTCACTTGGTGTCCAATTTTTGCACTACACAAGGTCTAGATTCCTTACCATCGTGTTAAGCATAATATTAAGTATGCACCTTGTACACCAATTTTTAGAGGTAAAGAAAGTGTGTAGCATATTCAAAAAATTGTGCAAGGAGTGGAGGTTCAAAAATTGTCAATTCACGTTTTATTTTAAATTGAAAAAACGTAATATTGGTTGTTTTGAAAATATAAAGATCTCTAAGTTTTATGTGGAAAGGAAAAATATTTTTTTGGTACCTTGCCCGACAATGTGGACAATGTGTGAAAATGTTTGACTTGGATTTATATGCTATTTTTCACTAAAGACAATAGATTTTTTTTGACAATATGAAAGAAAATAATATAATTTTCTAGTAATGAAAATCTCACATTCAATAGAATGTCCTAGCAAAAGTTTTTGAAGTTGGGACAAAAGTGCCCACTTTCCTCATGTAAACATCAAAACCCTATAACTTTTTCATTAAATCTTGGATTTAGGAAAAATTGGACTCACACAAAGCATTTAGTAATTTCCGTCTACAATATTTTTTCAATAAAATAATGTTATAATTGACATAAGAGGAACCTGACGAACCTTCAAGAGTCCCCGAGGGGACTCTTGGTAATTTAGGGGTTAAGTCATTGGTCAATGTACAAGTGGTGTAAGAAATCCTACATTACTTCCTAAAATCTAGGAAGTGCAGAGAAGTTGGTGAGTTTTGGTTAATGGATTTTGGTTTTAAGTCATCCTTCTATGATGAACTTCGCATACATATACGGTAAGTTAGTAAACAATGAAGTCTCGGAAACTTAAGAGAAAGTCATCAAACCACACAAGATCCTGGCAAAAGTGAGCCCGGACACGTCAGGCAATCACTCATCCATCCTCATGTGATCACTATTAACTTAAAGTGGGTCAATCATAGACTGATGACAATGTGACAGCCTCACAGTCCAAATCATCGCCTTAGTTATAATAATGCTGATCCGCAAAGGATAATAATTATGTTGTGGTACTTCCAATACTATTCACTTTATGGAGCATTCCCAAAACTCTACAGCACTTGAAAAATTATGTGCAATCACCCACACAGGTGCTGAGATATGGAAAACCAGGCCTTTATTTCTGCCTTTCAGGTTCCAAATTGCACCAGCCGAAATTAACCCTGTTCACCCTTTACTGCCCAGGAAGCCCAAAATGGGACTCTGGATGTGCTACAACTCAATTTGCATGAAATCCATGAGGAATTAGGCTTCAAGATACGAGGTTCAGATTTGCGCACACATTACATGAACACTCTCCAACAATCCAAGCGTGATTTGGAGTTATAGAACTCTTGGGAAAGTTAGGAATACAACACAAAATACAGAAAATACTCTAAAATACAGTGAATACTGTGAATACACTGAACATCATGCCACATACTATGTTGTATTTCACACACATGCACATTGATATTGGTCTAAAATTGATATTGGTCTAAACTCTTGATTGAATTTTGTCTTTAACCCCTAAGAGCCCAAGTGTACGTGGGGCGCACGTTCTGGATTTTGGGCATGTACCTTTGAGTGGAAAAAATACTCCGATTCTTATGAAAATTTTACACCGCATTGTCCTCGATGAAATCTATATGGGGAATTTTTCAAATATGATTTTGGACTTTTGATTCAAAAGTTATTAGCCTTCGAAGGTCAAAACGGGGAGTCTGGACTATGGAGAGCCATGTCAACCATTGCAATTTGAGGAGAAAAATGGGGCAAAATTTTGGGACAGAAAGGACGAGGAAAGGAGTCCAAACTTCTATGTACGAAGTCCAAGTGGAAAAAGCTTTGAAAATTATTAAAAGAGTTATTAAAATAATTTAAAAAAAATAGCAAACAACCAGCCCTTAGCTGGCCTGCCAGCGTTCCGCGTCGGAAGCGGGCCCGCTGAGATTTTTTTTTTAAAGTGTTTTTTTTAAAGTGTTTTTTTTTTGTTTTCCCGTCCAACTGCGAGGGCTATCAACGGCGGGACGAATTGGCCACCCAATTTCAAGCACTGCCCTTTTCCATAATGCTTTATTTATTCCATATATTCATGAAAATGATTGATTTTACTAATTTTAGACGTTTCTTTTTCTAAAATTAGTGAAAAAATACATTGAAAGTTTCCACCATTGGGATTTTCAAATGCAACAACTTGACAGTATGAAGCAAACAATTTCATATCACTTATGTAGTAATTGTCATCATTTTGTACCACCTTTCACTAAAGTATATATTTCTACATCTATTACCCCTCAAATTGACCTCAAATTTTGCACACAAATAGCTAATAGCATGTAAGTCATATTGGTAAAAGATTTGATCACATTTCAATGTAAAAACTAGAAGATATGCCCAGTCAAAGTAGGCTGATCTTGTCGGGCAAGGGGGGAAAAATACTTTCCTCTGCACTTCCAACGCTATAATCTTCACATCCGTTTGGTGGATTGCAACCAAATTTGTGTTGTAAGTTCATATACATGTATTTTTTAATATTGTACGGTTCAAAGTCTAAAATTAGACTTTAATGTTAGATTTTATTGCCACTTGTTGATGATGGCAGTTTTGGAGTGTTTCATGAGGGAAAATGCCTTGATCGGATATTTAACAGAATATGGACAAATGAAAGTCCAGAATTAGTGGTCGGGTGCCAACCGAGAGCTGCCAAAGCATCTTATCAATAATCTTCTAAAGTGCCTAACTCACTCATTTTCTATCCAAATGGAGCATATGAGATGTTTTTTGGCATCTACGGAATTTGTAGATGTCAAAAAACACCTCATAAGCTTGATTTTGACAAAATTTGAGTAAGTTATGACCGTTTGAACATTTCATACGAAGAGAAGCATCGGCTGGCAGCCGATAAGAATTCAGAGTCTAATTGGTCCACAAATGGTGATTTTGTCCAGATTTTGTTAAATATCCGTTCTTGGGCTTTTAGGGGTTAAGACATTCTTCATTGTTTTGTGATTATTGATCTGTCTCCTTGCATACAAAACTTCCATTTTGATTTGTTTAAGGTTGGAACATTTTTGTATACAATCAAGTACAAAAAAGCAAAAAAAATCACCAATAATTTTGTATAAATAATTTATTCACGTATGACATGACAGTGTGAAGCTATCAACCTAGTGCACATGTGAATTGCTTTTATTCAAAGTAAAAAAGTTCTTGCAAGAATCTATTAATGGTTGAAACAATACACCCTCCAAAATCCATAGTTTTCACTACCAAAATACAATCACTTTAAACACTATAATCTATTCCATCAATAGTTGGATGTTGTGCAAAATTTCCCCAAAGTTTAGGTCATGGGTTAAGTTCAATTTTGTAAGGTTAGATATTAATATTAGACATTGAACTTCCTTAAAATCCGGTTTAAAGAAAAAAATTAGCATAAAGCTTGGTTTTTCCAAAAACATAGCGAGCCGGAAAAGGGTTAATCCTTTCCTGTGGAGGTGGTTGTTTTTGGGCTGATTTAGGTGCTTCCGGGTATTGCTCCTTCTGTGCAAGCATTGAAAAGCTACAATGATTTATGTGAAGTGGGATCAACTTGAAATGTACTCTCTATGCATTATCTATCAGTTGTTGTGCATGATCTATCACACTCGTGGATTCTACATAGCCTTGTAAAAACCCCCGGCGTTAAAGGGTTAAGGCCTGACGTTCATTTTTGAGTTGTTTGGGCACGTTAACCTCTATAGCAAGCGTTGTATGCCACCTCCAAGGAAGATTTAGAGGCGGAGCGAGATGAGCATCTATCAGGACTGACATCACCAAAATCAATGCATGCATTGCAAACTAAAATGATTTCCGTGAAGTGGAGTTGCAATGAAACATACCTTTTGTGTGGACGATGTTCTGCATGATCTATTACAGTTGTAGATCCTACCAAGCCTCGTGAGCTCATAAGCCTTTAACTTGTTATGGATAGAGGCCAATAGGTGGTCACTTCTGGAGTAATTTGCGAATTGGTGGACCCATACTTCATCTCTGTTTGATCCGCGGCCTAATATAAGTTCCTTGGATCTTTGCGCTTTCACCAAATGGGATGAGGATGTGCGCTTGAGTTTAACGGGCAAACTACAATGATGTTTGTAGTGATCAGTCGTGATGAAATGTATCCACTTATGGCATCTTCCAAGCCTAGTCCCAGGTGTCATCGTTAACCCTTTTAGGCCAGCTGCCAAACGACCATATATGGGTCGTTTTGGCATAAGAACCCTTGTAGCAAGCGCTAAAGACCACCTTGGAGGAAAAAAAAGACCATGACTTAGAGATGGAGGAAAATGGGCATTTATTGAGACCATTGCCACGACAATTGGTGCAAGCATAGGCAAGCTATAGTGATTCCCGTGGAATGAGTTGGTAAATTTTCGTGCGGAAATGTACCCCGTGCCTAGATGTCATTTTGCATGATCTAGAACTTTTGTAAATTTTCTTAGGCCAGAACAACTCATTGGCCTTAAAGGGTTAAAGGGTTAAGGGTTAACATATCTGCACCTATAGTCAATTTGATTATGAGTATTCTTACCATAGTTTGATTTTGATTATGAGTATTCTTACCATAGTTTAAAGCAATCCTTCCTTGATTTACATCCACTTGTTTGATTTGAATCTGAAGGCGAGGATTTTAAGTCTGAGACCTTGGTGGAGTTACATGGCAACCTGGTCAAATTGTGTCCCTACATTTACATCCAGGCCTTATTTTTTTGTCAATTTGGAGCCAAATTGCAAGAAAAATTCCCCCAAAAGAATATTCCCAAAAATAGTGGGAAAATTATGATTTCATGTCGCCAAAACTTCATTGATGACCGTTGCTATATTGCCATATTGCCACTAATGAACAACCAAGACTCCATCCTATCGCCAAAAAGGATGTACAATTCTTTGTTTGTGGAGATGAATTCTCCAAAATGGATATTTATAGAGAAAATTTGGTTTTGTATGGTTTCAGGCGGAAGCCAAAAGTGCTACAACTCCCTCCCCTTTGTAGCCATTGTGGCTATCCCACTAAAAAAAAAAAAAGGCTCTAGCAGATATTTAACAAAATCTGGACAAAATCACCATTTGTGGACCAATTAGACTCTGAATTCTTATCGGCTGCCAGCCGATGCTTCTCTTCGTATGAAATGTTCAAACGGTCATAACTTACTCAAATTTTGTCAAAATCAAGCATATGAGGTGTTTTTTGACATCTACATTTTCCGTAGATGCCAAAAAAACATCTCATATGCTCCATTTGGATAGAAAATGAGTGAGTTAGGCACTTTAGAAGATTATTGATAAGATGCTTTGGCAGCTCTCAGCTGGCAGCCGACCACTAATTCTGGACTTTCATTTGTCCATATTTGGTTAAATATCCGATCTCTTTACATCTCTACTTATTACAATTGTGTCCCACAATTTCTAAGCGCAGTTTTCAAATATCATAACATGCAGCATGGCATTGCAAACCATTTCAGTGGACCTGCCCACAAGGTGACAACAAGGCTTGCTTAGATGGATACCATAGCAATGTAAGGTATACCCCCATGACCGACAGTTTAAGCAATGTGCATATAAGAAGAATCCAAATAATAATACATTTATTCTTCAATGATAGCCACTAGATTTACAATCTCAACCCAAGTGATTTTATATTTTTCTCATGAGATGTGAAATAGTTGTAATTTTCAAAGTGATTTGCCATATTTCGCCTATTACTGCCACTAGGTACCCCCATTAGCGCCGACCAAAAGTTAGGGGCCTTGACCAATAGTAAGCCTTAGTTCGGAGCTCACAATGAGTGAATGGATGTAAATGGGGCCGGTATGGGGTGAGATTGGGACCAAATATATAGTGGCAGTGATAGGAAGGTGGCAGTCATGGGGGGGGGTTATACCTTAGGGCCGCTTCACACCAGGCCGAGTCGAGAGTCCGTCCGTCAAAATTCCTGCCTATACTATGGAGAGAGTCCAAACTTTTGGATTAAAAAAACATTAAATAATATATATATTGAAGCCTTTGGGCGGCTGTGGTGTGAAGCCCCAAAGCCCAAGTCCAAAGTCCAAACCCCATATCATTATGCCAAAAAAAATCAGCCAATTAATCCGGCCTCTTTCATCTAACGGTCCAGATCTTGTCATATTTTGATTATTTTATTAAAAAAATTGACGGACTCTCAAAGGAAGTTTGGGTTGACTAAAAACGGCGATCCAAGTTTTGCTGGAGAGTCCGTCGCCTTGGAGCCAAAACTCTCTAAAAGTGTTGCTATGTAGGCACATTGGAAGACGAAGGCCTTTGGTGTGAAGGCCGGACTTTGGCCATTCAAGCAATCTCATTGGTGGAAACCGACGGACTCTCGACTCGGGCGTTAGGTGTGAAGTGGCCCTTAGCATGCAAAACAAGTAGTATAAGGTAGAGGCACCCAATTCCAATCGGCCATCCAATTCCGACCAGTAGAGTATGCATGTAATGGTGCATGAAAATGGTAAATACATGAAATGGTTCTTGAAGCGATTCAAAACCAATAACTCAAAATTTGAAAACTCCACTCGTTATCGGCATTAGGTCATGGAGTGTGCAATTTTGGGTTGCTCCACCTCAATTGAGCTCTCATTGGTGGCCTTGCCTCAAAATTCGAACAAGGCCGATCGGCATTGGGTGCCTCCATGAGTTGGTTATCCATGGCATGTCTGCTCTCTTTTTACTCACTCTCACTTGTTGGCATCGGGTGAAGGAGGGCACCAAATCTCACCTACTCTACAATTTGATTTTGGGCTCCATTGGTTTTTGGGCTTCTAAATTCTATATCAATTGCAAATCTTTGAGATTAAATTTGAATAAATGTTTGTTGAGTTTCATTCCTAATTCCGCATCTTTCTACATAAATGTTTTTGACATACAATGTCATTTGAGTCCCAAACTGGCTTAAGTGATTGGAATTGGGTGCCTCTACCGTACCATGCAAAACTTTGGCCAGAGGAAAAAGCAACCACGTTCAAATTACAGTTGCAGTGTCCATTGTGTGTGTTGTTTTGTGCTAGAGTCCTGATACTCTCCCTCGGAAAGAAGTGCGGAAATTAGCAGAGGCCAGTCAGAATTTGCTTTGTGCTATGGCCAACTATATTGCATGCAGCATTATTGACAAGTGGGTAAGTGCTTTGTTCAGTGTCCAGTGCTTTGGTCAGTCCACAAAGTTAATATTAAATCGTTTAATGCCCACAGTGCTACTACATGTACGTCCAATAGAAGAAGATGATGAAGAAGAAGAATAATACTAACACTGGCCTTATTGAATGAAGAATCTTTTGGGAATAGTACGTACGACCTAGAAAGTACTTGCTCATGTTGTTAAAGACACACAAAAACAAAGTTGTAAACACGGGAAGGTTGCTTGTGAAGCTCCCAGACTGAACTGTTGTAGTGAGCTTCTTTTACAAAGAGCATACAGTGTCAAGCAAAACTGAGTCAAGTTTTGGTAATTCGAAATTCAATTACCAATGTAGGAAAACTGGCAATAGATTTGCACAAATCATAAATTGAACAAGATAGCAATTTCAGTGGGCTACAATTTGATTCAAAAGAAAGTTCTTCTTACATTCATATGTACAAGAAAATTACATTCGAAGGAAACTGTGTCTCTTGACTTAGTTTTGCATCATCAACCAAAAAACAACTTAATATTTTGTCCACTTGCCTTTGGCAGCTAAAACAACTTGGATTTGTCGTGGCATGCTTTCGTACAACCTCCTACACTCCTCTGGTTTTATAGAAGCCCAACACTCCTCAATACGTTCTGACAACTCTAAAATTCCTTTTGGAGCACTTTCATACTGGTTAAGACGAAGTTTCAGCCTTACCCAAAGATGTTCAATTGGATTTAGGTCAAGAGATTGTGCAGGCCACTTAAGAGCATCAAAGTTTTGTGATTTTAGCCATTGGCGAGCACTTTTTGCTGTATGTTTGGGATCATTGTCATGCTGAAATATCAAATTCAAAGGATCAAGATCATATGCCATCACCGTGCACATTAAATCTCTTTGCAAAATATCTTTGTACTCATGTTGATCCATTCTTCCTTCAATTCTACAAAACATGCCTGGGCCTTGAAATGTCATACAACCCCACAACATGACAGAACCACCACCAAACTTTACGGTTTGTTTCACTTCTTTTAAATCAGTAGACCGTTCATTGCGAATCCAACACCAACTGCGACCATTGGAGCAAAATCGATTTACCTTTGTCTCATCAGAGAAGATGATGTGCTCCCAATCATGAATGGTCCAATGTTCATGGCGCCTAGCAAATTCAAGTCGATCTTTGATGTGTCTCTGGTTCAATTTCGATTTCTTCTGCTTCACTTTTGATCTCAGTCCTCTTGCACGTAAGACCCTTCTCACCATATCAACACCTACAGTAACTTGGCATTCCTCACGTACATGCTGGGTAGCATATGTCGCAGTTTCAAATCCTCCTGATGCACTGACAGCTCTAATGCATGCTCTCTTTTGAGCATCTGTTAATACTTGTGTTCTACCACCACTACTAGTAGAAATATCAGACAATCTCTTCCTTCTAAGTCTTGCAACATGACTTTGAGACACCTGCAACTCACTTGCTACATCCCTTGTGAATCTACCAGCTTGCAACTTCACCAAAATAGAGTTATCAAGGTCTGTATGAGCGCTTGTAGAAAGCTCCTTCAAGTACACCATGTTGAGTAATAAAAGTATACTAACAATGTCCATGGAGTATTGCAACATTGTAGTTTAACATGCCCAAGCCAATTTGAGCTCATACATCCTCAATGCATTTGTGGCATGCAAAACACATGTCTTGGCTCATGAGTCCTCAATGGCATGCAAAACTGAGTCAAGAGACACAATTTCCTTTGAATGTAATTTTCTTGTACATATGAATGTAAGAAGAACTTTCTTTTGCATCAAATTGTAGCCCACTGAAATTGCTATCTTGTACAATTTATGATTTGTGCAAATCTATTGCCAGTTTTCCTACATTGGTAATTGAATTTCGAATTACCAAAACTTGACTCAGTTTTGCTTGACACTGTATGTTACAACAACCATTTCATTGTAGTATTCGGCCTGCCCTCCTCACACTACACAATCCTGGACCAAAGTCATTTCATTACAACAAGTGAACAAATCAACAAGGGTGTTGTAGAAGGAGTTGACTGTACTCTATCATAATAAACTCAAAGGGACTAATGATCCTTAGGTTGGGTCGCATAGGTAACTTTAATCTTGGTTTTGAGTTTTATCTAATGTTCTTACATTATTAATAGGGATTTTGTACCCCATCGCAGAAGAATATGTTGTGGGTAGCATTATTGCTAAGGCCACCAAAACCTAAGTAATACATAATGTTAGTATCAACATGATTACATTACTAATAGGAGCTTAGTTCTTGTAAAAAATTTCGTTCCACATGTTGGTAACGTATATAGTAACTCCCGTGTAACAAACCAAAATCCATAACAGACACCTATGAAATTGGGGTATATGCAACCGACTTCCATCCCATTACCATGCATTTAGCTCCAAATGGAGGTTTGCAATTAGTAATGATCCCTTACTTTTGCTCACTACTTTTAACGGGTACCTATTGGTAGCCACCAGCTAAACCCAACAACGCACTTTGAGTATTCATAACTAATTGACATTTCAACGAAAATTTATGAAATCACTTGGATTGAAATTTCGATTCTATTGGCTATCACAAAAAGAAAAGTATCATTAATATTTGTTCTCTCCATATATGCACATTGCTTAACTTCTTGGTTGTGGGGGCGAGGGTACCTCAGACCAAAGCTACTTTCAGTGAGAGAAACCAGCAACAAAGTTTGAATTGCATTCCACTGCTCTACCAGATGGTAAGTAGCCCACATACCACTCTCTTTACATTCAATAATAAAACATGGATCTCATGTGGGAACATTGTGTGGTAGCTTTTCAGGTAGAAAAGGGACATATGCAAACAAAGGCACCACTGGTTTCAATAATGCCATTGTCCTTTCATGTAGGAGGCCCATTGGAATGGCAATAAATGTGCTTGTTGCAAGTTGCTTTATGAACACTCTCTACTTGATGGCAAACTTGAAATTCCCTATCTCCTAATTCCAAATATCTATTGGATCAATTTGATGCACATGATGCAAAGACACAAAGAATTTTGACATCAATTCTCATCTACATTTATGAGGATCAAAGTTATATTACCATGATTAACTCAAAGGGAAGAGAAGAAAGGTGGGTAAGATTCTTAGTACAACATGCACACTCTTTTTCCTTTTTATCCTTTAAAGCTGATGAGGTTTTTTTAGCATGCGAGAATCTATGAGTGTTCTTGATCATGCAGAACAATATCTAAGCACATAGTACATTTCATTGTGACTCTACTTCATGGCAATCTATGTAGCTTGCTAATGCTTGCACTGATTTTTGTGGTGCCAGTCCCAATAGTTGCCCATCTTCCTCCACCTCTATGTCAAAGTTTAAATTTTTTATGGAAGTGGCCTATAATGTTTGCTATGGAGATTATCATGCCGAAACAACCCAAAAATGGACCTTGGGCCCTAAAGGGTTAGAGAGTGCTATATCTAGTTCTAACTTGAGTTTTAAAATCACCAAGCTCTTCCATAATGAGGATACCAAGCTCTTCCTTTGAGCTAATGCACATTAAGAGTATCCACGTAGTAATATTAAAATAAAAAGAGAGGGTATCTTATTGAAACTGTGGTTGAGTTTAGAAGTAACTCATGTGACTTGGAAACATCTTTAGTATGTAAATTCTGAGAGGGCTAGTCTTGTTTACATCTATTAAATTCATTTGTTCAAAAAATAAACTAAATAGATATATGAATTTAGAGAAATGGACAAAAAGAGATGGCTGCCAACTTTTTATATAACCCCTAAATTTCCTTGACAATTTCACACCAAAAACACTTTAAATTTGCTGATTCTGATGCAATGAGCAAGGAAGGAAATAAAAACTTTTGTTTCCAGCTTTAGCCGTAGGATCTCAATTAAGACTTATAAAGTAATATACTTGCACAATTTCATAAACTTTGACCGCACAAATTGAAAGATTATAATGTTTTAAGTTGAAAAAAATATAATTTTCTTCTCTTCATTGAGTGTATCAGCAGACTTTGATTTCACTTGGTGTCAATTTTTTGCACTACTGAAGGTCTAAATTCATTACCAATATGTTAAGCATGATATCGATTCCTTGTACATCAATTTTTAGAGGTAGAAAAGGGGTGTAGTATATTTTTAAAAATAAAATTGTGCAACGAGAAAAGGTTCTAAAAGTGCCAATTCATGTTTTATTTTTTTATGAATTTGATTTGTTTTAGAATGAGAATCCAATGATCAACAAGTAGGATTACACCACATCTTGTAGTAGAAAAAATAAAAAGTGAAAATATTGGAAGATCTCTAAGTTTATGTGGGTATGAAGAAGTTTTTTTGGTACCTTGCCCAACAATGTGTGACAATGTGTAAAAATGGGTGACTTGGGATTAAATGCAATCTTTCACTAAAGACAAGAAATGTTTTTGTTTAGTATAGAAAGAAACAATATCACTTGCTGGTATCAAAAATCTCACATTCAATACAGTGTCGTAGCAAAAGTTTTTGGAGTTGCCCAACGTGTCTTCACTCAATTTTTTCTATGAAGATGGCATAAATTTTTTTCTAGAGGTCCTATGAGGATAAAAATTACATTCCTATGTGCCTCTTATCTTCTTGCATCTTTGCACAAATGATAAAGAATTTTAAATATATCTTGCAACCATGGGAACATGCCCGAGATATTCAAAAGCCCACTTTGGACTTTGGACCTTTCTTCATTTATGGGTTAAAAAATAATAAACTTATCTGAATTTTATGGAGGTTGTCAAAACAAGGATGTGGGAGATGATGTGCAAGGGTGGTCAAAGAAGATGTACTTAATTTGATAGTGTGCAGCTGAGAGTGATATACTGTATCTTTTCCGATATGGTACAATTGACATGCATTCTAGACATTCAAGGACATGGTATTTTTTGGTAGGAAATGAGTTGCTAAAAGAATCCCAGCAAATCCCCTAAACCCTTATACGTCAGTTGGGAACAGTACCTACAGGGACGTATTTTACTCTATGGAATACAAAAAAATGTACTAAATTTTAGCAAGACTTACACCTATAGATTGAAAACTCTTCAACTAAGGGGCGGTTTACACTACGGACCAAGAACTTGTCCCATGACCCTCTTAATTCTGTGATTGGCTCCATCAACTTGTCCCGGGATGACTTGGGTTTACACTAGGAGGAAAAAAGAAAAGTGACCAAAGGAGTTGAGGTCCTCAAAAGGCCTAGAAATAGGCCTAATGGATAATGTTGGAGGGTCCCCCGGATTTTGCGGCGAGAGAGGCTAAATGGGTTCTCTCGTTGCTGAAACGAGGGGACCATGGGCCGGAAATGCAGTTTCATTATTTTTTAAATCGTTTTTGTTTTTTTGTTTTTTTTTGTTGTGGGAAGGGGCCCAACGTTACTGTAGATACAATGGCGGCCACCCTTTTTGTCTTTTTTAGGCATTCATTAAAAAAATCAGCATGCCCACTTTTTAGTACATGGTCATTCCTCCCGGTCCAAGTTCGGTTTACACTTAGTGAGAGGCCCAAGGGTTTTAAAAATGACATTTTTATGAAGTGTGACCATGGAAGTGTGACCATGAAGTGTGACCATGGAATTAATCCATTTTCCTTGGTCACGGCTCTTGGTCTATAGTGTAAACCGCCCCTAACATCTTTCATTTGGAGGTCATTTAAATATCCCAACCTTATCATGTTCAAATACGATATTATACATGTAAAATACTATGGCCACGAGTGGCATCTTTTGACGTTTAAGGGTTTAAGACCATTTTATGAGGGGATGTTTTCCATTTCGGATACACCAAACATTGTATATAGTTGGATGCATTGGTAATGTGGGTAATAATGTGCAGATCACATCAATTTTGGTCTTGGAACAAAGTTGATTTAGACACATTCAGCATGTGTCACACCCCTCATTGCCACCTCACTGCCACTCACTACCAAATATCTTCCACTCCCCATTGCTCACCCCCACCTCATCACCACTCACCACCACCTCTCCACCAATCCACATTAATTTTGTGTCAATAAAATTGAAACATCCCACACTATCTTATTAGGTACATGATTTGGTGTAGATTGAGAATTGAAGTGGACCACTGCTATTTGCATATACAAGAATCAATGCAAATATTTTGAAATAGTATGGTCCACAGTATATGCTACAAACAGTGTAGTTTCTATATTCTCATTTTTTATCATGAATTTATCAAAACTTTTAGGAAGATATTGCATAGCAGTAGTTTCATGGGCATAATTCCTTTTTCACATTGGACCTTTAGAGAAAAAAATTATGTTATTATAATTGTCAAAGTGCAGACTCTAGCAGCTCAAAATTTTGGCTAGAAGTTTCTATTGACATTAAGATTTTTCATATAGTTTTCACAGTATTATTTCCTTTGATATTGTAAAAAAATTCTTGTCTTTAATAGAAAAAAAAATTGTATCCGGAGTCAAACATTTCACACATTGTTGTGTAAGGCACAAAAGAAACTTCTTCTTTTCCTACTACAAGATGGGGTGCAAAGAAAGGTGGGTAAGATTCTTAGTACAACATGCACACTCTTTTACCTTTTGTAATTGTTTAAGGTTGATGAGCTCTTTTAGCCTGCAAGAATCTACAAGTGTTCAAGACCATGTAGAACAACATCTACACATAGGGTACACTTCATTGCGACCCCACTTCAAGGAAATCACTATAGCTCACCGATGTTTGCACCGATTCTCATGGCACCGGTCTCAAAAAATGCTCAATTTCCTACACCTCTTCATCATTGTTTCAATCTTTCATGGAGGTCGCTTGTAGCGCTTGCTATCAAGATTATCGTGCCGAAACGATCCAGAAATGGTCGCTTGTTCTTGAAGGGTCAAGGACGAGACCATAGGCGGAATGTACATGCTGCCTTGATGACGGAAAACAACATAATCTACAACGCTCGTAGATTCCGCCCATTGTCGCTCTTCCTTAAAGGGTTAACATGGTAATAATGAGGATGGCTCAAGGGCCCATGCAGAGAGAGGTGAGAGGGAATTATTGTGGAATGTGGTCCTTCCTGCCACCAAACACTTCTGCCCACACTCATCTGCACTCCAACAGTCTTCCTCTGATCGCAATCACCTCTTCTGCACAGACAGACAGACGGACAGACAGACAGACACACAGACGGACAGACAGACAGAGTCCTCTTGAGTGCCCACACTGAGCTTCCTCACAACAGGGACCTTCTTGCTCCTCCTCCTTCTCACTTTTTCCAAGCTTTGACATGAGGATGATGATGGTGATCAGTGGTGGTCTGGTCTTGAAGAGAACCCGGCCATAGCTGCTTGTCTTTGTTACAACTGCATTCTTTATCATCCCAGCTTTGTCTCCAGTGAAGAGCTCACTCCATGACTGCATACAGCAGCCGGAGCTTCTTGGAGGTGTCATCTTGCTGAGGAAGGAGGGAGACGTTGGCTTGTGTCTTGGAGGTACCACACTTGGTTTTTGAGTTGGCGATGTGTTTGTGGGAGCATCATTGGGGTTGCAGCGTGAGCAGCGGGGCATTCATTGGCAGGGTGGTGGTTGTGTCCATAATGGGGCGGCATTTGTTGCTAGACTGGTATTACTTTGAGCTGGGAGGATAAGACACAATGAGTGTGTGTGTCAGCTGGTTGTAGCGGTGATGAGTGTTTTTTTTTGGTTGTTATTGTAGCAGCTGAAAAGCTGGGGCTTTTGCTTCTTCATCCCAGTGTCTTTAGTTGAGTGTTGAACGTTGCGGTTCAAGATGGTTTCTTGAAAGCGTCCCGTCTTTTCTTGCTGTGTGTAGGGTTGGGAAGTTGTGAGTCGTGGTTTGGGGTGGCTGCTGTAGGGTGTTCTTGTGAGCTCCATAGCCGTGGTGTGATTTTATGGCATGACTGGTGATGGGCGAAGACCATTTGAGGTTCACATTGTCTGTTTCTGGCGTTTGACCTATAATCTTAGGTTAAGGAGGATGGGTACTGGCCGTTGAAGGGTGCAAGCTTTTGAAGACTCAACATGAAACTACGGCCATGGCAAGCCGAAGATCATGAAACTGCACCAGCATTGGAACAAGTTTTCTTCTCAACAGATTTGGGATCTCACCTATAATATCTCGGTTTGTGTGGTTTTCACAATGCTCTTGTGCAGAATCTCGAACTGCAAGCCTGCGTAGGAATGTGCATAGCAAGGCCAGGTGAGTACCAGTTTTTGCTGAGAGGAAGTGTTTCTCCTTTACCATTCTAGGAAAACAATGTAGCTTTTGGTGTCTGTGTATGTGATGTATAGAGGAGCAGTAAACATACGAAAAACGATCTTTTTTTCATTCCCTAACACATACTGGTGCTCACCAATGTGAGGGTATGTCTCTTATGGCAGATGTGATTTGATATTTGGCTACTGAAGTTGGTTGAGTCAACTAAGATGGGGAGTCCTTCTCCTTCTTCCGGCCCGAAGCTGAAGAGGTCGAGCTCCACAAGCAGGGCTCACGGTCCGCCGCACCGGCGTAGCTCGTCCTCTATCTCATGTGTCTCTTTGGATTCAGGAGACCAAGATCTGGTATACTCTTCCCCAGCCAAAACTATCACAGGGAAGTCCAGTGTGATCATACCTTCATCACCTCGGACCCCTACTACTGCTTCTCCTGCTGGTGCAGCTGCATCTCCTGCAGCTGCTTTGAAGAAGCGGAGGTCGTCCATTGGCGGCCTCGATGACTTGGCCAAGGGACTCGACTTCAGCATCAGCTCAAGCTCACCTGTTCATGATGAAAAGAAACTGCATTCGTTCCTGACCAAAGGAGGTACGTTCGGAAATGAAGTTATTCCTTAAGCGAGACATCATGATATTTGACCTCTCTTTTTCCATTAAAATCGTCCTGAACTAGCTTTTGAAGAGGAACAAGGTGGCTAAGATTATTGGTGCAAGACGAACTCTCGTTCTAGCTTGAGTACAGAGGCCATCAATCTCTTTCATGAGGATTCTAGTCGTATGATCTGGAGCTCCAGTCCTAGTTTTTCAGAGGCTATGGTCGCTGCTCACCAAGATGTTTACTTCTGTGCAGGAGGGCACAAGAAAGTAAGCCCTGCTATGGCACAGGCAAGTGGTTCTCCAGGAAAAAAAACTGGAGGTGGACCTGTACCAGGAACTGCAAAGGAGAAGCAGCCTACGGTAGCTGCTGCACGTGCAGCATTGTCTCCTTCGAGGAAATCAAGTGATAGTAGCTTGAAGAAAGACATGCCCAGTAGTCCTCAGAAACTACCACCCGAAGTTGCCAGGAGTATTAACGGGCTCACAACTCCGAAGAAATCCCCACCGGTCAGGGCATCCTTAGACAGCAAGATGCTCCAGGGGAAGCTGCTGTCCTCACCGCGCTTGACCCCAAAGTCCACAAAAGGCGCTGTGCGAACCATTGAATTAGCAGCTGCAGACGCCTTACTTGAGGGTGAACTGTTGTCGACTTTCTCTCAAGGGAATAAAAAGACTCCGGAGAGGAAGCCCTCCCCAAGCCCCTCTTTGAGATCATCAAAGTCTTCATCAGGGCGCAAATTGACTCCTTCTCCACCTCAACTAGGTAAGCTTCACACCAGCTTCACCATTAATCTCTAAATCTTTGGTCTTGGATCAGTCAAAAGAAGCTAAGGCTATATTCGTTTTAGTGCCAGTTTATAAACTCATAGTGCGTCTACACAATAGATACAAGAATGTTGCATTAACAAAGAGTGAATTATGCTGCATTTCTTTTTCAGTGGTTTTAATTTATTTTTCTTATTTGCATAGGTCGATCCAGGACACGAACCGACAAAGGTGCTGCCCACGTCACTCATGCCTCGGAGTTGTTGACAAGGCCTGAGATGCAGTCGGTGACGGTGTACTCCGAGTATGAGTTCGACAGAGCCGCGGTGAAGAAAAGTTCGTCTGATCACATGGTGCAGCATGATGAAGAAGAAGAAGCTGAGGAGAGATCGACGCTGTTGTTGGTTTCCTTAATGCAGGGGAGCGGGAATGATGATAGTATTACAGGGGTGAGCAGCTCCTTGGATCATGAGCCTACTTCTTGGCTCTCCGAGGATAACGTCTGCATGTTCTCGTCTCTGTCTCAGTTGCCGGAGCCTGATGACAGCCTCGTCTTAGGTGACCCTCCAATCAAGCCTGCTTTGGACGAGGAGCCAATATCTTCAAATGGATATTATGCTTCAAACGGGGTGTATGATCATGTGGACCATGAGTTAAACTCCTTCTGTGAGATGCTTGACGACCCAGCTGACGATGGTTTTGAAGCTGCTCAGCTTTGTAGAGGAAGAGATGCTACTTTTGAGTCACCACAAGTTGAAGATACTTTTGAAGCTGAACTTCGTACCCAAATAGAGACGACGTTTGACTCACCGCAGCTTTCAGTGCCACAGTTTGTGGTGCCTGTTGTGGCCGTAACCAAGGGAGAGACGTCAATGTTGTCTGATGTTTCAAGTTCTGCAGGCCGTGACATGAATCAGTCCACTGTGGCCGTTGAAGCTTTCCTTCAGAGGTGTTCGTCTCAAGATTTGCAGACTGGTGAAGCTCCGAGTGAAAAAGAAGCACCCATGTCATCCTTGGAAAGCGCAGAAGAAATTCTCCAGCTTGACCAGGTTGCAGAGGATTTGATCGTGAAGCTGGAGGTGGGGAGAAGGCCAATAGCTGAGGACCAGCTATCAGCTACTACTGATGAGCAAGTAGTCGAATCAAGTGATGATGAATCTTTGGAGGAGATTATTGAAGATTCCCAGCTGAATCTGAAGCAGAGTTTCGATGATGTTGCAGAATCTCAAAACAGGGTTGTTGATGAAAGTGACCATGCTGATATAGTTGTGGTTAATAGTCCAAACCAGGAGGACACTTCTTCAGATTCACCATATACTACTGGCCTTCTTAAACTAGCCTTGCCCACTGAGTCCGAGTTTGCTCCCCAGTATCGGGATGGGTCAAGATATAACCTGGATCAAGACATGGAGATCTTTGAAGAAGACTGGACTCAGAGCACTGCAGACGATGCAGGTCAAAATGATGCAGAAGATCTACTAGTTCTTAGCACAGCTGACGATGCAGAAAATTCCCTACCTCCGGTTGAGCTGCCTGTTTCCGTCCTTCCTGTCATTGGTATACTGAAGTTGACTGTTGAGCAGTCAGATCAGCCACACGCAACCAAGTTAGAAATCGTGGAACAAACACCTCCAAAAGACCTGGGTCTTGATTCAACGGATCACCATGCTGAGGTGGGCGCAACCAAGTTAGAAACTGTGGAAGGGATACCTCCGGAAGAGGATCGAGTGGTTTATCATGCTGAGGTGGGTGCAACCAACGTAGAAATACCTCCAAATGATGCTCCTGATTACTCTCCAGAACATCATGCTGGGGTGGGTGAAACCAAGCTAGAAACTGTAGCAAAAATTTCTCCGAAAGATGCAGCACCTGATTCTCCAGTGTCTTTCGAAAGGTATCTTGCTGAATTAGTGGGTGAAACCGTGGGGGAGACACCTCTAAAAGATGCAGCTCCCGATTCTCCAGTGTCTTTAGAAAGGTATCATGCTGAAGCAGTGGGTGAAACCGTGGGGGAGACACCTCTAAAAGATGCTGCTCCCGATTCTCCAGTGTCTTTAGCAAGGTATCATGCTGAATTAGTGGGTGAAACAATGGGTGAGACACCTCTGAAAGATGCAGCTCCTGATTCTCCAGTGTCTTTGGAAAGGTATCATGCTAAATTAGTGGGTGAAACCATGGGAGAGACACCTCTAGAAGATGGAGCTCCTGATTCTCCAGTGTCTTTAGAAAGGTATCATGCTGAATTAGTGAGTGAAACCATGGGAGAGACACCTCTAGAAGATGGAGCTCCTGATTCTCCAGTGTCATTAGAAAGGTATCATGCTGAATTAGTGGGTGAAACCGTGGGGGAGACACCTCTACAAGATGCAGCTCCTGATTCTCCAGTGACTTTGGAAAGGTATCACGCTGCAACCAAGCTAGAAGTTTTGGGGGTAACACTGCCAAAAGATGCTCCTGATTCAACAGTGTCTTCAGAATATCATCAAGTCATGGACGCTGCCTATCAAGAGGAAGACGAAGAATCTGACGAAGTGTTTCATCTGTACGGAGCTGGCTCAGATGAGGTTATCTTGTTTGACGTCTTGAGACCAGAGGAGCCGCTGAATCCAATATTGTTTGAGGATGTTGGTGAGTCTGGTTCCTATTTGGTTGATACAACACTGGATTTACATGACAAAGAAGTGGAAGAGGTGGAAGCCTCCATTAAAAAAATTCCTCTTCATGACACATCTGGTAATGGCGATTCCTTTTCAGCGACTGGTGATGTTGAGGAGCCATCTAGCAATGCGGTCAGTGGTGTAAATATCCACAACTTCGATTATGATGATTATTTGCACCTTGAACCTGAGCTTGGTACCACAGTTCCAGACAGCTCTTGGGAAACTTCTGTTGTGTCAGATAGACACATTTCTCATGTGCAAAGCACTGAATTAGAACCTAGCTCAGAGAATCCCATCACGCTAGAGGCGGTGGATTCCTATGCAAGTTCTGAAGGAGGAGGAGCAGCTCAAGATGATTGCAACCTGAAGGATTTCTCGGGACCTCTGATTCCAGAGACTGATGATATTTCACATGCTCTTGACTTGAAGATTTTGACCGATGTGGAGGATGGTCAGACTTCTCCTCATTCTGGTGTAGCTACGAAGGAGGTTGACTCATCCGAATCAAACGCAGTTGGTGGAATCAATATTGTCACAGAGCAGGCCAGTATTATGGAGGAAGAATCATTCCATGGAGATGCCAGGCAAGAAAGGATTGAAAACTTAATTCGTGGACCGGAGGTGCAGATGACTTTCGATCCGGAGCTGGAATATCAAGGTGTCGACAACTCAGAGGAAGGGGCTGAGCTCAATTCTACTACAGTACTTGGAGATAACAGCTTCCAAGACACGAGTTTAACATCAAGAGATATCGAAGTGACAGTGCAACACTCCTCTCATGGAGATGAGCAATTCCAGGAAGATCAAAGAATTTCTGTTGAATCCGCTGCTGTTGGTGTCAACATGTCTGAAGTCGACCTTGAGCCACAAATGGTGCAATCTCCAGTCATCGTAACTCTGCAGGACTTCTCAGCTTCAGATGACGACACTTCTGAGGATGATGACATAATACCTGACGAGTTTGATGCAGAAGCTGAGGTAGTCTACTAATAAAGTCATTCTAGTGCGCATTCAGATCGTACTGATTTATTAATGTTTTGATGAGCTGTGTCAAAAGTTTGTCTCGTTTATAAAGACTCCGGAGTTTGCTTTTGACTAGAATAAATCTGGTTATTTGTGTTGTAGGTCATCTCAACTGCGTCTCTTGACATTGGTACTGAGGCGCCGACAGGCATTCTTGGGAAAGATGAAGTACCTTTCGTATTTTCAGCTGGGGAAGCTCCTATCATTGAGTATGGTAGGCACGATCAAATCAAATGTGAAGATGATCACTGGATAGTTGGAGAGCAGCGGCATTCGAAGGTGATCGAACCGTTACTGACAGCTGATGACCAATGTGACTCGCTCCATGAAGGTAATATTATTGTCCTTTGACTGCAATACGGTCTGCTTTTGATTTTTGTGTCTGGAAATCAGTGGGAATAACAGTTTGATTGTTGATATTTTCTAGTACTTGTAACATTCTTTCGTGTTATTTAACTTTCTAGCAGAATCCAACGGAAGGGCGAATCCATGTGAATCACCAATACAAGAAGCTGATGCAAGAGGCAACTTTAACTCAGAGGATTTAGTAATTGATGACACCTCAAGCGTTATTATTTCAACTACTCCAAATGAGCGCGAAGAACATCATGCCGCGAATCCATTTCTCCATGGAACATCAATATCAGGCTCAGTGGATCATGTCTCACCAACAGAGGATGGTCCCGAAGTAGAGAAAGCTGCTCTCTCTGATAAATCTCTGCCCGAAGATGGTCATGCCATGAAAGATGCGGAAAGTATCTCAGGTATTAAGCAAAACTAATGTTCCCATCTTCACCTAATTCTAATCATGATGGAAGGAATATTAGATTACAAGTACTAATATCATTGAGGTTCTGCAGGAGATTCAACCTCACAAGGTTTGCCTAGCCAAGGCACTCTGAATGGAGACATGAAAGGAGACATCATTCCAGACTTCTCATCGACGAGTGATATGGAAGGGGAGAGTCTGGAACACAACGATCTTTCTCCAGAAGATGTCATGGACAACATTGAGAAGTCTGACCAAGACACAAGTTCATTAGATGTGAACGTTGACGATAGAGAGGAAGTCTACTCAAGGGACAATATTACCGTATTCTTAAATGGTAGGCTCCAGAATGAGCCAGTATTGTTCGAGGACGAGGACGAGGCGGTATTCAGTGCCGAGAACTCAAGTTGTGCCGATGCTCAGATCATGGTTATTTCCGGAACAATTGGCAGAGATGAAGAAAATACCACGCAAAAGTCGTTGCTTGAGGTTGAGGACACCTCAGATGGTGCCAATGACATCCGTGCTGATAGTGAAGAGGACTGTTTTGAAGAGCATACATTTCTGAAGGATGCACAACGCTTCGAGGATTTGGATGTTGCCGGAATGAAAGAACAGTCAAATCCTTCATCGTGCAAAGACGAAGATGTGCTTGAGGGTGAGGTAAACGGTGTTGACAATGTCGTGGTGCAAGGGGGCCTAGGCATCAGAGACTTGGATCTGTGCGACGTACAGAATCACTCATGGAGTAGGGCTGACAATGATGAGGTGGAGAGTTTCAATGGAAGCTGCGTGGAGGAAGAAGTAGATGAGGACACTGTGGTGTATAGATCCCTGGAATGGCTTGTTGAATCTGGCCAAGACCTCCCAGACAGTACTCCACTTTTGGTTGATGAGGGGCTCTCGAAGGTTGACCCTGAGGAGGTACACTTAAACGGAGGAGTGGTGCAAAAGGCGGAAAGAGCAATGCCCGGGGTGGAAGAGCCAATGGTTGAGGCTCAGGAGGTAGTGATGGAAAATCACGAAGATTTACTGTTGGATGCTAAACTTGAAGCTTTGATAGTTGACGAAGAAACTCGTGAAGAAGAAGAGGATATTGTAGGCAAAGAATCCACGGTGGAGATGGTGGATCACAGTCCTACATTCGAGGACTCAATTATTGCCCCAGATGCACTCCATGCAAACGCTGAAAAAGGTGATGTTGAGAAGGAGATTCAGCACCCACTTTGGAGGACTGATGAGGAAGGAGAGACCTTTGTAAAAGAATCTTCTTCTGCCGTCGAGGTTGAGGAGAAAGAGTCACTTGTGAATTGGGATGAAGACAGTACAGATGCAGAAATCTCTGATTTTGAGATGGAAATTCCGCACCCAACCTGGAAGACTGACTCGGAGGGAGGAGAGACCTTGCCAGAGGACAGGTCCATGTCCGAGGAGAACGAGGTGAGCAGCGTAAAGGAATCAGATGAAGAGATTGGAAATGCAGGCACCTCTGAGGCTGACGAAGTGGAAAGTACTTCAAACGGAAATACAGAGGAAGAAACCGTAGTACAATTGAAGGATCAGGAGAACGGTGAATCTGGCGGCCATGTGTTGGTACGTGACGTTCCTGAACCACGTAGACAAAGTGAGAATACGGAGTGTCACTCAACGACGGATGGCAGCGCCATGACAAGTGACAAGGATGCGGACGCTGTCAAGGTTAACGTGAGCGGCCCAAAAGAGGCACTTGTCATTTCGGATGAAGAGTCCGATACTAATGGTGACATCTCTGAGGCTGACGAAGTGGAAAGTACTTCAAACGGAAATCTAGAGGAAGAAACCGTAATACAATTGAAGGATCAGGAGAACGGTGAATCTGGTGGCCATGTGTTGGTACGTGAAGTTCCTGAATCACTTAGACCAAGTGAGAATACGGAGTGTCACTCAAAGACGGATGGCGGCGCCTTGACAAGTGACAAGAATGCGGACGCTGTCAAGGTTAACGTGAGCGGCCCAAAAGAAGCACTTGTCGTTTCGGATGAAGAGTCCGACACTAATGGTGACATCTCTGATGCTGAGCAAGCGGAAAATACAGACGGAAATCCAGAGGAAGAAACCGTAGTACAACTGAAGGATCAGGAGAACATGAGTTCGAGTGGCAATGTGTTGGTATGTCAAGTTCCTGATTCACTTAGACAAAGTGAGAATACGGAGTGCCACTCAAAGACGGAAGGCGGCGCCATGACAAGTGACAAGGATACGGACGCTGTCAAGGTTGAGGTGAGCAGCCCAAAAGAAACACTTGTCATATCGGAATCTGAAGACGACATCTCTAATGCTGAGCAAGCGGAGAGTACTTCAAACGGAAATCTAGAGGAAGATACCGTTGTACAATTGAAGGATCAGGAGACCATGATCCTTCAATTGGATCCTTCATCAGGAGACCATGATCCTTCAAGTGGCAATGTGTTGGTATGTCAAGTTCCCGATGATGTAATTCGATCGCTACAAAGTGACAGTACTGATTACAAGGGGGACGAAGAGTTGGTGCGCCACTCGAACGGCGCCCTAACAAGTGACAAGGACGCAGTCAAGGTTGAGAATTATCGTGCAGACCATGTTGATGACGATTCCGAAACCCTGGCGCTTGTGAAGGAGACATGGATTACTAGCGGCCTGGAACGCACTCCACATCATGAGGACATGGATTCTCCGGATCAGGAGCTGCCTCAAGCTGCTGCCTTGTACCAGGCTCTCCAGCCGCCGTTCTCAGGCTCCAAACAGGACCACCTCTGGGAAGAGCAAGCCGAGGCATACTCAAGCGGCGGACAAGGCACCCCTAGCTCCCTCAAAGCTGCAGCACCTCCTGAAGCACAGGATGACCAGATCCAACCAGCCTCTGGGACGACTTTACCTTCCATTATTGAGCCCAAGGGGAAGGAGCTGAAGCTGCACACGCCGTTAAGGAGCCTGCTTCTGGAGGATGCTCACATGAAGGCCGTGGAGGGAACTGCAAGCACTAATAGCCCTTCCTTCATCAGAAGACTGTTCCGTGTGAAGAGCACGCCCTCTCGAGCTGCAAGTGAGCGAGACCTCAGCCAAAGCAAGCACAAAAAGTCCTCTTCCATGTGGGTCAACTGCCTTGGATCACCTCAGGTCAAACAGTAGCAGATTATGCTCTGTAATGTACCAGCTCCAACATGGAAATGAACAAGTTGTGTTAAGGAGGATGCAAGTTTTCCGAACAGTTCGCCCAAGTGATCAATTATCAAGTTTGCACTGGTAAGATATACTTAACACTGCACATGTAGCAGTACTTGGTCATGTGATGGCTGTTTTCCAGGAGGCTCAACTCTAGACATGTCTGGACGTGAATTACTAAGCGTTGTGAATGGACAGAAATGGACGCAAAGTGACCACAATTGTACAGAATTTCAAGGTGGTAATTTAGTAGCAGACAAAGGCAAATGGGGAGCAGTGGCGCTCTAGTTGATTGTGCTTGCATTCTTCCAGTTTACATATCTGCTATGTCGAATTCCTTTGAATACTTGTCAGCTATGTTGTGTAACATAGTAGCTATAGTTATGGTTTTTTAGGATGAATCATGTGTAGATGTGCTTGAGCAAGATGGTTGGTTAGCGCTACTCACCAGTTTTGCTCACGCTAAATGTGCTGTGTTTGTGAGCTGAGCATACTCAGAAGACAAATTATATTAAGATTTTTGCGATTATTTTGATATTGAAGTAATACTGTTGTGTTATGGCACCTGGCCAGGAAATGTTATTGTAAAGATGGACCTTGTGAGATGGAGGTTTGATGCAAAATTATGTTAGGTATGCTGAGTTGAGGCTATTGAAGGTTTGTTTCCAGCTTGTGTCCTTGAACCACCAACTTAAGCTCTCTGACCTATTTATATAGTAGTGGTGGGTGGAGATGGGTTTTTCCCAACGAGGTAGAGAAGGATTTGTATGCATTGCAAAAAATTCCACAAGTTTCGGTGAAGAATAAAATTTACCAATGAGTGTCTATGCAGTAAGCTTAATGGAAGATTTTATACTTTTACTTTGATACTTTTATATTACACTTTTACTTTAATACTATATCTTCTATCTATATATTATATATATAAACCCCAAAACCTCTTCACAATTCTTTGTTTTGAACACATTCAAAGCCACAAGTCATATTATCAGTCTTAAATAGTTATAAAGTAAACGTGCGGATGTAGAACTAAAGTTATAAAATAACTTAAACTTGAATGATGGTCTAAAATTAGAAAATTTCAGTGAAGGATTCTAGTTTGGAGGGACAATATTAGGAGCGATTTGGTTATTGTAAAGAGGGCGGGATTATGGAGAGACCCGTACTTCTTGTGCTTTCCTCTATGGTTGGGAGGTTGAGTTATCTTAAACCCTTAGCTATTTTGATATCTCACTAATTGATCCCTGTGGTCCTTGACGGGCTAAATCAATTGTACCCCTCGTATACCTATGATATATCCATTGTTTACTTTAGATACCCATTATTTGCTGTAGATATCCTTTATTTACTTGAGGTATCCATCGTTTACACTCAATATATTGGGGTAGTACCAAGGATTATCGCTAGGGCTTACCCTCCTTTTTTTTCTACTACCTAGATAATAAAAGTGCAAGGGCAAATACATGGTCAGTACCCACGCAATCCGTTGCGCCATGTGGCGATATCCGACCTACTTCGATATTGACCTTCTTTGACACGTGGCAATAGTTAGGTAAAAGAGGAAGGGACATACTCGGTGATGGAAATTGATGATACCTAGGTCATACCCATCCTAGCAGGCCGCAACATGTGGCATTTACTTTTATTTATTTAACTATTTATTTTACTTTTACAATTTTAATTAACTTCCCTAAACTCACATTATCCATTGAAGACTATGGGTTGGTATACATATAACAAATGACCAAGGGTTAATACCCGGATCGATACCTAGGCATCTCAAAATGCGCCACGTGGCAATATCCGGGTCACTTTTACTTTATACACGTAGGAAATCCGGGTATCTAAATAATGGGCATATGTTTACTGTATTGAGGATTATCATTGGCCCGTTGGGAACAAGGGTCCACTAGTATTATTATATATAGAGTAACTAGTATAATTACTTGTTGTCTACAAAGAATAATGTAAGTTTAGATAATTTAATAGATTGTATACAAGTAAAAACAAAAACAAAAATAATAAAAGTAAATCCACGTGTTGCGGACTCCTATGGCGGGTATCACCTAGGTATTACATGATTTCCGTAGGCCTTTTTTTAAGGCCCTATGAGTATCATATTGTGATACCTAGGTGTTACCCTCCCTATGAGGCGGCTGCAGATGACTTTACTTTTCTTTTTTACTTTTACAATTTTAGTTGGCTTATTACAAAAACTTGCATTATTTCGTTGGAGATGACAAGTAAATATACTAGTATGAGTGAGAGAGAGTGTGAGAGAGTGTGAGTGAGAGAGAGAAGACAGAGTTGTTGAGGACCAAGACTTTGTTCAATCCAAGAAATTTTGCAAGACATCTTTGATGCGCTGCTAGTCGAGGACTACTACCTGCTCTTTAAAGAGTGTGCAAACAATGGCACAAGCGGGCAAGTCAGCGATGTCCATTGCTAATTCAGGACCAGGGTCATATCTGGGAGCCTTTCTTCCTACTAATTCGAAAGAGCAGGCATGAATGCTCCTGTTTCGGCACGCTCGCACTGCACGCCAAAACCGGGCATTGTATATGGTGGCCATCATGTGACCCGATGGAGGGGTTAACCGCGTACCCCTATAACTAGCATAAGATCGAGAACCTTCGGGAGCCGTTTGAGGTGGAGGGTGTGCTCTTTCAAAGGCATTACAAGGTGTCGGAGTCCTCCAACCATCTTACCGACATAGATGTCACAAATGCACTCTTCAATGTCCATTGAAACTATGATGTCTGTGTGCAATATTATCGAAGCATCTCAGATGTGTACGTGTACGGAAGTGTGCTACGGATGATGGTTGATGACTCCTCCAGGGCGTACACGCAAGCTATGTTGTGGACATGCTCATGCTTGACTCGCGTACCAACAAGTGGAGTCAAAGCCGTCCCGTTTGGTGCGGTCCAGGCGGTCGTCTAAGAGCATCGCGCCTAAGAGTTGCGTGCAGCTTCTGCGCAAGATGTACCTTTGGATAGACTCCAACGAGATCCATGTCTACTCCCCTAATTTTAACCAGTGGAGTGCTCTTGCAACGCCTCCACGAGATGCGTCAGATGAGGACGAGTTCCATGGTCTTAGACACTGGGCCGGGGCGCTCTTTGAAGTGACAAAGAATGAGCACAGGACGCTGCTGGTGTGGAAGCTCAACATGGCGGATGAACAATGGAGCGAGTATAAGCAAATTCCAGGGTGGTTGTTTGCACACCTCATGCAATCCGACGCGGTGCTGCCCATTGTAGCGTCCCACCAACGGCCACCAACCACAAGAAAATAGGGTGTTTAGCAACGTTTTGAAAAAAATTAAGCAATGCCTAGGGCCTTGCTTTTTAAAGAAGCAACAATAGCGTGGTTTTATGTACAAAGCAAGCCCTTAGACGTTTTTCAAAACGTTGCTATACGCTCTATTTTCTTCTAGTGACCTTCTCATGTACGTGCTTGTGCACTCGGACGACGTGCCGCATCGGCAGATAACAATGTGCTAATTGGTTGAGCTGATCAATTTGTGGTGGCCAGTGCCGATAAAGCTCACCTGCACGTTCCTTCTTTTCAATATTGCCAACAGGCGGTGGGAGATGGTGGACAATATTCCCAAAACAAAGCTGTAGAAGAGATATCGATAGTTTTAGGGATTGATGTTTGCCGCTCTTGTATGGATGGTGTTCTCAATTAGTTCCGGAGGAAGTATTATCGTAAACGAGTCCAGTGATATGTTTCATGGGATAGTTTTGTTGAAGAGTTTGAGGTCGGTGATCCAGGTTGTCCGATCTCTCCGACTTGGTTGTTGTGCATGTTTTAGGGTGTGCCTGAGCTGATGATCAAATGACATATTTAACTAAAACTGGACTATGTAAAGTCAAGAAATCATGAACGTTGATCACATCTCCCGATGATTTGATAAATCTCCGGATGATTCTAATGTAATCCAACCGGAGATCTCCCAATGATGCGTTCAGTCCAAAGTCCATAATTCCCTGAATTTTCTAGATTTAACTAAATGATGCATTCAGGGGATATTCATAAGTTGGATGGTAGTCTAGACTACCATCCAACTAGACTAGACCTGAAATTCTCATATCGGTTGAGAACTTGAATGAAGCTGATATTGTTAGACTCTTCTTTTTGTTAGAATGAACCTTATTCTCTTTTGCAATGAATATTGCTCCGTCAGTCCTTGTTAGGAAGCACTTGTGAACCTCAAGCTGGCATACCACCATCATCCTGTGGAAAGAGGCAACTAGGAACTAGAGGCAGCCGGAAACATTCAAACTCATCGTTGCTTCACACATACAGAAACAACCTCAAAATTCTTCTCAAGGGACCATGTCTCCAGAGCAAGAGAAAATTTGACAACACACTTCAATCACATAATCATCTAGGGCCTCAACCTGAACGCTTCTATAGGCATACCCTACGCCGTGGTCGCTTTCGTACATAATTCATTCGAAATGGAGAGTTGTCCAAAATTATGGAATTTTTTTTTTTGACTAGGTGATTACCCATGTGATATCAAGGTGATACCTATGTAATACTTGGGTGATACCCATTGTGCCGAAATCACTGCATCAAAGAAAAATAATTCTTTTGACAAGGAGGTGTTGAAAGCGACCACTAGGTAAGGTAATCCACTCCAAGTGCAAGATGACTATCATTTTCTAAGGTTCTCATTTCAGTAAACATGAGAATGCAAAATCATGCTTCAATCACATTTGAGAGGGTTGAGAGGTTTTTTTTTAGCCATGGGCCCGGCTTTACTAGACATACAGTATAAAGTTTTACATAGAGATTTAAAATTCATTGGGGAGGGCTAATATAACCCCAAGTTAATTTTGGGTTGTTTTGGAACAATAATTTCAATAGGAACTATTAGAGCTCACCTCCATGAAAGACTTCAACTATGAAAAAGAGGTGGAGGAAGATGGGTATCTATAGAGACCATTGCCACAACAATTGGTGCAAACATGAGCAAGTTACTGTAACAATAATTTTCATGATGTGTAATTGTAGATTTTTGTGCTGAAATGTATCTTGTGCGAAGATGCCACTTTGCATGATGTAGAACAATTGTAGATTTTCTCTGGCCAAAATACCTCATTGGCCTTGAAGGGTTATAATTTTCTTATTGGTAATTGTTTTAAACAAGTAAATTATTTAAACATTAACCCCATATAAATTTTACATTAATCCTTCAGAGTCATTGAGCTTTTGAATCTTTTTTATAAAAAAATTGTACTTTAAAATTTAAATAATTCAAAATCATTGAATATAATTTCAATTTATTGTTTAGATGATCACATTTTTTTAAATATTGTACATATTAGAGAACTTCTTAAGTTGTACAAATATATGATTAGTCACATATATAAACAAGTATCAAAATTCAATTCTGTTGCTACAAATTTCAAGAATGTACATGAAATTGTTCTCTATGCTACAAAATGTGTTTCTATCTTGTTGAATGCTGCATTCTTCAATGTTATTGGCATTGATATTTGCGATAGAATAGAATAATGAACCAATCTTTAGCTTTATTACATACATAAAACTCGTGCATCTTTGATGTGAATTAGGTGACTCATTTTGAAAAAATTCAAAGAGAGGACGCAAGAAGAGAGCTTGGCCCCATTACTAATGGATTATGGGTATTTGTAAAATTCTTTAAGATGTAAATAACACCTAAATAAAAAAACAACCAACCTTCCCACTTTCCAACCGTCTTCACATACTCATCTAACAAAGTATCTGCATTGTTTAAATAGTAGAATTCAAAAATACTTTAGATCATCATTATATATATGTGCGTGTGCGCAAGCGTGTGTATGTGCGTATTATATGTTTTGAAGTTAAGAATCATATTCCAATAGTTATATAATCTAGTTGGTAAGATTCTATTCTTCATTATAAGTTTTTGAATCATCTGATTATTTGTTGGGTTTAATAAGTTTTTTTTTGTTATTAAATTGATTTATTCAAAAAAACAAAAGCATTATAAAAACATATAGTACCTTCTAACGATGTGTAGCCTGGGATGTTTTGTACTAAAAATTCTCGAAAAGCACCTCCAGGCAATCGTGCCACTAGTGCAGATCGGGCTCGGTGTCTCCTTGCTTCGTCATTGTTACTAGTTGTCACTTCTGGTTTCTTCATGGCATATTTCTTAGATCGGCGCTTCCGCCCTTGTCTTTTTCTCCTTTTTCTCCTTGCCATGCCACGTGTGAGAAATTATCTATTATTTTCTTTCTTTTATGAAACATATGTTTCCTAAACAAATAAATCGTATTTTTGAAAATTATCCATGTCTTCTACACGTGATCCTCAATGCCTTCAATAAGTTTCATGAATAAATTATGAAGTAGATTTCATTGCCAAAACAATCAAAAAAATTTTAAGACCATTAATATGAATGTCTTTCTTTCTTCTAATGTGAATATCTTTCTCGCAATCCTTCATTTTTTTTGAATGGAAAGTTTCCATTTTGAACCCTTCTTCAGAAAATGCACGTTGGTCTTAACAAAACGAAGAATGCAAATTATTAGAAAGGGACAATTATATCGATGAAGGTGATTTTATAAAGTTTAAACATGAAACAATATTTATAATGGTACATTTTGTTTTTCCATCACCAAACAAAGATGCAATATGCATATGAAAAGTTAATACTAGTCACATTGCTGCTTTGAAAGGTTGCACCTTTTGCTTGGTCATATGATATTATAAATGTACCAAAATATATATTATGTAGTGCAAAATGTTTGTATTCTACTAATTTCAGAATGCACTTATGACTGTTTACCTTTTCTAACGGCAACACAAAATTGGAGATTTCTAAAATAAGGTTTAAGAAAAATTTAAAAGAAAACAATTTGCTACAGAAGTTTTTTTTTTAAAAGATCTAAGAAACCATGAGTTTTGACGTATTTTCTTATTCCAAAGGTAAAATAGCCATAGATGAAAAAATATATATGGCTTTTTAAGGAAGAAAATAGAATTTTCCCAAAATTCCTTCCAAAAGAGCAATGAAAAGAGAAAGGTAAGGTGAGATTTTGATACAAAAATAAAGACAACCAAACAATTTCATGTCCCAAATTCTGCACCAATAGAATGCATGAGTTAAGTGGCAATCAATATTCTTTGGTCCCACCCAATGCAAGGTAATGCTCCTCCATGATTCATATGCCATGAGTTAATTTTTTTATTAAGTTACTAGCAATTGGCGCTTGCTTTGCAACGCAATAGTCCAACCATTTTAATGTAGTTTTTATATTACAAACTGTAGAAGGAAAAGAAAGTAACATGATTCATTGCACGGTTGACTGCGCAATTAATTGCGTAGTTGATTACAACGTTTTTGTAGTTCACTGCACGGTTGACTACGTGGTTGATCGTTGCTTGGTTCATTGCGTAGATTATGATTTTAGTAGTATGATGGAGTACTTGAGTTTTGGGGGGTTTACAACATTTATGTGGAAATGCTTGATACAGGTATTATATTTGGAAATACCCTACTTGCGGGTCACTTTCACAATGAAAAATGTCCAAAAATTGGAAAACTCAAGAGATTTGTCTACGTGATATCCATTGTGCCAAAGTCACCCTTGAAGGAAAATAATCATTTTGGCACCTAGGTGCCAAAATTGACCCACAAGTACAATACAGTAGATATGATATTTAGTGTTAATACTAAACTAATTGTTTTGGAAGTGCTATAATTTTTTACTTTTAAAGAATTTTTTTATTGAGGGCACAACATCTATCCTATGCGGTGCTCACTTTTGCATATAACTAAATCGAAATGGAGAGTGTCTAAAGATTTTGGAAAATATAACTTTTTTGTCTAGGTGATTACCCATGTAATGTCAAGGTGCTACTCGTAAAATGCCTAGATGATACCCATGTAATACTTAAGTGATACCTATTGAGTTCAAATCACTATGTCAAAGAGAAATAATACTTTCAACAGAGAGGTGCCAAAAGTGACCATTGGATACAATATACTACTTAAAGAGGGAGATTATTGTAAACATAGTTAGTAAAAATATTTTTATCAAGAGTATAAACTTATTGCATTTATGAAAAAGTTAGTGTGGTTAACATAGAATATATCTTTAGTGTAGTGGAAGACAAAACTTGGATGCATATACATTAAAATTATCTGTAAAGTGATGGAAACAAAGGTAATTAACTTCATGTGAGATTTGACATTGAAGATGTCAAATCAAAATCCTTTCTAAATACCAAAAATGTATTGGAATGTTAATGATATAATTGTGACCATACCTCCTTAAAATTTAAACTCACATACACTTACAACACAAATGGTTCCTTCAAAGAACCAACACAAGCCAAATTGGGGCATTGGCACGAAGAAAAAGCCGGATATGGTATATATAACTCCACCAAAGATATAAAAATATCCAAAAAGACTATATGGACTTCAAAATATACCTAGAGCAGAATGATGGCCCTTCATAAAATTCTCCAAATTATCATTACAGAATATGCTGATGAAGATGCACACATCTTTATAGATTGTATAAACGTCTTCTTTCTATTAAACACACAGATAACACACCCTACCCTCCACAATACCCACTTCAACCAAGCCTTATTAACATCTATGGTTCAAATGCTATAAAACCGAACACAAATTACAACCTTCCATAAAGTTAGAGCACATGTCAATATAGAAGGAAACAAACAAGCGGATAAACTAGCTAAGAAAGGACTAGGTGAATCCCATAGAAATGCCTAACACCCGCATGAACATGCTCACGCTACCCCATACTTCTTCCAAAGAGATAGTTGGTCTTCTATGAAAGACACCCGAAACAAAGGCCCCATCAGATTTCTAGACAAATATCTCAAAAAACAAGATCTAATCAACAACTTCAATTTAATCTCAAAAAGTTTCCCTAATATAGACAAATGAACTGGTAGCAACAACATTGATAACAAATTCTCTACAAACTTTTGGAAAAATTCCACAATTACAAATTCACAAAAAACGTGCATTATCAAATTTTATACTAAATGATATATGGGAAATGCCCGCAAACAACTCTTCTTTGAAAAAGAAAGATTCCCATCCATAACATGCTCAATATGCACCTCCACGGACCCAAACACATGGCATCATATACTCTTCAAATACCAAAACCATCGCATACATTCCCTTATCGTCAAAAGACACAACAAAGCAGTGTGGAAAATCTTAAATTAATTGTATCCTCAAACAAATCCAGGTGCTTTATATTTATGAACGCCGGAACCTTCAACAAGAATTCACAAGAAAACATAGTCCTATCATGGCTACTTCCATGCACATGTGGAACCCAAAGATGTCATTGCAATGCGAGATTTAAACTAGACATACTATGCGTCCAAAAACTACCATATAAAAACCCCCACTGGACCAAGTAGATACAAACCATACTATCCAGTTTATAGAATTCAAATATTATAATGACAAATTATCCCCGGAAGCAATCGAAAAGAAAATCAATAAATACCAACCACTTATTAATGACATTGCAACTCTAGAATGGAAAATTGAACCCCTCGTCGTCATCGCCGTTGGAGCGAAAGCTACTACTTTTATCCCCTCTATGAAAAGTATCGATAAAAGATTCAATATCCCATTAATTCAATTAAAAAGACATTCAAAAAAATCAACACCATTGCTATCCAACATGCAATGTCTATATGTCTACACAAACAAAAACTCAAAAATAACCAACCTCTCCTAGAATTATATGATACCTCTTTAAAAAAACTCTCTATAACACACATTTAGCCTTGTAGATAATCCCTTGGAATTGAGCCTTGTAGATAATCTCTTGGAATTGAGCCTTGTGGCTCTTGTTGGTCCTTGGTTGCTAGTTACTGGTTACTTGTTATTAGTTACATGGTGACTACCCTTGAGAGGAGGGAGTAGTTCCATACTACTAAACCATGTCCAGTAGACATGGATTTAAGGTCGAGGCACCCAATTACGATCAATAGAGTATGCATGGAATGGTGCATGAAAATGGTAACTGCATGAAATGGTACATGAAGCAACCCAAAACCAATAACTCAAAATCTGAAATCTCCAGTCATTATCGGCACTAGGTCATGAAGTATGCAATTTAGGGTTATTCCACCTCAATTGAGCTCTCATTGGTGGCCTTGCCTCGAAAGTCGAATAAGGCCGATTGGCATTGGGTACCTCCATGAGTTGGTCATCCATGGCATGTCTTCTCTCTTTTTTACTCACTCTCACTTATTGGCATTGGCCAAAGGAGGGCACCAAATCTCACCTACTCTATAGTTTGATTATGAGCTTCAATGGTATTTGGGCTTCTAAATTCTATATCAATTGCAAATCTTTGAGATTAAATTTGAATTTTTTTTTGTTGAGTTTCATTCCTAATTCCGCATCTTTCTACATAAATGTTTTTGACAAACAATGTCATTTGTTTGTTAAAATCCCCAACTTGCTTAAGTGATCGGAATTGGGTGCTTCTACCTTAGTGGTGGAATGGACAAACACTTTAATCACTCCGGCCTCCCTTTCAGGACCGGAGTTCTTCTTCTTCTTTTTCTTCTTTTTGATGATATAATTAAAAGATAGTTGAGGAAGTAAGGATACATATAAAGTAAGAAATTGAGAATTCCTATTTATATACTATTTAAAATCAAAGGATTTGTTATGTAGTATATAAGTTGTCCTACAAGCCCTTGGCATACGATGGGTGTTAACATGGAGAAACATGACTAGGTTTCCCTTATGGTACAAAGGGATATGTAGCTTCCCCCTCACTTGTGCATTGCATTTACTTACACCATTTGGGGTTAAAAGGAGTTTTCTTGAAACAAGGAGGTAGTCTATGGTTCCATATCTTGTAAGTGCAATATACGCTACCATTGATTTATAATTTTGGGATATACATATAGTAATGGAAACTATCAGAGGGTTGAAATTTTTATGCCATATCCCCTATTGAGTTGTATTTTATATTTATCTCTAGTTTTTTACACAACAAACACAATATGGAAAGCAGGAGCTGTCCTAAAAGCTTTTAGAAGATGAAATTAGCTAAGAAATGCACTAAGATTTTGTAAATGGCTCTACTTTAAGAAGATAAATTTGAAATTGTTTGTAAAAACATAATGGTGTCACTTTTATAATTTCAAGAGTGTAAATCACTACCATTTTAGAATTTAACCTCTAAAGACCAAAAGTCCAGAGGTGGATTTTTGTAAGTTTTTGGCATATTCCCATGATTGCAATTCATGGGAACATTTCTAATTATTCAAAATCTATAAGAAGATGTAAGAAGGTAGGAGCTATGTGACAATATCTATTTTATTCTTATTGGACTTATAAGAAAAGGTTACGGAATCCATAGTGTAGAATTTTCACTTCTAGGTGAGTCAAAATTTTCTCACCTTTTCCATTTCCTCATAAAATTTATATTTATGACAACAAGCCTACCATACCTATAGAACTAGAAAAACCAAGAATAGAAAAATCAACACTACAAACAATGTACATACACCACCAAGACACCAATATAGGTTCCCAAACACACCTCAAACAATTAAACTTAATAACCAACAGCCTAAATATGAAACAAGTTTACACTAACATGGCCCCACGAATGCTAACAAATAACATAGTTAATCGTAACAAACAATGGTCAAAACTTAAATATCCAAGCCCAACTCAAACATCTACACTCTACATAGCACCTGGACTTCCAAACTATAATACAAATCTACCCCTCAAATTCAATCCTGTGCAATGCTACTACACAAACGGATCATTTAATGAACCAATAGGAGTAAGCCCTAGTAACTGGCAGTGAGAAAAAGCCGGCTGATTATGGTATATTCAAGTATCAAAGGAAATCAAAATTGCTAAACGACTACATGGGCTACAAAACATCATTAAAGCATAAATGATGGCCATCCATAAAACAATACAAATTGCAACCACTAAATATCTAGACGAAACTACACACATATTTAGAGACTCCACAAATGTACTATACATGCTAAACACACAAATATAACACCCTACCATACATAACAATCACCCCGATAAAACCATTTTCATCTCAGTGGTACAATCACTATAATCACGTTCACAACCTACAAACTTATACAAAGTAAGAGCCCATGTCAACATTGATGAAAATGAAGAAGTGGACAAATCAGCCAAAATAGGCAGAGACAAGAAACATACGAAAGCCAAACACACACATAAACATGCCTATACAACACCATACTACTATCAAAAAAATGAATGGCCATCCATGGGAGACACTCCAGACAAAGGCCCTATACGGTTCCTAGACAAATACCTCAAAAAACACGATCTCCATAAGGACCTAAAGGAATTAGCTAAAAATTTCCCAATCATAGATAAATGGACAAGCAATAAAGACATAGACAACAAACTCACCAATGACTTCTCAAAAATCCCCTTATTGCAAAAACATAGAAAATATGCATCATAAAGTTCAAAACGGGCCAATATATGGGCAACGCTAGAAAACAACTATTCTTTGGGCCTATAAGGTATCCTTCCATGATTCACATGCCCCATTTGCAACTCCATTGAACTAGACACTTGTTTACATTTACTACTCAAATGTCAACAACATCACATATACTCACTAATAGTTAAGAGACACAACAAAGGAGGTTGGAAAATTAGAAAACTACATATATCCCACAATAAACTTGTTGCCTTATTTATATGAAAGCTAGTATCTTTTACAATAATCCATCTGAAAATACGGTCTTGTCATGGCTACTCCCGTGTACTTGTGGAACACAAAGATGCCACTGCAATGCACGATTTAAATAAGATATTCTATGCATCCATGGTATTCCATACAACCACCTCCCGCCACAAGCACCCAACCCAAACATCACCATCAAATTTATAGGATTCACATATTGCAACGAGAGATTTTTGCTTGACACCATCAAACAATAAATAAAGTAATATCAACCTCTTCTAAATGAAATTAGAGCAATAGGTTGAAAAGTGGGCCCCCTAATAGTAATTATTGTTGAAGCAAAACCTACCACTTACATCCCCTCTATGAAGATCATTGAAGACACATTCAAAATCCTCATCGCCTCCATTTGCAACACCATAAAAAACATCAACACCAATGCTATCCAATACGCCAAGTCTATGCTCCTTCATAAAAGAAGACTATAAAACAATCAACCCTCACCCAAGCCACATTGCCCATAAAGAGAATTAAATCATGTCTCAAGGGCTTGTTAGAACTTCTCATTTCTGTAGTATCTCTCCTTGAAAAGGGGGAAGTAATTCCATATTGCTAGTCCTTTGTCCAATCGGCATTGCTTTAGTGGTGGAACAAACAGACGCTTTATTCACGCCGGCCTCCTTTAGGACACTAGTGTTCTTCTTCTTCTTCCATTTATGATCTTGATTTTTTCTCAATTGATATGATCTTCTCCAAGAAGAAGCATGAACCTTTGTTTTCATAGTTTGTATTTTCCATCTACGCAAAGGTAGTTTTGAGGAAAACCAAATCATGTATCAGCAACCTTTAAACCTCACTTTATTGCTTGATTTAAAAAAAATAGTTCATATGGATTCTATCTCAAAAAACTAGTGTACAAGAAACTAACATCACACTCTATAATGGTATAAAAAATGTACAATAGATTTTATGCAAAATTTCACACCAACTGAGGTCAAAGTCTGCTAATCCTTTAAATGAACAAAAGAAGAAAACCTTTCACTTCACTTCAAACGTTGTAGTCTTCCTTCAATGTTTAAGGATTTCATCTGACATTATGTCATCCAAAACAAAATTGTTGGATGCAATCTGTCCATTATAGAAGCAACGGATGTTCCAGAATGAAAATACTCTTTTATATAGAGTATATATATATTTCTTAAAAAGCTATGGTGCTTCAAACATTTGTTTTCAAATTCTTTTTCCTTCATAAAAGAAGGCATGATGATTTCACCTCCACATTGATTATAAATCCAACTATCATTTCATTCAATTAGAAATAAATATTGCCATGCATAGAAAATAGCCACATTCCCTAGTCATTGTATGGCCTTTTTCCTTATTCTAAACGCCTCCATTACTTGAAAGTTTTGGTATGCAATGAGCCAATATAAGATAGAGCATTGTTCTATAAAAGTATGCAATGTAGAGTACAATGAAAATAGATGCCATTATTTTGAGTCAAAGTACGCTGACCATGTTTGTATTGCATCCTAAATTTTTTAATTCACGTATTTTACAATCCACGCAGTCAAAATTTACAAAAAAATTTAGGACGTTCTAAATTATGAAAATAATCTTGAATTTTGGTAATACAAGCCAAAATTCAAGATCCTATGATTGAAAATTATGAAAATTTTGTTTTAATTAGCTCATAGGATCTCATCTCAAAGGGGGAGTTATGGAGTGGTTTTGGTGAAACATGGAGTAGTTAGAATCTTGATCTTCATGCACAATTGCCATGGCAACTTGTCTTATTTCTTAATACTCTGCCAAGCAAACACTAAATTAGTGAGTTTCTTTATAGTTTCCAAAATACATAGAGTGTGGTTTGAAATTACATGATAATAGTGACATTTGTAAAGTCATCCAAAGTTTGAATAAGACATCCCACATTTTGCATTGTGAATTTTAATAAAAATCAATTTTAGGATCTAACATGAGTCTGAAGGAAGAAAAGATGACCGATATTCTTAATGTTTCATACAAACCATATCTAAGCTCTCAAAAATAGCTTATACTCTTTTGACTTGGATTTAGAGACCATGATACTTTTCCATATTCAACAAGGACTCTAGTTGAAAAACCACCAAACTCTTTTCATTTTAAACAACTATTTAGAGTTATTATATATTAGTGTAATAGATCAAAAGAGGGGTTATCTTGTTAGAACTTTGGATGAGATTCAAATTAACTTGGAAAAGTAAAGTAAATTTTAATGCCATGATGTGAGATTGAGAGAGTAAACTTAACCTCTTGCAAGCAATGGTGCAGTGCACGTCTAAGGGCTTGGTTTTGATCCCTCAGAGAAATCACTTCAGATGTGACAAACACCCTGCAAAGCAACCATATTGCCACCATCATACCTCAATTTCTCTATATTATAAAACCGGTAAAGCTCGGTGATGACACATGGTAGATACAGGGTGGGGAATTAACCAGGGACTACCCATGTCCTATAGGGGGTTCACTACACTAAAAATCACATTTAGTGTCGTCTACACTAAGTACAAACCCTTACACTAAAAGGAAGAATTACAATTAGTGTAACGACACAACATTACACTAAATGTGAAACATTACACTATATGTGAATTGTAGTAAAAATGGGTAGTTTTTTTTTTACTTGTGCACAATTAGTGTATGAAAAATCTTGCCACAGTGAATAAAATCACTATTAGTGTATGAAAAATCTTGCCGCAACTAACACTAATTGTGAACAAGTTCGCAAATAGTGTAGTAGGATAATTACACTATTTGTGTGACTACACTAAATGCAATGTTTAGTGTAGTGCATAATCTTTAAGTAGACATTTAAACATTGTTACATAGTTCTACCCATATTCAGGCAGTTACTCCACGCTAGCCATGAGAATTTCAAGAGTTTATAAAAAAAACATGCCTCAAAACAAAAAGAAAGCTGATATCTATGATTGTTTTACGCCATATATGATATCGGTTATATTGGCCGCTTTTGCCAAACCTGGACAAAAGACCATCATGAATACAACCAGCAGAGCTTTGTCACTTAACCCTTTAACGCCTAAGTGGACCCTGAGAACCTGGGATAATCTATGAGCGTAAATAGATTAGGCAAAACATCATTTACACAGTGGGTACATTTTAGCACAACCCCACCTCATAGAAATCACTGTAATTTGTTGAAGCCTACATGGATTGGAGATTAGAGAGATCCACTGGAAATCTTTCGAGGAACTCCAAATCCACTCAGACTACATGAGAGACAATGGCAAATTGTGGAAAGAGTCACAAGAGCATCAAAATTGACCATGCCATGCGCTTGTAGGCATTAAAGGGTAAATAGACCTTTAATCAATATAACAATTGAAAAACTATGAATAGAATCAGGGTGCTATCAATATAACCAACAAGGTTACTAGCACAATCAATTGAAGGCATTATGAATATAACCAACAAGGTTACTAGTATAATCAATTGAAGGCATTATGAATACAACCAACAAGGTTACTAGTGCTTGAATCAATTGAAGGCATGAAACTTAGGTTGTACCGATCCTTGAGAAGCTTGTTGTATGAGATCAATCCTTGCTCCAGATGCTCCCAAACACGGAGCGTCTTGGAGTTGATGGCAGTAGTGAAACTCTTCCAGTAATTCTCCCACTTCAACCTCTGAATGCCTTCGGAATCAAGCCTGGTTCCCGGAGGCGCCTTGGGATCATACTCCACAACTTCAGCTGCTGCCACCTGATTCGCAACGAACCTGGCTTCGTCGTGCAAATACACACTCAGGTCCTTATCTATATCGTGCTCCTTCAGCTCAGATTCCTCTCCTGCAGAACACATACAGTCCCACAAGTAATGTTATCACAGAATTAACCTGAGAAAAACAGACAGTGACTTTCTTCATGCTAGCTTCTCGTAATATTATTCTTTGTCACTGTCACAGGATTAACCTGAGAATAACAGACAGTGGCTTTCATCATGCTAGCTTCTTGTTCATTCCGTCACTTGGTCTAAGTTGATGAACTGGAAAATGAGCCATGAAGTGAGTGTTGTAGGAAGTTTACAATTTATAGTAGTGAAGAGGTTTGGTTTTTCATTCAATTTTGGAGCTATGACAACAAGATTTGGAGGGTATTATCTTCTTTGTGATGTTGTTGATGTTGTATCAAAATTTCAAGTTCATCTCACAGTAACAGGGGGTTTGAAGGAATATTGAGGTAGCATAGGTCAGTGGTATGAAACTGCTACCACTTTTTGATGATGGCCACTCTAAACCAAGTAACCAACGAGCAATTGAATTTATACGTTATTATATAGGTTCTCTTGTATCGCATGAACAGAGTATCAAAGCAATGTAAATCGGTAGCAAATAATAGGCAATGTAAAGATAGTTATTATTATGAAAATATATATTGCAATATTTGCAAAGTAAAAATACCTATTGAGTTATGAATATATAGCCTCACTTGTGTAAATGTTAACGAAGTCCACATTGAGCTGTTAGACTAAGGGGACCAAGGTTTGGAATCTTAACACTACTACCATGATCCACTCAGCCATGGTTGGGAGTCTTATGGGTGCCCTCAAAAGGGGATTTTAAAATTTGTCCAAGTCTTCTTGAGGTACTTAACAATAGGTTGGGTAGTTGTAGGGTTCACTTTCAAAAGGAGAATTAAACCTTTTAAAGCCAATGAGCTCGTAAGGCCCGGGAGAATCTACAAGAGTAATAGATCAAGGAAAACAACATCTTCACATACCCCACTTCAAGGAAATCACTCTAGCTCGCCAATGCTTGCATCGGTCATGTGGCACCAGTCTCAGCAAATGCTCATCTTGCTCTACCTCTAAATTTTCCTTGGAGGTGGCCTAAAACGATTTCCTAAAGAGGCTAACATGCCCAAACGACCCAAAAATGAACGGTAGGCCTTAACCATACAAGGCCAATGAGCTTTTGTAGCCAGAAAGAATCTACAAGTGCCCCAGATCATGCTAAACAACACCTACGCATAGGGTACATCCCATCACAACCCCACTTCACGGAAATCATTATAGCTCTCACCGATGCTTGCACCAATTTTCATAGCAACAGTTCCAACAAATGGCCATCTTTCCTCTACAATATACCGTAGTCTAAATTTTCCACGGAGGTTACTTGTAGCATTTGCTATCCAGATTATCGTGCGGAAACGACCCAAAAATGGACATCTACTGGAGGCCTAACACATGCTACTTACTTCCAGATGGCATGATTTAGTTACACTATCCCTACAACAAACGCTTGGGTGTATAGACAGGCGTTCTGACGAAATGACCAAGGTGATGAAGTAGTGACCTCGAAGGGAGATTCGGAGCTTCTCCAGACTGGCGCCGTTTCGGATGCCCAGAGCGTGCAAGATGGACGCGCACTGCTTCCAGTCCTGGTGCTTTGGGTCGAGCGTGGGGAGCTCCTCGCGCGTCTTCTCGTCAACCAGGAAGAACGCCTCGTCGCACAGCGTCCCCAGCAAGGCCGAGTACTTCTCCAAGCTCATGGTCGCCGCCAGATCGTTCGCCACTTCCGGCTCCGTCTTCGGCTTGTCGTCCAGGATCTCGTCCGAGCTCAGGTCGATGAACACCTGGTCGCTTGGGGCCATCCAGTGCCATCCCAGCTGGTTCTCATGGATGTCCTTGTCAGCCTGCAAATCCAGAAAGTGATATAGGAAACTATATGTATAGAAGTAAACCGGTTGCAAAATGGGGCTGTTTTTGGCACTTCTAACACTATACACATTGAGTTTCCTGTCACTTTTGCGACGCTTGTTTTTATTTTTTATTTTTATTACCTGGAGGATATTGGAGACGAGGACGGAGAGGTTGCGCTGGTGCATGAGGAAGAAGTTGCGGCGCGTGACGGCGAGCGAGTGCAGGAAGCCGTGCTCCTTGTTCTGCAGGTCCACCAGCAGCTTGGTCACGTGCGCGAATCCGTGGCCCATGCTGGAGTTCTGCTCGTTGAACTTCTTCTCCAGGTCCTTGTAGCGCCCCTTGAGCTGCACCAGCGTGTCACGCTGCTTGTTCAGCTTCCGCTTCTGCTGGTTTAAGGTGATGTAATTCACGCGGTCGCGCTCCACCAGCACCACGTGGTTGTACTCCAACTTCTCCGAATTGAATAGGTACGTTGCCTGCCATATGAAAACAATGTATCACATGTGTAAAGAAATATTACTATATTTTTTTCATTCTCGTCAGGAGGAATGAGGACGTAGATTTAATTGCCTGCATGTTTGCATGGTGGCGCTCCAGGGTCTGCATGTCGGTCTCCAGGCGCACTTTGAGGTTGTTATACTCCTCGCCGTCGGCGTCGCGGATGTCCTCCAGGCATTTGGCGAACTCTTCCTTTTTGGCCATCATGTCTTCCTGAAACTTGGCTTCCATGTCGCGCCGATCTTGGATCAACCTTGACATCTCTTCCTTGTTGCTGTGATCAATTGGACACGACAACCATGTGAGAATCTTGAATTGGTTGTATCTCATAATTGTACGCCAAAGTTTGTGAAATGCCACCAAAGTTATAATCATCTCATTATCTTTTGAATCTTTTGATTCTTCTTCAGAATATCTCTATTTTCTATTAACGTCACCAAAGAGTGCGTTACCTGGAAAGAAGAGAGGCACGTTGCTCAAGGAATGCGAGCTCGATGTTTGTCAATTCTTGTCTGTGGGTTTCAGTCAACGAAGCCACCTGTAATTCACGAAAACAGAAAGCCTGTAATTTCAACCAATGTAATCAAATCCAAACTGTTTTTCTGAAGTTGCGAAAGAGGTGAGACTCTGAGGTTGATATTACCTGGCGTGCCATGGTGGTGCAAAGGTCATTGATGTCTTTGGCCTGTTGTTTGATAGCAACCTGGTACTCTTCGTCCTTGTATTTCAGCTCAGCAATTATCTCATTGATCACCGCGTCTTTGGAAGCAAGCACCGCATCACAGGCCTGCATCAAAATCACAAAACAAATTCTTCCACTCACTGCAAATGGAACTTGCCCTCGTTTATCAGTAAAGCATACTAACTTTGTCCCAGCTACATGAATTCACAGAAATCAGCCTCTATTGTCTTCCAAACTCAGGGGTGAAAGCTAAAGGTGAATAGGAACTAACATATTCAGTGTCAGAAATATCCATTGCAACAATCTGTACCTAACATCAAGGTGACCAAGCCACCAGATCATCATCAGGCGGTGATCATCGATATTGAATAAAGTTGGTGGGGGACCTTCTTCTGCTCGGCCATCTGCTTGGCCACATCTTGAGGACCTAAGAGCTCTAGCACTGTCTTCCATTTCTCCGCTATCTCCTCGCTGTGCTTGCAGCTGTCCTCCACCTCCAGCGTCATCCTCTTCTCAAGCGCCTGTACTCACACAATTTGATGACAGATACATGATGCTTTTACATCAATTTAAGAATTTTGACTCATGATATAATGCAAGTACCTCCCCTTTCCTTGTTTCATCCGTGCGGTGTTCATACTCCCGGAAATCCGCGCCATCACGCAGGGCCTTCACTTCCTCCTCGAGCTTTTTCTGAACAGTATGAAAACAACCAAAACACATAAATTACTCTAGTAAATCACATTTTTATTGAAGAGCAAGGTGTCTAAGATTGATGGTACTTGTACTGTGAAAGAGAATGCGTACCCTGAAATTTGCAAGACTATGAAGCGCGTTCGAAAGTTGCCTGTCACCCACTCCTGCATCCTTTTCCAGTTCTGCCCTTGACTTGCGATCTACACCCAAAAGAAAGAAAGAATCCCCTGCGAAATCAGAAATTCAGACCTAATTTACAATACAAGACCAAACTTTACCTCCAGAACAAGAGCCATTCCACCGTCTCATTCTCCAAAAAGTGGGCATTCCGCAAGAAATTCTGTACAATCACAAAAGATTAGAGGGAGAGAGAGAGAAGAGAGAGAGAGAGGAGAGAGAGAGAGAGAGAGAGAGAGAGAGAGAGAGAGAGAGAGAGAGAGAGAGAGAGAGAGAGAGAGAGAGAGAGAGAGAGAGAGAGAGAGAGAGAGAGAGAGAGAGAGAGAGAGAGAGAGAGAGAGAGAGAGAGAGAGAGAGAGAGAGAGAGAGAGAGAGAGAGAGAGAGAGAGAGAGAGAGAGAGAGAGAGAGAGAGAGAGAGAGAGAGAGAGAGAGAGAGAGAGAGAGAGAGAGAGAGAGAGAGAGAGAGAGAGAGAGAGAGAGAGGAGAGAGAGAGAGAGAGAGAGAGAGAGAGAGAGAGAGAGAGAGAGAGAGAGAGAGAGAGAGAGAGAGAGAGAGGAGAGAGAGAGAGAGAGAGAGAGAGAGAGAGAGAGAGAGAGAGAGAGAGAGAGAGAGAGAGAGAGAGAAGCGCTCTTTGTTGCCGCTGTTGGCAGCCAAGAGACGCGCCGCCACACGCGCCCTGCGCACCGCAATACGGCTGTCCTTCGCAGACATCGCCATCGCCACCCTCGTCGCGAACTTCAAACTACGTGATCACCCACTTTCGCCCACTCATAGCTCAAGTAAGGCAGTGCAATCCCAGAAATTTCTATCATCCCGTACGCCAGAAAACTTGGCCTCCACAACGATAGCGTCTAAAACTTGTAGGTGACTTCCTTCCTCCATCGACATGAACTCGTAGTTTTGGCCGAGATGGTGAAGGGAAAGAGCGATGTCCGGGTCCTGTGAACACCGCGAAGCAGTTGAGATGATCTCATGCGATGCCTGTGCTGACGTGGACGAGCTGACGTGGACTCGGACATCACCGGTTGTGGGAGTGGTGATGAAGGACTCCGGTCTCTTTTGGAGGCTGGGGTGAATAAAGTGTTTGTTCGTTCCAGTACAAAGGGAATATAGTGGTGGGTATATAAAAGGAGCGGCGACCCAACATTGCATTTTTCTACACCTCTCTCGGATTTTAGGGAGAAAATGTAGCATGTCTTTATATGACTTTTGCATTGAACAATGAGTTTATAAGTGATGTGACATCTCGTGGGGGTTTAGAAAGGTGTGGTGTTGGGTAGTTGGTTGAATTTATGTTGTCCTACCTTACAGTATAGCGTATTGGAAAGGGAGTGCTTATTCCATATCTTGTACGACACTTGTACATATGGAAGTGTCGTGTTGGATATTGTATAGTTGTGGGTATAAGGTACCCAACACCATACCTTTCTATACCAATCCTAGATTTTAGGGAGGAATGTAGGATGTCCTTACATGACTTGCGTGTAGGGCAACGAGCGTATAAGTGATGTGTTGACATGCTACATTTCCTCCCTGAAGTTTAGTACGTGTATGGGAAGGTGGGGTGTTGGGTAGCTACACTAAACACTAAATATAGTGTAGAGGGATTATTGATGTAGATCACTCACACCAATTTCCATGAAAGCATGTGCATGCCAAGTTCTGATTGGGTATTTGTTCTCAAGCAAGTGTGTATCAGTCAACAATTGCATGTAAATTTTCAATTAGTGTAGGAAATTTCAAATAGTCTAGTCTACACTATATTCACGGAATGTTGCAGTCGACTTTAAGTCGACCAACGTTACACTGTAGGGTATTGTAAAGGGAGTGCTCATTCCATATCCTGTACAACAGGCGTACACGTGGAATGAGAACTTCCTTTGCAGCATCTATGCATGAACTCAATGGGAAATGCACATGCATCACGTGAGCCTCTGTGTACGTTGGCTCAGACCATGTGAGACAAGGTGAAGGAGGAAAAGGAAGGATGAATGTAGGTCAAGGTACAATCAAAATTTGTTGTCTGTCATGTACTTTGTTGGCGTAGGGTTGTTCATCTTCCATTTAACACTTTGTCAGAGTCTGAAAACAAGCACCCAAAATACATGGCCACATGTGAAGTTTCATGGCCACATGTTAAGTTTCACGGCCACATGTTAAGTTACATGGCACTAGTTTTGCTTGATTTTCACCACATGTACTTGAACAAGTTCAACCGCCTAAGCATGCATCACATGAATATGAGTATATGGCAGCATGGTACCCAGTGAAGAGGGAGCTGAAACATGTTGCCCACACGTGCAACAAGCAACTGAAGAGAAAGTGGGACTTGATTCTTTGGTAGCCATGTGGTAAAACGTATGATGGCGTTCTTGGTACCAAAGGTGACCAAGAGAATTTACGTAGAGATGAGAAAGAAAAGTGATCTTCCCATAATAACCCTCAAACGCTGGAGCAGCCTAAAAGTGACTACCCGATTGACATGTCAGGAATGATGATCGTTGATAAAGGTTGTTTTTTGTCCAATTCTTTTTGTGGAGAGTGCATTGAATGTGTACATATTAGATACTGATGAAACTTGCCTCATTGAGGTAACCATGTTACACCTGAAGAAGAAAAAGTTTGTGACATGGATCTCAATGAAGTGTATTTTGAGAAACTTCTTGCTATAGCTCTAATCTAAATTCGAGTCATGAAAATCACATTATAATGGTATTTTTTAATCTTGAGTCCAACTAATGAAATGAAGTTTATGAAGTCTAGTTTCCATTCCAATTTGAAATACTGAAACATACTAAAATTTGAATAAGTTATTGCAATTTGAACTTTGGGCCTAAAACCAATTTTCTAATTTTAGCTGCACACGGAAGATTCATTTACACTACAAGTTTTGTCCCTATAATGTACACCTTTGGTGAAATTTTCAGAATTTTTTAGCACACTTCGTATTTCATTTGATTTTTTTTCACTTGTTCTATAAAATATCCCAAAAATTCAAAATTTCCCAAAAAATTGTGATTTTCATGACATAACAAAATATGTGATCTCTTTATGAAAAACGAAATAAAAAAATTTCCACATATATTTGATGAAAAACCACAATATACAATAGAATGGAAATTAGGATTGATTCCATGGTCATAGGCTCTGTCGTTTAAGGATTAAAGACCACAATGAGTTAAGTGTATATTTCATTCACATAATGTATCTAAATGGATTATATTTATTATCCTACTTGAGGGTCACTCTTGTACGTGAAAAATTCACAATCGAGATTGTACAAAAAAATTGGAATGTTTAAGTGATTTGTCTTGCTATACCCATTGCCTATGTGATACCCATTGTGAAATGCCTATGTGATACCCATTGTGTCGTGTAAAAAAAGATCAATAACCACAACAAATCGAGGGTCCTAACCAACATCAAATAAACGAAAAACATACACTAAAACAAGTATAAGCAGTACACCCTCAAGTGCCCCCCCTAGTAGATAAAAAGATGCTTTATCCAACTAGGACCAAACAACACTAAGATAGAGGCACCCAATTCCAATCACTTAAGCCACTTCAGGACTCAAATGACATTTTATGTCAAAAATATTTATGTAGAAAGATGCGGAATTAGGAATGAAACTCATCAAATATTTTTTCAAATTTAATCACAAAGATTTGGAATTGATATAGAATTTAAAAGCCCAAAAACCACCACAACTCATAATCAAACTCTAGAGTATGTGACATTTGGTGCCCTCCTTCACCCAATGCCAATAAATGAGAGTGAGTAAAAGAGAAAAGAGATGCCATAGATAACCAACTCATGGAGGGTATCCAATACCGATTGGCCTTGTTCGACTTTTGAGGGAATGCCACCAATGAGAGCTCAATTGAGGTGGAGCAACAGAAAATTGCACACATCATGACCCAATCCCGATAATGACTGGTGTTTTCAAATTCTGAGTTATCAGTTTGGATCACTTCATGCACCATTTCAAACATTTGCCATTTTCATGTACCATGCCATGCATACTCTATTGATTAGAATTGGGTGGCCGGCCGGAATTGGGTGGCCGATCGGAATTGGGTGCCTCTACCTTAACAAGACTAAACGCCCGGAGATGTGGCTGCAACAATTGTACGCATCTACTCAAAGATGTCGTCCGTCGCCAAATCAATAAGCATATGAAGAAGTAACAAAGAGAAGGTAGGCCGGGTGCAATGTAAGCCCCATCATTAATCACCTTAGGCAACTATGTTGCCAATCCCTTGGTCAATCTGCACAATGTCTATTCCAGAATCGAAACAAGGAACTCCAACTGGATAGCAACACACCACATGGTGCCAATTCCACGAGGAATTCAAGTTGTTTCATCGGATGAAACGTGGCTAGAAGACCTCCAATAACGAGGGCTAGTCCAATCCCCGGACGGTAGAGTAAAAAGAGGCGGTGTCATGCAAGCCATATGCCAACCACACTAGCAATGGTCACAAAGCAACATGGTAGTTGCGCCTCTCTTCTCACCACACACAAAACACGGAAGGCCGTTTGGCACAACGGCAAACTCTGAATGAACGGAGCCATCAATGGGTAATTGACACGAAACACAATTCATTAAGTACTTCCGACACTCTCGGCCGTTCTTGCCTTCCAACAACAATATGCTATTGGCCATCACATCCTACAAGCGATGAACAGTGCGCCTTGCCTTGACATCTGACGTCGTTGGCGCATCACGCTGCACATAAACGTAATCCTCTATGGTGAAACGTCGCAATTGAGGTCAGTACGCTCGGCTACAAATACGAGCGTATCGTAAGGTGTCACGATGCTGAGCAATAGACAAGTTCTCCATGGTCATAAGCATCGCCTGCTTGAAAAACACCGCTTGATTCCGCAGAGATTGGGCCCACACCTCTCGATCGTCCAAATCTACAGCCGGAGCCAACTATTCTCGAACGGAACTTGGTAAAATTGGCTCTCGCTCGTACAACAACAAATATGGACTGAAAGCAGCAAGTGAAGCCTGCTGACCAAATAGATATTCCATGGCAATCTATGGTATCATTAGATTCCAATCACGGTGACCACCCTAAAGTATTCAATACATCTGTAGACCCCGCTTCACGATTTGAACCACACGCTCCGCCAAACGGTCCGCTTCCGAGTGATCCCAAAAAGTAGTACAGTCGTCAATCAAAGCCCTGGTAGATAATGTTTGGAAAGCCCCAAGAAACTCACGCCATTGGTCTATCAAAACCTCAGCTGGGCTAGAAAATAAGCCAACGCTTGGTCGAGGAATGCCATGGCCACCAACTCCAAAGAATTTTGCGGAAGAGCCAAGAGCTCAATTCACTAGCTGAAATGCTCCACCATCACCAAGACATACTTGGCTCCGCAAAGAGTCACAACGAGTAGACCAGCATAGTCTAAACCATCGATATCCTAGCCCCATAATGGGCAAAGGCTGCAATTGCGGTGACAAAGTGTTGAAGCTGAATCTAACCTGATCACACACTTCATATCGAGAAACGTACGTAGCGATCTGCTAATACATGTTCGTCCACCAATATTGGTTGCGCAACAATGAATGAGACCGCCGCACACCAAAATGTCCTAGGTCTTTGCGTATTTGTTGTACCAACAAAGCCATTTGATCTGGCCTACAAACTATGCGCTTAGTCCCACCCGGCCACACTTAAAATTAGAGGTCGTTCTCTCGATAGAACCTTCCTATTCGGTGTCCAATGTGATCACGCTCCATCGCAGAAAGAGCTAGGGGAAGTGTCCCATGATGTAGCTTGTGCAAGACTGGACTGTCTTCCCACACATCGCTAACAACTGGGCCCTATCCGGTTCTTTACTCGTTTCCAAATCAGGCAACGCTGATGCGAGTTAGACATCACAGTGAAGTAAGCCGTCGCATGCTACCCCAGAACTGACTCCCTTTCACAATTATCATGCCGCCTGATACCAGTCAGATCTTCCTCGGAAGGACTTGGATTGCAAGATAGGCCATTCGCATCCAAGTTCGTGATGTCGGCCAAATGTACAACCTCAAAGTCATACTCTTGAATCGCTCAAGCCTACCAGGCAAGTTTGCCTATAAGCTTGTCAGACTCCATCAACCAAAGCCTCCCCGCCATAGGATGAGTAGTTGGACTTTGCGTTGTTGTTGCTCCTTGAAGCAAATGTCACAACGTACACCAGTCCTTCATTATCCTTCGTAGCCAACACTACCTCAAATCCCACATCACTCCAGTTTGTGTGCAACTGAAAGTGTTGTGTAGCATCTAGACGCCAAAGCATAGGTGCTTAACCGAGCTTCAGCTTCAAAGTAGCAAACGCCTGCTGTTGCTCCCCTCCCCAAGTCCATGGCTGATCCATTCCGATGAGAATAATCAACAACTTAGCAATCAAGCTAAAGTTCTTGACAAACCCGCGATAATAGTTTGCCAAGCCAAGAAAAGCTTGAAGCCATGACATGTTGGTTGGAGCAGGAATCTTCTGCAACGCATCTACCTTGGCCTGCTCCACGCCAAGACCTCATGGACCAATTATATGTTCCAAGTATGGCAACCGGTCATAGAAGAACTTGCTCTTTCCATGGTGCAAGTGCAATCTCCATTGTCGTAACCTCTCAAACACCACTTGAAGATGCCTCACATGCTCCTATGGGCTGCTACCAAAAATAATAACATCATTAATGTAAGCATCATGCAAACGGTAAACCGGTCAACACCCGGTCCATCACCCTTTGAAACTCAACGGGTGCGTTGTTGAGGCCAAATGGCATAAACTTCCAAGTTTCAATCTTCCTATCATGATCAACTCCCCAAACTGTGGTTTTCACCCGGTCATCCACATTCAATGGTAATTGGTAGTAGCGAGACCGCAACTCTAGAGTACGAAATACTCTAGCATCACCCACCACATCAAACAACTCCTCCGGCATAGGCATAGGATACCGGTCTGACTTGGTCTTACGATTGACCGGCCTATAATTTCCACACATCCGCTTCTCCGTCCAGTTGCTAAAAATATCCTTCTTCAATGGCATAACCGTAGCACATGCATACTGGCCATTGGAGAACTCAATCAAGCTGGCGGCCAACAACTCCTCACAACGAGTCTGAACTCCAACGCTCTGTGAAAGACTGAGCTTGTACGGTCATCGAGAAACTAGGTGGTCGTCTTCTAGCTGAATGTAAATGGGTGTGCCTCTATACCCCTCTAAATCATGAAGACTAAAGGCAAAACAACTACGGTACGAAAGTATAAACGATTGTACCCTCTGTACCTCAGCACTGGTAAGATGTGGCCTCAAATCCAAAGGCCAAACATCAAACTTTGTAGTCTCCTTCTCCATCGTATACCGGGACGGCTGATGATTCCTACTTGATAGCGGAGAGGGCATTCATGCCCCTAGACTCCTCACTCACAGGATGCACAGAAAATCTCGTGTTGTGATTACAAAACCGAGAAAAGATATCCGGGCATCTTCTCAACCAAAGTCCTCGGCCAAAGCTGTAAAGACAAGCTAAGCACGAAGCTCCTCAGTTGCATGCCTTTTCAATCCAAAAAGCAGCCCCGCTACCTCGATATCTATGAGATGTGGCACCGCTGCCGCCTGACCATCAGAGTCTGCCACTAGCACGCATAGATGGTCACGCGAACGGTGCTGAACGGCAAAACAGAGGCTTTAAATCCAAACAAGAGTGTTGAGGTCAATGCCTTAACCCAACAAATAATGACGATGGCCTTCAGAGAGATCTGGTGCGGCGGTGGTGCTTGTTAAAAAGTCCATTGCCTGCTCCCTCTCATCGGCCGAAGGCTCTTCGTAAGTTTGGGAAGACTTCACACCATATTCGGACCGCGTGTCCTAATGACAAAAGACCTCGTGTAGCACATCAACGTGGGAAATGCCCCTCAAGTGAAACCAACGCGGGTTACCACCACCAATGCACTACGGGAAATCGGCCTATAAATGACTACAGCACAAATGACTAGCCAGAAAACAATTACTACAAAATTACTCAGGATCTGCAGACGCTGCCCGGATCTAGCTAGTTAGCTGTTCTAGTCATTTTATAGTAATTTAAGTTTTCGCGGGCAGAGAGGTGATGAGAACCATGTGATGGCCAACATCGTTCATATCGTCATCCATGTGTTTTCATCCATGCTTCATCCGGTAGTGTTGACGTGGCAAGAAGGTGACTGACTAGGGTTGTGCTTTAGTGATTCATTAGTGATACGTTTGAAAAGAATTACTCTCTCACTAGAAAATAACTAGCTACAATAATATATGTTAGAACTCAAAAATAACTCATGGGTATTTTTAGAAAATTGCTGAACTAGATGAATGTCTACTTCTGTTGGACATTGCTGATGTGGCAAATAGGTGATGACTTGGATTGTATTCCAGTAATTCCTTAGTAATACATCCGGCACAAATCACTGCGTCACTAAAATATTACTTGGTGTAGTGATATATTTTATAACTAAAAAATAACTCGGGAATACTTTTTAGAAAGTTGCTGACGTAGATGGATGTCTACTTTTGTTGGACATTGCTGATGTGGCAAATAGGTGATGACTTGGATTATATTCTAGTAATTCTTTAGTAATACATTCGGCACAAATCACTGCGTCACTAAAATATTACTTGGTGCAGTAATATATTTTATAACTAACTTGAGGATACTTTTTAGAAAGTTGCTGACGTAGATGGATATCTACTTAGTCGCCACTGCACTAATGATGTTCATTAGTGTTCGCAACACTATTTACGAACTTTAACTCTAAATGTCAATTACCTTACTAATGTAACAACATTAAATGTCAATTTAAACACTAATCGTCAATTTCTATAGCTTTTGCCCTTATTACATTTTAACATATTGACATTTAGTGTTGGTTATGTAACAATATCATATGCCACATTTCATTGCAAGTCACCATAATCTCGCTACATGTCAAAAGCAAACCTTCCATGTTGGGCTGATTTTTTCAAGGTTGAATTTTCAAATGATGATTTCGGGGGCAATTTTTGTCCAATTTGAGAGTTTCTGGTGCCTATCTAAACTGATTTGAAAAGACACTTCCAATGGCACCTTACCCATCTTCAAATTCGTCTTAAATAAAAAGTTATAGCGAATATTTTTGGGCAGATTTCTTGAGTTTTGGTTGAAAGTTTGAGGAGGCATATCTTTATCAATTTTGCACCAATTCTATCGAGTGAGGTGACCAGCTTATGTGTTTTTTCAAGGAGATTCCATAGGTATACGGCAAATTTTCTAATTCGTCGTAGTGCAAAAGTTATGAGCAATTTTGTTAGGCTGATTTTTTTACATTAAAATTACTACCACTACTTAGTCGCCACCTTGTGCACTAGCGTTTTCTTCTTCTCAAAAGCTCCTGGAGGCTGCGGTTTGCACTACTCAGCCATCAAGCTCGTGGCATTTCTCAGCACGCTTCTAGAGTTTGCGTTTGTGAGGGGGACTTGCCTTGGTCTAGTGCCGCTCGGCCACCAAGCTCACGGCAGCAATGTGCGGCCGGTGACGAGGAAGGTGTTGTCGCTTCTCTTGCTTGCTGTTGTTGCTTCTCTTGCCTGCAGGATCTGCCATCGCATCAACCGTGGACGCTGTGGCCTTCACTAGTTTTTCTGTCTCTTCGCGCCCACCGTTGTATGTGTGTGGTTGTTGGTGGCGAAGCTTCTCTGAGGGCGTGGGTTTTGTGAGGTCGTGTATGCGTGTGTCTGCCTTGATTCAAGCAAGGTCTGTGAGGGTTGTGTGGGTTGGTATTGGAACGATCTGTGGGCTTCTGAAGCACCTGAGTTTGGGGACAGTCAAAGGCAGTAATGAGATAGGGTTTGAGATAGTTCGCTCTCAAAATCTCGAAGCGGTGAATCTGGAAGAAGTGGGTTTCGGAGGTGCATTGCGGACGAGCGGGAGGGGAGGCGGAGGTGAGGGCGCGGTGAGAGCTTTTGCGGCGGCGTGGGAGAAGCCGTTGCAGGAGCTGGCGGTAGGCAAGGAGTTGAACCGCAGTGGAAGATCAGCTTTGAATCAGTTAACAAATAAGTTTGTATCTCATGCGCATCTTCGTTGCATTGATGTTGAGGGGAAATAGCGATTGTGATTTGGTAGAAATAATTTGGTTCTTGATGATGGAATTTTCGAAGATGGAAGGTGAGTTGCCAGAAACTCTACTTAGTTTATGAATAGCCAAACTGCTCTTGAAGAACCGTATGTCTGCCCTAGTGATTGTGTAGTGATTGTGTAGTGATTGTGTAGTGATTGTGTAGTGATTGTGTAGTGATTGTGTAGTGATTGTGTAGTGATTGTGTAGTGATTGTGTAGTGATTGTGTAGTGATTGTGCAGTGATTGTGTAGTGATTGTGTGGTGATTGTAAATCGATTATGTAGTGATTGTGTAGTGCTTGTGTTGTAATTGTGTTGTGATTGCGTAGTGATTATGCAGTGGTGATTATTAATCACCACGCAATGACCACACAAACTAGTTACTGTGTGGTGATGGGATAGTCATATCTTGGTTTTGTTGCGTGGTGATTATGCAGGCTGTTGAATACACATTCAATGTGGATTCAAGATTGAATGACTTTGAGGGGCTTGGAGATGCTGCACATTGGTTGAAACTCAACAAAGACTCATTGCTGAGGGACTCTTTGCATGCTTTGCAATCAGCTGTACCCGAAGGTTTGTCTGTCTCTCTTGATATAATTTTATGCATCATATCTTAATTTTGTTGAAACTTACCGAGGTAGCGTCTTAATTTTTCTCAAGCTGGAATACGGCTTCCTCGGCACAAGAACTTCAGGGCGCAGTGGACAGAGGTTATCTGACTCCAAAGGCCTATTAGTTGGTAGTGATTCTTTTCCGGAAAAAGTGAGACATCATTTTCTGTTATTTAATGTTGCTCTTGCATTTTGACCTTTGTTTGCTTCGTCTGATAAGTATATTGGCGTTGTTCACAGATTACAAAAGGACGTGAAGTGTATCATATTTGTGGAGAGGAGAACGGCTGTAAGAGTTATTGCAAACTTGGTGAACCACTTAGAATGTCTCTCCGAGTTTCTCCAGGCACGGTCCATTTGTGGAGAAAATGCTGGGATAGCCACCACTCGGGGACAACAATAAACCACAGTAGCTGAGTTCAATCAAGGACATGTTGACCTTGTTTTCTTTATAGCTATGATATTCGAAGGACACGATTAAATCTTTGTGTGTGCACCTTTTTCTGTGGTTTCTTACTGACAACTGAATAATGACTAGAGTAGAAGTAGAATTAGTGCTTGCAATCTTGTTATAGCCTATAGGCAATTTATTACTACCACATTAACTAAAAAATTACTAAACTAACACCGCATAATGACTCAACCTAAACTGCATAATGACTAAACAATAATTTGACAATGTATAAAAAAACTACCAAATAACTATAGAATGACTGCATTCAAACCATACAGTAACCAAATAATAACTAGACCAAAACTAAAATTAGTACATGCATATCTATTATGGGTAAATTTACACTGCCAGAATAATTAAGGAATTACTAAACTAACACTATACAATGACTAAACAATAACTAGGCAGTTCACAAAAAAACTATCATTGTCCACATCATTGTCCACGTCATTGTCCATGTCAACTGCCACATTTAATTCCACGTCACACAAAAATCCACATCATCATTCACCATAAATTCCATGTCACACTCAAATCCACGTCAGTAGCCAAGTCATCAATGTTCGAGGATGATGGGCCACATAGGCAGATGGATGAGAAGTCCACGTGGCAAAAAGAATGACTACAGAAATCTATTACTCAAAACTATTACTGTGCCCGAACAAAAAAATTCTTAGTCATTCCCTAGTAATACAGGTCATCTATGACTCAACAATGACTAAAATCCCTAGTCATTGATGCCTCGATTTCCCGTAGTGATGGTGGCTCATCATTCTTAGTAACCTCCGTGGAATGACCGGTGGTCGTTCAAAATGTCATCAACTTCACGACGCACAAGCCGTTGCACTTGAGCAAGTGCACAGGTGAGTGTCGCCAATGATTCCATGATGGTCCATATCCAACGTAGCCGATAGGCATAAGAGCACAACGCCACAACATCTACAAATGTGAGGGGACCAATAATGTGATGGATGAATGTTTCATCGTCACGCACCATTGTCTATATATCCTCCTCTAGGGGTACATTCTCAAAAATGTACCTTCGTGGCATCAATTGGTCGGTAATCCACCACTGGATGAGCTTGAGCAAATAGTCAAAGAGATCCGAACGTGGAGCATTTAAGACATGTCCACTCCCCGCCCGTGAATGGCCTTGGCAAGGCCATCTAACAATCACCAAATCTATGTGACCTAACGGTGTGGTGGAGAGAGAATTTACCTTAGGAAAACACTGGGTTCTTGGCTGCTACCAACTTTAGTAAAAAGAGAAGGGAGGTGCTACAAATATAAACTTCTTCAGTAGATATGATAGGTAAAGCTTTGATCCTCATCAAAAATTCAAAATCTTGGCTCATCTTGTTAAACTCTTGCAAGTAGTCAACATAAAAGTTGTGTAAACTTCTGGCAGTAGAACACCTCTTCACTAAATCGGGCTCTTCTACTTCATAAATAACTCTATAAAAGCATGCAATAGCTTTCTAGAAAGCTAATACCGTAAAACTCATATTTGTTAAGTTTCAATACGAAATAAATTTTACAACTATTTCTATAAAGATTCAAAGTTACTGTTCTAAATTGTTCGAGGCAGCCAACCCTTTCCTACTGAACCTAGCATAACTCTTGCAATACGACTTGAAATCAAGCTTGTAATAGCTTTTTGTAAAGTTAAAACAAGAGTAAGTAAGAGGCAAAAGTTTCATTTCTACTGAATTTATACATATTGAACTATGATTGCTCAAAGTTACTGCTTAAAATTTGTGGAATAAAAATTGCTCCTCCGAGAACACCCCTTCAACCGATCAAGTGCCACGACTCCATTAAAACTTGAATTTGAGCTGATGATAGCTCATTAAAAAGCTAATACAATGAATTACATACACACAAAGTTTCACTATCTCACTCTTTGTATAAATTTTTTTACATAAAATCAAAGTTATTGCTCTTGAAAACTCATGACAGTAGTACCATTTTTATTCAAATCCACACCACGGCTTCTACATAACTTCGATTGGAGCGTGTGATAGCTTGATGAAAAGTTATTAACAAGATCTATAACAGTCAAAAAATTGACATCAAGAATAAAAAAAATCTACATGTCTTACATGAAAATCCAAACGTCTTTTTATACCAAAGGAAGGAAGCTTTGGCCGAGGGAGGAGGGAAGGAAAGTGACAAATCAAGGGCCCAAATCAGCCAATGCCTCTGTAGCCTTCTTTTTTACTCACCCTTGGTCACCAAAGTCCATTTACCTTCAAATCTCATCCATAACTTCCCACATAAACCTAGCTTGACTTTTATTTCCTAACCTATGACTCTACTACAAGTTGGCACTATATTTCTCCCCCTAATCTAACCTCCAAACTTTACATTTTTTATCTCTACTACAAGCTATAATACCATAGCACTGTGTTTAAATTTTTTGATTTTAGAAGAGTTAGAGAATGGCTTAAATACCATTAGAGCCCACATATTGTCATCTACCGCGGCTTTGTTCGGCTGGCTTAGCATTTCGTTGCACCTCACCGGTCCGGGTTTGATTCCTTGGTTTGTCAGAGCAGCTGACGCTCGCGTGGTCAGGGGACTGCTCGAATCAGCAGGAAAACCAGGTGGTGGAAGCTCCTAAACCCTGAGCTAGTGACAAAATACAGTAAAGATCCTCTCAGATAAGCTTCTGACCTGGTAAGGTAATTGAGGATAAAGCCCCATATTCTCCACAATAATCTTAACCAGCCATATTCCCCATTTTTCTTCTCAATCTTATTTTTTAATAATTTGAACTGAATTGCATCATGACAACGAGCGTAGATCATCGTTACTGATCAACGTCACATCACGTGGCAACGTGCCAAAACACTCGCAAACGGCAGAAGGTCGTAATTGCTTCGGATACAACGCTAGAAGGCGCTCAATGTGATGATAAGCGGCACGGTCGGCTGCAAAGCCACTATCAACGTGGATGTACTAGCATATCTTGAGTCCGGCCTCAACCACAGCTGCAAGTCTCGTATCGATACCGACAAATAGCACCACGAGGGTAATACCCTCATCAGGTGGCTGCCACCAAATAGTGCGAGCCAACAACGGAGTGTAAGAATCTAGAGTGAAATGTAGAGCATCTAGAGCATCTAGAGCATCCACAATCTCCCGGCTGCGACGAGTGAGCTTCTATTGCAGTTTGTAGAGTCAGTATTCCTCCGGAATGCACTTAATCGTCACTAAATGCTTCCAATATAAACCACTACGGTTTCATTCCCATAGAGATCTATTGTTCTTCTCAAAATATCCAGCAAAAACTAAACTACCAATCAATTGTTCATAGGCTAGTTATTCTATTCAACTACTTGCTACCGATTCGGATCTTTCCAGACTCTGGAATTTATACAATGGTTTCAAAAACTTATTTCCGGATAACCGGAGGGGCGTTTGATTTATCTTTGTTCCTCCTTAGAGAGTCTCCCGGAAGATTTAATCTAGTGACCGAAAAGACACTGATCCTATTTTGTGTAAGTGGCCGAATTCCCCACTGTCTTGTGACTTAAAGTGACTAGACACCCACTGCCCCGGAACTTATAGTGGCTAGACATCCACTCTCTCTACTCCGCTAACCGGTGATTGATTGCTGCTGCTAGATTTATACTCTCACATCATCCGGATGGCCTTCCGGGCGCGGTCACACAGAGACAAGTCCGGACTACAACGACATTCCGGTAAGTACGATTGTGATTCTCCGGATCAACTGTTACAGTTTACCAAGAGGACTCTTTCTAGACCTACAAATCAGGTTTCTTCCTATTGTAGGGGTAGATTTCGGCCTCGACCGGAATCCGGGTTCACACGGATTCTTTCGTGCCTTAGAGATTACCAAGAATACCTCTGCAGTTCATCTCTTCCCCTCCTGGCTTCTTCCGGACCCTAGAGACTATCAGGAACACCTCTACAGTATACCTCCACCTCTTCCGGGCGATCCCCTAATGCAAGTCCGAACCGATTTCTCTCCAACAAACAGGATATAACTCGGATTCGGGAGAATTCTTCCACAACAACACATACTAGAAAAGATCCATTACTCACAAAGGCCACACTCCATACCACCAAGACTAGGAAGCAAATCTAGCAAAAGGTTTGGAGTATATTCAACGTAAGAAAACAAGATGATGAGTTTTGCTAAAACCCCCCTACTAAGTACTAACTAAGTTCCCTAATCTTCGTCTCTACCCTATCTACGAGAAATCCAGAGAATCTTATCCTAAAGGTCCGAGAAATCCAGAACAGTTATAGATTTGATCTCAGATCCTATAATTACGGGAAAGGTTCCGGACCTCGGATTTCCTACTTTAAGCTACAAAAACCGGCGGTTGATTCCATCCGCAACTAGGTGCAACGGTGAGACCCATTGTTAATCGCTGTCGGTCTGGAATTATAGCCAAAAATCCTACATCTAAACATTATCCTAAGACGGAGCATCCGGTGCCCGATTTCTTCCCCTCCTACGCGTGAGAGATATCTCCACTAGAAACCGCTGCTTACCCTTCCCCTTCTTTGGCGTTGGCTGTAAGCTCAAAATTAACCTCCTAAGAGGATTAATTTTTGAAACCCACAAGGTCCTAGTGTTACATGGTTCAACTACAGCATATGCTAATCTGTAACTTGTATTTTTTACTGGATTTGGAACTTTTTAATATATGTATATATTTAGAGTTTATGATTATTTTACCCTAATTAAGTTGACATAATTAACCTTTGAATTAAATACTTAACTTCAATAAATTAAATAGGCATAAGTATTTATTTAATTATTATTATTTTAAATTAAATTTGTTATATATATATTTTTTAATATTTTATTTTATTTTATTTTATATTTTTTTATTTATTTCCGGTTTAGGTTGGCTGATCAGGCCTGAGCCATACCCTGCCTTATGGCATAACTTCAGCAACCCATATCTTTTGATCCGGAACTCCGAATCCCAGTTTTTTTCCTCTTAAACTGACTAGCAGCTCATTTCCAACTTGAATAGACCACTTAATGCCCAATTCAAGACTAACACCGACCCCAACCAGCAGCCCGCAGCAGACAGTCCCCGTGAGTTCCAGTTCTTTAAAACAGCTTAACTTCCTAGGGTTAACTCCGAATTGAGCGTTTTCAACTTCTAATCTTATTAGTTTTTCGTGTTCTTGACGATGGACTCCTTAGAATGTCCAACCGGACCTTGAAGACTGCCACATATAGGCGGACAGCGGTGACCCAACAACCACAACAAGCATTCACAACTTCCTCATGAGTTCGCACATCATTCAATTGGGAACACCATTCACCATACTCCTCGACGGTTCCAACAAGCACCGAACTTACAAGCATTCAGCTAGAAGATCTAGCAAAATCTCGGCTCAACTTAAATGATCCAGCCACTCTTAGTTGAGTCCGCCTCAGCATTCATGCAGCGGCCAGCAAGCAATCACCACTAAGTTTCCAAAACCCTAACGTCCACAAATTTTTTCCAGTGCATCCATGCCGGTTTAGAGATCCCAAAAATTCAGCCAACACAGAAAGCCTGTTACGACAGCATGCATGTGGGAATTCAGGGAAAATAGCTTCATACAAGGAAAATGCTCCCTGGTCCGAACGCTGCAGCCTCTTATCTCCCCACCTTGGTCACCGCTGATCCCAGCAGCCACACCACCTTCCGATCTTCGGCCTGCACCGGCTCAACTAGGAGCTCGAAGCTGCGTGCGCGCGCGCCGCCGACTCCTTCACGCTCTCCTCACCGAAGACCAACGTCGCTCCCGCAGCCGCTGTGCTCGCGCGCTCTCCCACTTCTGCGCTCCAGGTACACAATCCCACCGAAATCGCCACTCTCCACACAAGTCCGGTGCTACACCATCGCACTCCCAAACTGGTCGGGGCTCTTCTAGCTCAAACCCTGGTCTACTGATCGCCAACTCCTCCAGCTCACACCCTACACGAAGTGAGTTCACAAACACACACAAGTACTCCGACCAAAAAATGAAAATCGAAAAAAAATAAAAAATAAAAAAATACAACAAGCCTCCCAACGGCACTCCCTTCCGAACCGAACTCCTCCTTTCGCTGCAACTACGCCGCGCACGGTGGTACCTCGTACCTTCACACCGCGCTTCCACCACATGCAGCCTTGTCTCTCCGCGCACTCACCTCACACCCTAACCGATCGCCACAGCCCTTCCGCGATCCGACCCCTTACTTCGCGCACTCTCGCCTTCACCGCGGTGTTCACAAACACCTGGCCGCACCTTGTCCTTCGTTCACTTCTTCACTGATCCCTTAGCGCCTCGCGCGGCCTCCTCGCTCACGCCCTCGCGTCCCATACCAACACCGTTGTCTACAAGGCTCTAACGCTCGACCAAGACCCAACGCAAAACTTCAGCGTTGCACCAACACCTCAGCGCTCTCGACTCTACATCCACACCACACACACAGCTTCCAGGGCGCCGACCATCTCACCGGAATCTCCCAGATCGCACGAGACTCCCCCCAATCCCTGCTGCTACCAACGTCCTCGCACGATCCCACAGCTCCTCCACACCGAGGCTCTCTTGCTCACCAACCCTAAGCCACGACGATCGCCACAAATCGCTCGTCCTCCTGCTCGCACACGCATAGACTCCCCGCCTGCACATGCAGCGCCCTCGCACCTCTCTCGGCTACCTCGTCTCGACAAGATCCATCCAACAGTTGCGCCTCTCGCCCACTTCACAAACGACACTACTTTTCCAAAAACAGAGTCCCCCAGCTCAGTCTCGCCATTTTTATCTTTGTTTTTTTTTTTTTTTTTTTTTTTTTTTTTTTCCCTTGACAAGACTAGCTCCTTTTTCTGGGGCAGCCCACGACCTCTCACAGTAGTGCAAGATTGGTTGCTTACAGCCGTTTTTGATTTTTTTTAGTTTATCACGAGCATTCAACTGGCCGCTTTGCACCTGACATGCCGCCCTAAAATTAAATTCATGGTGGCTAGATTTGTCATGTGGCATGTGCATGGAGAAGTACCTCCAACTACTTCCTCTATTTCTTTTTTTTTCTTTTTTTTTTTTCTTTAAAAACTAGTTAAACTAGATCTAATACTATCTACTGATGATTTGCAATTTACTTATTAATTCAAAAACTAACCACACAGCTGGATTCCTAGCACCCTAATTAGGCTACCTAAATTTTCTTAGCCTTTTTGAAGTTTCCTAAGTATTTTTCCCAAACGGTCAACCCGCAATCAACTAGTCAAACCCTAGAATAAAATAACATTTCAACTCGGAAAATTCTAGAAATTTTACCACTAGTTCTACCTGCTAGGAGACACTCTTCCAAATTTTTCCATATTTTTGGGCCCATTTCTCAAAATTTAGTCATTTTTCAAGGCCTTTTTTTATTTATTTATTTATTTATTTATTCTTTCACTTCAATTCCACTTCCACTATGCTTATGAGCATATTAGTAGGGAGGAGGAAGAATAGGAAATTTAGTGTCACATCATGGCACTAGGCCTATTAATTAGGGATTTGACTCTAATTAATGGATTGTCCACCATTTTAACTAAAATTCTGTTAATTCTATCATAAAACTAGGAAGATGAAGGAAAAAGTAGTGAGGGGCCCTTTTGGCCACTCACACATGGCGACCATCTGGGCCGACTCGTGAGAGGAGAGTGGACCTAGACCTCTTGCTTGTTACGGCACACGGTCATAGGAACAAAAAATAAAAAAGATGTAGAAAAACATTTAAGGAAGCCGGAAGAATAAAAACTAGGAAGTTAGAAATAAGTGATAGGATCGAAGAAAAGCTAGGAAATCAAATTGGAGAAGATAGAAAAAAAAAGGAGAGGAAAATAGATAATATGGAGACATCATTCCAATAGAAAGAAATGGAAAGTTAGCAGAATGGTTTCTGGCTCAATTTTTTGAGTTAAACCCATTCGCCCTAGACGGACCCAGGTTGAATCTACAGCCAAAAAAATATTCAAACTGCCTTCCGCCTTCATCGGAGTGAACTTGGACTACAGAGAGATAGAAGTTCCCCTGTTCTTGGAAGGTAAGGGAACCAACGAGTAAAAATTAATTTCTAATAGGAAGGTGGGAGAAAAGAAGACAAATGTCACTAGTGTAGTGATGAGACTACTAGGTTTGGCCCATATGAAACATGACCGGCTGCAAATAGTGGTCAAAGGCACTAGCTGAATCAGAAGAATCATGTCTTCCCCGTTGTGAGGCCAACTGTCACGAAGTCACGTGGGCTACTGATAATGGAGCCAACTCCATTATGTTCGGTATTCCTTGCAACGACTTCCAGCGGTGCGTGTTGGAAATGATTCTCCATTCAGGGTTTCGAATTGGACCGAGTTGTTTGGAAATACCTTGGTAACGATATAGGGACCCAACCACAACGCATCAAACTTCCTAGGGAATTCTAGCTTTCTCGCATCTTGAAGCAAAACCAACATTCCTGGCAGCAATGTCCGCTTCTTGTGGCGTTTATCAAACGCAATTTTTCGGCGCCTCTGGACGACCTCAATGTGTTGTGCGCTCAGTCTACGATCCTCGTCCAGTTTTTCCAACCGTACCAATCGATGGATCAAGGACTGCTTGGTGGTCAATCGAGTATCAACCGCTACTTGAAGTGATGGCACTTCAAACTCAATGGGAAGTATTGCCTCTACACCATAGACTAGTGAAAACGGAGTGGTTTGGGTGGTCACTTTGTACGTGGTTCGGTATGCCCACAACGCAGCGGGGAGTTTAACATCCCAATCTCTCTTTGAGTCTACGTCCGTTTTCCTCAGAACCGTGGCCAAGGTTTGATTGACCCTCTCCGTGTGCCCATTTGTCTGAGGGTGATAGGATGTGGTTTTACGGTGGTCAATTTGGAACCGATTGGTCAAGTCCTCCATCACCTCATTGAGAAAATGTTTGTCCCGATCACTAATGAGGATTTTAGGGCATCCAAACCATGTTATCACTTGTTCAAACAAGAATGCAGCAGCACTCTTGGCATCATTTGTTTTCATCGTTTTGGCTTCTGCCCATTTGGTGAGATACTCTATCGCTACTACTATGTGCTTCATCCCTCTACTGGAATAGGGATGAATTTCTCCGATGTAATCTACTCCCCACTTTTCGAATGGGACCAGGGGAAGAGAGATATGAAGTGGTAGCTCCATGCGTAGATCATTCATGGCATAACGTTGACAAGCATCGCAACGTTGAGTGTAATCGTGGGCATCCCAAAACATTGAAGGCCAATAGTAACCGGCGCGTAAGGCTTTCTGGCCTGTTAAGGTGCCAGGAAAATGCCCCCCGCATGCACTATCATGGCAAGAAGTCAGAATAGTTGGAATCTCAATGGCTTCTACACACCTCCGCAAAATGCCATCAATGCCTCGGCGGTAGAGGCGGCCACCCACGAGAGCAAAATGACGGCTATTAATGCGCACCTTCCGACGATCATTTTTGCCCAAGTTGTCTAGCATTTGTTGGGTTTTGAGGAACTCTGCAATGTTTTGGTACCAAATAGGAGAAGAAGAGACCAGGAAGAGGTTCTCATCTACCAAGCTATCATCGATGGGTGTGGTATTTGGATCTCCCGATAGTCTGGATAGGTGATCTGCCTGCAAGTGCTTCCTACTTGGTTTGTATTGCACCGTATAATCAAACTCCTCCAAGAGTAGTACCCATCGAGCAATCCTACCGCTAAGGTCGGCTTTGTTCACCAAGTATTTGATGGCCATGTGGTCTACGAAGAAGACCACACGATTTAGTAACAGATTGTGGTGAAATTTCTTCAAAGAGAACACCATGGCCAGACATTCCCGTTCCGTGGTAGAGTAATTCTTCTCTGCCGGGTTTACCAGGCGACTAGCAAAGGCCACGGGGTAGTCCTTCCCCTTCTCACCAGTTGGTTGGCATAATGCACTTCCTACCGCTATAGAGGAGGCATCACAATAAACATGGAAGGGCAAGTTCCAGTTTGGAGGTTTTAACACTGGAAAGGTGCTAAGCTTGGTCTTAAAGGTATCAAATGCCCCTTGGCACTCTGGAGTCCATTCAAACTTCACTGCCTTTTGTTGCAACCGATTGATGGGTAACGAAGTTGTCGCATAATCAAGAATTAATTCCGGGTACCATCCCATGTGTCCAAGAGTCCTTTGGACTCCTTTAACATCTGTGGGTGGAGGCAATTCCGCTATCACCTTGACCTTCTCTGGATCGGGTTCTCTACCTTCCTTGGAGACCACAAACCCAATAAGACACCTCTGTGAACGGCTAAAAAGATCTTGTCTGGATTAAGGGCAATGCCCGTCCTTCTACACCGCTCAAAGCTTTCTCGAACACATGCCAAATGTTCCTCAAATGATGATTGGGTACTGAAATCATCTATGAACACTGTCATAGATGTGTGTAAGAGATCGGAAAAAGCCCTCTGGAAGGCGGATGGTGCATTGCACAACCCAAATGGCATAACTAAATAGATAAAGGTACCCCACGGAGTGGTAAAGGCTATTTTGTGGTAGTCATCGGGGTGTATGAAGATCTGGTTATAACCAGAATAACCATTCATGAAGGTGTAAAGTTCATGAACAACCACTTCTTCCAAAATGGTGTTAACGAAAGGAAGAGGGAAGTGGTCCTTTTGTATGGCTTGGTTAAGTTTGCGATAGTCTATACAAACTCTCAACTTCCCATTTTTTTTCTTGACTATCACCATGGGGGAAACCCAGTCGGTAATCTCTACTCGGCGGATAAATCCATCCTGAAGGAGTTTCTCCAACTCCGCCTTAACTATAAGTTGGAGTTGAGGATTCATTCGTCGCTCCTTTTGGCGAATGGCCACTGAGCCTCGAATTAAAGAAATTTGATGTTGCACCACTTCTGGAAGGATGCCCTTGAGTTCCCTAAAAGACCAAGCAAATACATCACGATACTCCATGACTAGGGCTCTATAGGGCTCTAATTCTTCCTTTGTAAGTTGGCTTCCAATCTTTATCATTCGCGGTTCTTCTCCCTCAAACGATACATCTATCTCTTGTCAATCTTTTGGACTCGCATGTGGTTGTTCCGTTGGCCATTTGTACTAGTCATTGGGGATTGGTGGATAGATAGCTAGGTCACTCTCCACTTGTATTCCTGATGAAGTGGATTTGAAATGCAACTGGGAAATAAGGACCTCTTCATCCAAGATAAGATCTACATTGGACAATTGTGTGCCATCTAGTATGATCCCACAAACATTCTTGTAGTGAAGGTCATCTACGAGAATGGCTAAGTCGATGTCCTTGAGAGGATCACCACTAAGCTCTTCCATGAAAAATGTGTCCATGGATTGCTTTGACTCAGTGTGCGGGTGCTCGACCAACCAAGTAGAGAATTCTCCATCATCCTCCCATTCATATAGACTAGGCCCTAAGCAATTTAATGGGGAAGGAATGGTGGTTTTTGCCACCTTTGAAAGGGCAAACTTGACCCCTTTGATTGTCTTCCTAGCTCCTCGTGGCACGTGGTCTTCACCCTCTGAAGATGAGCAAAAAGATCCTAAGTTCTTAGGGAAGCTAGGTTGAATGTATACCTTGGTTAGATTCGACCCCATACCATAAGTGATGTGAGGTTTTTCACCACTCCAATCTACCATAGCATTGGCTGCCCTTAATCACGATCTCCCTAGAAGCAAGGGGAAGGAATTTTTGTTTGAGTGCATTCGAAGCACTTGGAAGGTCACTGTGTAGTCCTCCCCTCCTGTGTTCATCTTGCACCCAACATCATATTCGTTATATTGGGAGATTTAGAGACTCCCAAATTAACACATGTAGATCATAAGAGCTAAAGTGCACATCTAAACTCTACAATATGGAGGGATACGAGTTTCCATTAAATTGGGAGGTAATGTTCACTACAAAAATCCCTAGAAAAATAAGTACTAAGGATAATATTACATTACGAATCTAACTATAATACTGAAAAGAAGAACACATTAGTCGACACTTCTTTTAAACCACATGTGTTCGTTGAATATGAATAGCTAAATATTCACACTTGATCCTATTAACCTGGATTAACCCCATGCTCCAAATTAGCTAAAAGTGAGCTGAATGACGGAAAAATATCCACTTGTAAAAGAATTAGCTTAACACATTCTGATGAACCTTTTTTTATTTAAAAGAATTTCAGTTTACCGTGTGGAATATACATTGGCTAAAAAAATATGTAACGAGTTTCAAATGATGGTGTTCAGAAGTGGAAAAAAAGTTGCACATACAATAGCTCTCTTCGAACTAAAGTGTCCCCATCACTTAGAGGTGCAATATACTCAAAAAAACAATTCCACACACTTTAGCTCTACTTGACCTAAAGTGCGCACCATTACTAAGTGCAGTGAACTAAACAAGAAGATTTGCTCACACTTTAGCTCCACTAGAGCTAAAGTGTGAACCAACATTTACTTTCTATCATTCACCATGAAGGCAATTACTGGTACTATTGGTTTCAAGATTAGAAGCAATTTACCACATTGTTATTTTAAAAAGATAATAAACATACTACAAATTATCACCGATACGCAAAAACAATGGAAATAATATTTCATAGCAATCATTGGCTTCACATATAGTCATACAGAGAGTAATCAAATACAAATATCATCTATAATCTCAGCACCAATGGATCTAACCATACACATGAAGTATTACGCATCATAATCCAAAATCTAGGAAAAGGAAAGTCCAATGATCTAAGTCTATTACGATTCGGACCTCGCAAGTGCTTCCAAGGAGGCCTTAATAATCGCTACTTGCCCCTTTGGAATTTTTGTAGTTGAATCTTGCACATGACCTCCATCCCTCTTTGAAGATCTAGGTTTCCATGCTGTCAAGATTGAATCGGTACTCTCCCACGTTATGGCTATCCCCTTTTCAATTGTCCAGCAAAGGTTGCAATCTATATCCCAATCCTTATAGAAATTCAGAATATCCCGATCGCGCGATATAGGGCGGAAGAATTGGATACGCACGGCGTTTGGCATATCCGAGTTAGAATTAGGATCTGAAATTGCTTGAGCAATCCAAAATGGGCGCTCGTCTCCATCACAAGGCCGCAATGCAACAAAGTAGCCAGAAAAAAGATCACGACCAACTCTAAAAGAAGGAGGTGGACAATCGAGCCTCTGGCCAACAAAATGCTCATCTTCACGGTACTCTTCGCAAACCTCACCCTCCGCTGAGAACTCATCTTCAATGGTATGGGCAATTTGCGTCGTTGGCCAAAAGTCGTCTTCCAATGATATCAACGTATCCATTGGAAGTGTCAGAGCATCTCTAACATCGCGCCAATATTACGATAGCGGCTCAAAACACGAACGGGCTTCAACAGACTCCCGCGATGATTGCTCCCAGTGATCGATGAATCCTGAAAGTCCCTACACCACCTCATGGAGATGCCGCATCGTAGAAGGCTTCAATGCATCAGATTCTCCGCGAGGCCATAAAGACCTTCCTTCAGAATCCTCCTTCCACAATTTGATGCCACTACCTTCTCCTCCCTTAGGAAGCCAATCCTCATCATGACAAAGGATTTCATACTTCATTACCGGACAACCACTTGAGTCCACATAAAACTTGAACTCATGAGCCTTTGTATGACCCTGCAAAGCTTCATCACCGTCCGCAATCATATCCCCAATGAACTTCCTAAAGTCAAGAACCTCTTGGATGAGATGCGGGATTGTGGGAACACTCTCATTTTTCATGAACGACCTCATTAACAAAGGAATAGTTGGAAAAGTCTCCTTCCTCAATGCCATACTCCAACGTCCAAATAATGCATCTATATCATCATGTGTATGACCAACTAGCATAAAATTGACATAAACCTCACGGAAGATGCATTTGGCAACAAGGAGAGACCAAAAACAGAAAAAAAAAATCTATTTTTGTTATCGCCAACAGCATTGTCCATTTGCACGTTCAATATTGGTGGCAAAGGTCTCCCAAGAACTGGGATATCTGGAATCTGCCCTAATGGATCCAAACACATCTCTCCATGCCGTAACACCGCCGCACACAATGGATGAGAGCAAGATTCTGGAAAGAGTTGTCGGGACGATGACTTCGGAGGCGCCTCCAGGTCACGCAATAGTTTTGCAAACGACCCGACCGTGTAATTGGCATCATGGGAGTATAAATCAAGGCCGTAATGGGCATAACGCTAGTCCATATGTCCATGGGCAAGCATGCCTGTGACTGCAAGAGGCAACTTCATAAGCCCATCTAAGTGCTTTGTTTTATGTGAAAAAATCGGGGAGGCGGTCTTTGAGTGATCCATCTTATCATGCATGATGGTTAGAACCTCCCGGGGCGACGACATTGATCGAAATTGGTTCAGGTAGTACAAGTCCCGATGTGCAAAAGCAGAATCAATGTGAGCCTGCATCTTCTTTTGTCATAGCAGAGATGCTTGTGTTCCAGGTTGAGTAAGCTTCTTCTGATCCTGGTATTTGTCACATGTAGAACAACAGGCAAAGTTGTCTCCACCTTTCTTGGCATAGTACTCGGGGAAGCTCACTCGCCGAATCTTACTCAAGCTTGAGGTTGAGATTGGCGGCAATCCACAATCAACGAGATGATAATCAAGAAGCGGTATCTGATCCTTCCACTTAAAACTTGTAGGTAAGACCTTTGCCACATCCTTCTCGCCAGATAGGAGAACACGAGACTTGTGAGGCATGTGGTCCGCATGTCTATCGAGGATGGCTCCAAGAGCGGCAGTAGCCACAGCCGTATGACCTCTAGGCTTACGCAAACCGGTATTCCCATGGTGTTGAGCCGCATGACCAGCGGCAGCCTCCTTCACATTCCGATAGAAAGTACTCGAACTTACACCCATGATTTTCATCCAGGCATGGGCACAAACGTCCACACCCTCTAGGGTCACAACCTTCCTACCCGTAGTGTTCCTATGAAACTGTCTGTGAACGTCCAGTTTGATATGATTTCTGAACTGCACGATGGTCGCATTGTACAATTGCGTCCGGAGGGCTTTTATTTTATCTCTAGGGTAGTGTTGAACACAGTTTTGAATGCAACAACTGTTGCTCGCAACTGCGTTAATGGAATGAGGGGTCATGAGGAATTCAGCATTCCTGGACACTGTTGGACGTGTATTCCTTGAGGAATTGTCGTACGAACGGGAGCTCTCACCTAGAGGTCTATTACGCTCAACGAACCAGACATTGTAAACGTCCTTAAGGCAATGATGGAAGAGACTCACACCGTTTAGGAAGACTTGTTGAATTGGTCAGGACTTAAACGAGTACCTCCATTCATCAAGAGCTTCCTCCTCAACAAAAGTACTCGACACTTGTACTACAACATTAGAATCCCCAAGAGGACCAGAGGAACGTAGAATTGCACTGGACCGGACATTGCAAACCAACCCCTCCGCAACGCGAACACCCGAAACATTGTGAAGCGAAAGAGTCATCCCGACTCAGAGACGGCGAGGAATAACATCAAACTCAGGAAGGTCTGGGTTCACTGGAGCATCAACATGAACATCGTTGCCCTCCGAAGACGACATCGTGCATTCCAATGAGATAAGTATTAGATAATCCTTTCAATAAGTATGGGTGAAAAACTTGTAGAATGATAATCAATGAAGAAGCATATGAAGTGGATAATTTAGCTCGAATCAAAGTAAGGTCTGGCGTTTGAAAATAACTTGCATTTAACTGAATTAACATTGTAGAACAGGAAAATTTAGCTCGATTCGAGGTAAACACATATGGTATTATATGACAAGAATGCAATTTCATGGGACCAGATTTAATGCGAAAATGAAATAATCACACCCTTGATAATGATATTTTAGCCCGACCTGACCTGAAATGTTGACTATTAGACAGTATGACAGATTTGCTCGACTCGAGGTAAACTGACGTAGTAAATAAGGTACGACAGTTTAGCTCGACTCCAGCTAAATTGTCGTTGGAAATAAGGTATGACGGTTTAGCTCGAGACGAGCTAAACTGTCGTTAATAAAATAGTACGACAGTTTAACTTGAGTCGAGCTAAACTGTCTGACCTTATCTCTAACGACAGTTTAGCTCGAGTCGAGCTAAACTGTCGTGAACAAGTTCGTCTGACAGTTTAGCTCAAGTCGAGCTAAACTGTCGTTATTAAGTTAGGCTGACAGTTTAGCTCGAGTCGAGCTAAACTGTCGTTAGTGTTATGGAATGACAGCTTAGCTCGATTCGAGCTAAAATGTCCTTCCGTGATTCTCGGCGTCATTTTCGGGCTTCATACAGACATACTCTTCACCCAATGGATCTGGCTTTCTGTATATTAGAGCCCAAATCTTTGCGTTAGTCATCGAGATAGTCGCAGTGACGCTTCAAAATCACAGTAGCTACAACAAGTAGAGCAATAAGCATCACTGTCACATTCTAAATGCTAGAGTGCAAGGAGAATGCAAGAAGTATACATTGTGTACCTTATGAAGTAGACAACCGGTGCGTGGCCGCCTAGCGCAAGCGCCCTGCTCAACCGTGCACAACCTATAGATGTTGCACTCCTCAACCTCCCACAATTGTACCACCTCCAAGCCTCCCACCCACCAGCCTTGCACATCAACCAAACTGAGAATGAAAAAATGAGAAAACTGGCCGAGGTTCTGCGTGGTCACTCATTGTAACACGACCGTTTCCATTCCGGGCTACGACTTTAAAATTGGCGGGAAGAAACTTTTCCACAGCTCCATAAAAAGTGCAAATTTTAAATCTCGGCGGGAAACTGAATCCACTATTTTCCAGTCGACTAAAATAAGGAAGAATACAAACCTCGAATATACTCGCACATGCGAGTAATATACACATAACTGTGGGATTCAGGGTTAGAATATCGCACAAGGTTTAGGGTTAGGATAACGCACAGGGTTTAGGGTTAGGTTTAGGATTAGGGTTAGGGTTTAGGGTTTGGAATTTAGGGTTTAGGGTCCTTGGTTTAGGTATTATCCTTCTGATGATATTTCATTTCAATTTACTAATACTTTGAATATTCAGGATGTTGACAATTCAACTAAGGTATAGGGAAATGTAGAGAAGATTGAGATGAATAGAAAGAATTTGTATTACAATCCAAATAGGACTTATCTATAAAGTTGAAAGCAAAGACCTTAACGAACGAGTCACATTAAAGAAAACAAAAAAACATATTGTATGTGCATGTGTATTTTGAGCAAAAAAGTATGTATTCCAAAATGCTTTGGACATCATTTCTTTGGGGTTTTTAAAAAGTGCATAATGTTACTATTTTGTAATCAATTTCGAATGTTTATTCTATTGCAAGAATCCCAAAGTGTCCCCATGGTCTGGATTTGGAATCGAAATTGGTTACTATCCACTAAAACTCAAAGACCGAAAATGTGCGCAAACTAATAGTTGGATTAAAATATCTTATTCTTTAGTTCAAATTGCATTATCATGAGTTTAGGGTGTGACAATCTAACATGACATGAAAGATTTAGGAATTCTTGACCATACACAATTTATTTCATATTTTGACGTGAAATTATAGACTTTGTCATTTGTAAAACATAGAGAGTGGAACAATATTAAAAGATTTAAACAAGAAATGGAATGACCTCCTCATGAGAAAAAAAGGATAATCAAAATATAAAATATAACTAATACAAAGTGTATCACTTAGTGCATCAAGCATAATTTAATGATCATAATGTAAGTAATTTTAAATTTTATACATGCAAAAGAGAATAAATAGTTTATGAGCACGTTCCAGTGGTCGCAAATTATATTTCAAATTCTCAAAATTTTGTAGAAGGATGATAGAAGTCATGAGGCATATTTCTAAGTAATTTATTTTCTCATTGAACGTCTTCAATAAAAGTTATGCTAGCCAGAAGAGGAACTTCTTGATTGCCGGCACGTCGAGCAACTTAGAAACCTTTTGCTATGACACACTATGGAATGTGATATTTTAAATACATAGAAGTAATATTAGAACGTTTGATATTGTGGAAAAACATGTTATTTTTCTAGTGAAAAATAAGATTATATCCCAATTCATACATTTTCACACATTGTCAAATATTATTGATTTAGGGTACGAGAAATTCTTATATTTCATATCCACTGAAGACTAAGAGATCGTCATATTTTTTTGCTTTTTAATATTACTTTTGGAGGTTTAGGTCTACATAATTTGAAAATCCTTTTAAAATTCAAAAGATTTATATTTCACCTTGTGAAATACTTAACCATACAGAGAAGTACGGAGTTCAAAATGATTGTTTGAAGAAATGGAAATACACATTGCACATACATCAGCTTGGTTTGTAGCAAAGGTGTGCCCCATCACTACGTGCAATGAACTAAAAGGAGTGTGTGCACACACTTTAGCTCCAGTGCCTCATCACTAGGTGCAGTGAACAAAAAAGAAAACACGCACAGTTTAGCTCTACTAGAGCTAAATTGTGCACCATCACTAAATGGAGTGGATTAGAAAGAAAAAATGCACTATGTAGCTCCAGTACACAGAAGATGGCTTCTAGTGTAGTGGACACTAAATAGGAAACCATACACTAATTGTAAAATTTACAATAAGTGTGGTGACAAAACTATATTACACTAAATGTCAACTACTGCACTAAATGTCAATCCTAGTAAATAGTGGAACATAAAGTTTTTTTCTTGTGGACAGTTATTGTATGAAACCTTAATAATGATTTGGTTACATCTTGAGCATTAAAGTCAAGAAGGGTTGAGTGCATGTAGAAAAACAAGAGTTTGCAAGAAAGAGCTTGGGAATAATAGGACGTAGGTATGAAGCAAAAGGAAAATCTCAAAAATTGGACAAAGTGTAATATACATAAGAAGGAAAAATGAAATTTCAAGTAGAAGATTGGAAAAATAAGAACATTCTTTCGGGAACAAAAGTGAGAAAAGAAAGGAATATTGGAGAAGGGAAAAACTTAAACATACAAAAAATATAGAAATACAAAAAAAAAACTCATTAGATATCCATCACATATGCATTCAATGTGCATTACATATTCAGTAAATATTCATTAAATACTCGTTGAATATGCGAATACACATTGATTTTACATTTGAAATTTATGAACTATTCATTAACTATTCATTAACAATACATAAAATATTCTAAAAAAAATCGTTAAATATACAAATATACAAATATTAATTAAATTGTCATAAAATATACTTTTATAAATCTAAAGATTCATTAAAAATTATTTAAATATTCTTTAACTGTTCATAAAAATTACAGATATACAAATAGACATTAAATATTCTATAAAAACTCATTACGTAGTCATTAGTTATTGGCTTAAGATATGATTACACATTAAATATTCATTAAATAGTCCTAAATATTGTCAAAGAAATGCAAGACAAAAGAATGAGAATAGTTGTGAATATATATCTATAAAATAATTTAGGATGAAATGAGCGTGCCAAATGGATGAACGCGTAGATGAAAAACTCGTCGATGGATGAATGCGTAGATGAAAAACGCTTTTGGATGAAAAACTAAAAATTAGGGTTTTGGATAAAATGAAAAGCTAAAAGTTAGGATTTTGGATAAAAGGACGGGATGGGGACGGGGGATGGGGGACGGGGGAAGGGGACGGGGGACGGGGGACGGGGGGAAGGGGACGGGGACGGGGACAAGGACGGGGACGGGGACGGGGGTCAAGGGGACAAGGACGGAGGGACGATGGATTGGAGGGAAAGGGCTAGGGGACGGGGAGGTGGGGACTCAACACAAAAAAATGTTGTGTCCGTAGGACACGGGTAACACTTTAGAAATCCGTCGAATGGATGAACGCGTAGATGAAAAAAACGCGTTGAGCTTGGATGAAAAAGTGATGCGAAAGTTAAAAGTGGAAAGCTAAAAACTAAATAAAAGCTTAAAGTTAGGATTTTGGATAAAATGAAAAGCTACAAGTAAGGGTTTTGGATAAAAGAACGGGGCGGGGATGGGGTTGGGGACGGGGACGGGGGATGATGGATTAGAGGGAAAGGGCTAGGGGATGGGGAGGTGGGGAGTCAACACTAAAAAATGTTGTGTCGAGAGGACACGGGTAATAGTCTAGTAAGACGATAAGAATTTGAGGTTGAAGATGAGACAAGAAGAATAAATGCATGGCGACCGGCTGGCAGAAGATTCTGAGCGAACACTATTTATGAAGTAACAAATTTGTGTGCTAGGGTAGGATTTTGATTGAGGGCTAATACAAAATGAACTGCAGTAGGTGGACAAATGAAGGATAATATTAATGACAATGGCGGCTAAAACTAATTGCCAACTTGTTGACAAATAGTGTACTAGAAAAAGAGCATCTCCACCGGGGCAGAGGGTCCGGGAGAATGTGTCCAATCATGTAATGACAGGAGGGAATTAAAAAAATAATAGAAAACTAAAGAAAAATGGGCCAACTACGGCGACAGCGGCGAGCGCTGGCGTTCTCCTGGAGAAGCCAATTTCAGGACAGGTGCGGAAGAGAAAGGGTAACCCCTCTCCCGTTATCTCAAACTTGTGCACGTCTCCTGATGGCGTGGAAAATTCCCCGTCATAGGTGGAGATGCTCTAACTACACTATTTGTAACGATACACTAAAAGCAAATATACTAAAGCTTAACATACTAAAGCAAAATGAAGTGAAATAAAAAGAAAAAATTCACACTAAAAAGAGAATATGCACACTTTAGCTCGAATAGAGCTAAAGTGTTCACCGGCATTTATTTTACCTTTATACTACTGTAAGATGTGGTCTTAACATACTAATAGTCTGTTCGATTCACATAGTAAAAAATATCAAACTCACAAAGAAGGAAAACTGGAACTCAAAGTAATAGAATTCTAAATCGTATCGTTAGAGCTATTTTAAATGTGCTTCACCCCTCTTCAACACCTAATAACTAGTGTAGGAGGAACTTATATATAACGATGGTAATGAATTTACACCTTGTGTAATGCAGTAATTGAAATTGTGTCAAGTGAAAGCCAGCTAATCTACTCGGAGCATGAAAGAAAACCAAGCGCTTTAATCCTATTTTCAACACTAAACACATGAATTGTTCACGTCCGTGCAATCAAAGGTTTGTGTATTATAAAGAATATGTGAATATATAAGTCTTAAATGAGATCATACGTTTGAAATTGGAAATATTATATTTTCTTTGACTACCGATCATTGCCTCAGAATTTACAAATTAGTAGTGTTTTAGGCTCAGAGAAATTGTCTTAGAAACTTAGAAGTAGAGAAAGTGTAAACGCGTATAAAACTAAACTTACGAGAAGGTTTAACTTTTGTTAAAAATGAAATGGAAAATGTGCAAAAAGTACGAAATCAAATTGATTTTTTTTGAAAAATCAAAAAGTAATTTTTAAAAAAAACTCTAAAAAGATGGTGCATCCACCATAATACCCGAGGATATTAGACCGATATAAGAGGGAGCATCGCGAGGGTATCACGGTGATCCCGAGGGTATCCCGAGGGTATCTCAAGGGTATCCCCGCGGCTATAGGATCCGATCTCACGGCTTAGGGTTTGAAGCCGAAGATGTCCAAGGTTTGGAATCGGGCCGCGTCTTCATTTTTTCTCTCTCATTTTCGTGTTCCTGTCTGTTCCTCTTCGTTTTTGTGTCTGTGCTCATCCTCTTCGTATTCGTGTTTTTCTTGCGCTCTACTCGTGTTGCGCTTGTGTTCGTGGTATACTCGTGTTCGTGTTGCGCTCGTCTTTTGTTGCGCTTTGTTTGTGTAGAGTACTTGTGAGTTTGTGATTGTAGCAGCACTGTTGAAAGAATTTCTGTTAGGGTTTGTTGCGCACGTTCTCCGAAACGTGTAGGCTTAGGTTTTTTGCTGATAGGATTTGTAGGAAGTGAGAGTTAGAATTATGTGAGGTTTCAAGCACAAAGAGATAGAAACGCTTGGTGTTGTGAAGGATTGACCTGAATTTCGAAGAGGAGGAAGAACAAGAAGCTGAAAAAGACTTTCGACACTTGAAGGTATGTATACAGATTTTGTTCTTCTACAATTGTTTCGTTATTTTTCTAGTTTGGTGAATTATGTTTGTTGTTTTGTGTTTTCTGGTGTTCTGTTTGTTGAAATTATGGTGTGTGGTGTTTGGTGTTTATTGTGATTGTATGTTTTTTTTTTCCTTCAGGCATTTGTTGTGTTTCAATCTCTTAGTTTCTCTTTGTATTGAGAGTGCGTGTGTTGATTGTTGTTTTGTGGAATTGGTGTTAATTTCTGTCGTAGTGTTGATACCAGTTCAATTTTTTCTAAGAAATTTGGATTCAATGTGTTGCTTTGAATGTGCTGGTTGTGTTGAATGTGCTGATTTCGATGTGTTGAATGTTGAATGTGTTGAAACATTCACTGTGTTGAATGTTCAATGTAGTGCTTAATGTATTAGTTTTTCAGTGATTCTGCATTCTGATTGCTTCTGTGTGGTTGTATTTTCTGTCTACATGTTGTAGTTTTTTGGTTTTAGGATAGAGTGATTAGTTGATTGATTGTGTGTGTGGATTTGTTATTGTTTTGCAGGACGTCTTGTTACAACAGAGAAGTACTGCGATAACATTCCATTATCAATGGCTGAAAGATAAAATATATATTGTCACCCAGGAGCCCTTAATCCTACGCCTTAAATATCATAAGACAAAAGGCTAATAAAACCAGCTTTCACTCAGTTGAAGTGTGGCCAATAGAGCACACTGTTGGCCCCACTTTAGCTCGACTCGAGCTAAAGTGCGGCCAATAGAGCGCATTATTGGTCGCACTTTAGCTCGAGTCGAGCTAAAGTGGGGCCAGCAGTGTGCACTGTTGGCTCACTTTAGCTCGAGTCGAGCTAAAGTGCGACCAATAATGCGCTCTATGGGCTGCACTTCACCTCGAGTCGAGCTAAAGTGGGGCCAACTGAATGCGTCTATGGTCGCGCTAAAGCCCGAAACAAGCTAAGTTAAATGATATTAACAACTCTCAAACCCAAATTACTCTATCAAGATTGGCTTTAGAATCATCAAAGCCAACAAACTTTACCTCGAATCGAGCTAAAGTGTAACACAAATGGCCTAAATTACAACACAAACACAACTACATTCGGACCATAAAACATTCAAACTAAAGTTTACCGATGATATTGATGACCCAACTCATGTCCACTTCTCGTTCACATCTCAGAAATTGTGCATGAGCTTAAGTCCCGCTCCAACCACTTGAGAACCTCATGTCATGAGGTTCGTGAGTGATTGGATCGGTTCGTAAGCTTTTCCACAGTTTCGGGAGTTGAACAAGAAGTAGTCATGAATTGAATAACAGATCTAGGAAAGTCTTCTAAAGGAATATTGAATGTTTTAGAGCTATACTGATATACATTCTATGTTATAACACTTTAGCTCGAATCGAGCTAAAGTTGAAGCATTAGCTTAAAACAACAATGTTACCATCGTGTAGTTGGAGCCTAGTATCTCAACTCATGTCTACTTCTCGTTCACCTCTCATAAATCGTGCATGAGCTTCAGTCCCGCTCCAACCACTTGAGAACCTCGAAGCATGAGGTTCGTAAGTGATTGGATCGGTTCGTAAGCTTTTCCACGATT